>CAXAMN010021418.1:925559-937106 GCA_963970005.1 Durusdinium trenchii | reverse complement strand
TAAGTTACTTGTCCTACTTAAACATAGATTTCCAAGAATTAGGCAAACCTACTTATGTTAACTTATTAACTAACTTATCTAGGCCCTAAGTAGGTACAAGTAGGTTATAAGTTCACCAAACCCGAACCCTACTTATAAGTTACTTAACCATGTTAAAACCATGTTAAAACCATGTTATAACCTACTTATAAGTAGTACAAGTTAATAGGGTCCACAAGGTATAAGCGTTCGCTGGCACATGTCGAATGAGAATCGCGGGGCAGATAAGGGTAGACCTTTCCCTTTGCGAATGCCTGCGGCTGGACGCCGGTACAGAACATGGAACGGCTGCCAGCACGCCCTTACATTACAGACCGGCCAGAAAGCCAACGAAGTGCAGAAGTTCATCAACGCCTGGCTGCAAGCAATGGAAGACGCCCTAGTGGAAATCGAGCAGCAAATTGCCCAGGAGCCCTTCAAGACCTTTTTTCAAGTGAGATGATTATCAACCTTAGGTTCCTTGGAGCACGGCATCGCAGTCCAGCAGAAGAGGAAGCACTTCACGGCAGCTTTCAGTGATTGATGTTGTTGCTGTTGATGCTTTTGACATGGAAACTTAGACTTAGCCCATAGTTGGTCAACGTTTCCGTTTCTATCCTGCCAATCCTGCCAAGCTGAATGGCCATACGCATCACCTTGCTAACCTTCAGCTGCGGGGTTGCCGCTGCAATTTATATAATCGGTTTTCCGGTTTCCTTGGACAGGCTTTCTCTATTTGTTGTCATGTCTGTGGGTTGGGTGCTGATTCTGGGAGCCTGGTTGTGGCAGGCTTGGGCTTGGGTCATTTGGTTGGAATCATTTTTTGTTGAGCGGGTTGCCCAAGCGATCGATGAAATATGGGGCGGTTCGCCCTCCGACTTCCGCGTTGAGGTTTGCACGTTTCATTTGACGAAGAACACCATCATGCCCTTCGAGCTCTGTCTGAACAGGGCCACCTTGCAGGTTCATGTTGATGGCCAGGTTGATCGCGAGGAGACGCCGGTCACCTACTCATCGATGTTCATTCCTCTCGCGCCGCCGCAGGAACTCTTCGCATGGTGCGATGCAGATCGCTTTGCCTTCTCTACTACTGTTCCGACCGTGAACCGAAGAGCATCTAAGCAGGGAGACAAGCAAAGACAAGTGCAAAAACATCCGGGCAAGTGTAGCCAGAGTAGGCCGAGACAAGTTGAGCCAAGTGTAAAATCATCCGGCCAACATATGATCCTAGCAGGGAGACGAGTGTAGAATCATCCGGCCAAGAGTATCTAAGCAAGTAGACAAGCAATGAGACAAGTGTAGACAAGTGACAAATGTTAGCCGTCCGGCCAAGAGCAGGCTGAGACAAGTGGGAGACAAGGGAGACAAGTGTAAGTCATCCAGCCAAGAGTATTTAAACATGGAGTGCAAAAACATCCGGCCAAGTGTGCCCACAGTAGGCCGAGAGAAGTGGGAAGCAAGTGTAACATCAAGGGAGACAAGCAGGGAGGCAAGCGGGAGACAAGTGTAAAACATCCGACCAAGTGTATCCAGAGTAGGCCGGGACAAGTGGGAGAAAGTGGGGTCAAGTGTAACAAGAAGGGATAAAAGCAGGGACAAGTGTAAAAACATCCGGCCAGGTGTATCCAGAGTAGGCACAGAAAACATCAGCCGAGCAGCGCAAGCCTGGAGACAGAACCCATGCATGCAACGTTTAGAAGAAGTAAGAACCAGAACCAGCGCCACCCAATTTGGGTGGTTTTTGGATAGACAGTTCATAGTCAGGGATGTCCATAAACCACCCGAACTGCGTGGTGCTGGCAACAGTCAGATCTGTTGGTTTTGTGCTTCAAGGAATGGTTGTGCAACCGTGCGCAACCCTCAACAGTCTCATCCCCCAAGATTTGTCGGACTGATCAATCGCCAGGAGTGACAAATTCAAATACGTCTCATCCCAAACCCCATGTTTAGTTCCTCGGAGACGCGTGACAGTCTGTACCCCACTTTTCGAGCAGATAGTTTCGGATAGTTTTTGTTCCATCATGTTCCAACCCCAAAATATAAGTATAGATCAGTTTTATTCGTGAATTTGGGGACACCCCATTGAAAACCCAACCGGTGGAAACCATTTGGTGAAACGATTCTCTTCCAGACATCCATGGGCATCGGGAGTCAGTCTTGCATTTCGTGGCGCTGATGTTTCTCGTTTTGGGGAAACGTCTGGGCCCCTCACCACCGACCACCGGCCTTGTGCCAAAAAAACAGTGCAGGAGCAGCTGCAGCGCAGTTGGGCGCTTACAGTGGCAGAACACCGGGTGCAGTTCGTTGTCAGTTTGAACAACTGATCTACATTGAACCATGGGCCACATCTTTGATTCTTCCCCAAAAAACTCAAACGGTCGTCCAGAACCAAGAAACACCAATGGGTCAGAAACACCGCTTGGTTCATGATCATCAATATATGGACTCCTCATATGTCATCTCCCCCAGCTTGAAGAGGTGACTCCAATCCATATCCGGTGCCATAGATTGCACCACTTCTAAGAGGTCTACATCCAGAATCCCACGCTCCCATACCCCAAAAAAACCACCCAACCAGACCCAGAGACTCCATGTGCCCTAAGGATCTGGACCCTCAAAAACCAGGGTTTTGAGAGGGTTCGACCCCTTTTATGGAGGGTCCAAGGATCCTTAGGTTCTTAGGACTATTGACCATGGACCCCAAATCAACCACTTCCAGTCGTCAACTACCCCTTTTTGTATGCTTTATGCCATTTCTGCATGGTGATCGTGTCTGGGATACGCACAACCAAAAAGCATCGAGCGTAATTATCTGGGACCGAAGAGACTCCTATTGACACCTCTTTTCAATCCACCTCATAACCCCTAACCACATCCCCAATCTTCCAGTCCCCTCCGTTCCTCTTCAGCACCGAGTAGGACCCCCGCGTGACCGCCTCGCTCCGGTCCGGGTCGCCCGATCCGGTCGTCTCAGGTGGAACGGCGCGGCGGCCCGACCGGCGCGGTGGAACGGTATACGGGTCCATTCGGACCCCGCGGTGTCCGGGTGGTTCATGGACACCCCTTAAGAATCACAGCTCAACAAGGGGACTAGAAATAGACACCCCGACAGGAGGGTGACTTTTTGGTGTGTTTTCCTTCATTTTTGGTTTTGGTGACTGTTTGGGTGACTTAAGAGCTGTCGTTGGGATCTGTCAGGCTGTTGATGTTGAGAAGTTAGAGTTTAGGCAGGCGAAGAGATTCACGGTCGAGTCAGTCCGTGCGGTGCTCAGAGACCGAAGAAACCCGCGAAGAAAGACGGGTCAGCTCGCATGTGAGCGATGTAGGGAGGGAGTGCGATGGTGCGGTAGAACCCATCCTGCCCTACCACTCATCTAGGCTTTCATTGGTTCAGCCAGATGCTTGAAATCAAGGGCTGGATAGCGAAAAAGAAGAACTGACAGGTTTTCTTTGCTTTGTTTGGTTTTGTCAGCATGTAGACAGCGAGAAATGGTGACGTGGATGACATGGTCCCGAGTTCGACCATGTTTGGAAGATCAAACAGGGGATGCCATCCGGGTCCATGTTAGTTCCGGGGAGTGTTGATAGTTTGATATATGCATTGATAGTTTGATACAGTTTGTGATCTTTGGTGCGCCACAAGTAGGAGCCAGCCCTCTTTGATGTTGGACCGCATCTTCAGCGCGGTCGATGATCGGACATCCATCGGACGGTCGGTCGGACGTTTTTTTTCACCGCACAGCGGGTCGACTTTGACAGTTGAGACGACAAGGCAACATGAACAGGTGGAGTGTGTTTCTCACAAACCTATTGGGTCTCCTTGGTCGGTGACCTCCTCAGGTTCGGTACGACGACCCCTTCAAAACCGTCCACCCCAGTCCCACCGAACCTCAGAAGCTACGACTGGAGGGGTCAAAGAACCCTGGCCCTTCAGAGGCGGAGTCAATCTCCCAGGTGGGGTCTGGGGCCTCCACACCCTGGCCTCCACTCATACACCGCAGTAGGGGGGTGCTTGGTCAGTGACTGGTCAGTCCTTGCCGGGCTTTGAGGTTCTACTGAACATCCACAGTGTTGGGAGTCGTGGATTGATCGCAAGCCGCCGGAGAGCCCCCGATGACGGAGTCCTGGCCCATGGATGCAGCTGGAGCTGGTTTGGACTTCGAGTTGATGAAGGTCAACCTGTCCACCTCAGCTCTGAAAAAGAGCCTTTTTCTGTCTCCAGTGGCACGGACCAGCCTGGTGGACCAGCCCCTTTTTTTTCTTCGAACCTCGTTTTCTGAGATCCCTCGGGAAATCTTTCCAGTTCCCGTCGTTTCCTGCCTCAGTTGGCTGTGAGGATGGAGCCACGTACATCCCAGGATGGTTGAGGAAAAAGTTCACGGTCTGGAATGCAAAAAGGCATACATCCATGATCGATATCCATGGCATCCATGACCCCCTGCGCTTCTCGTCGTCTCGCCCGAAACCTCACCTTCCGGATCTTGTCTCGCACGCCCGGAACATCGCCAGGGGAAGTTGGGGGCCCTCGACCAGGGGCTGGCGCCGGGGCGCTTGGGGGCGCCGGGAGGTGACCGGTGGACACACCGGTGGCGAGCACCGGCTCGGAGCAGGAGAGGGTGGCAGAAAGGCAGCAGTTTGGGATGGAAGCTACGTGACTCGAGCTGGAAATACATGGATCATAGCATCATTGGTAAGATAGACCCCCTGAATAGATAGAAGAGCCAGCAGATTTGAAAACGAAACATGTCTTGGACACCGTGCAACGACTACTATTTGGTTCTTGGGGAGCACAAACTCAGCTAGAAGCTTCTCAGAACTCACCCGAGCTGTGTGGTGCTTCTGTGCTTCTTACTTGGCTTCCACCACACTGAGTCTTGTTCGGTCAGCTGCGACACCTCGACATCAGGTGTGGTTGACGGTCAGCTGCACATCAGCTGAGAAAGCTCTTGTGAGGTGCTGGGAGAAAAGTAGTAGGCCCATTCTGCTAGAGCCTGCGTGACCTCTAAGTATTCTAGACCACCACCTAAAAGAATGGATTTTCCTATATCAGGGGTCAAATGGGTTCGAGGATATTCTACATCGAAATCAGTCTCCGCGTGCAAGGTTGACTCGCTTCAACCGTCATTTCAGGCCTTTCATGTGACTTACTGTACATGTTCCAGTGTCCATTCTTTTTCTTCCCCCCGGGTGTCCAACACTACCCCGAACAGGAACCACCTCCCGTTTGGCTTCCGTTTGATCATACTTAAAAAGTTGCTTGGGCTGGTTTTAGTAGTGTACATCCTTACTACAACAGTTCGGTTCTTCATCATTCCAGCGATGAACTCCATGCCCGGGCACGGGAAGGAGTCGCGTCATCGCTTGTACGATGGTGTTGCCACGTGGACTACTAGGGTTGGAGGATGCCCCAAAACCCCCAGTCCATATCAGTTGAAGCGCAATGGATCACCCTAAACCCTAAAGCCTAAACCCTAAACCTACCACTGGAGGCCCGGAGCTGGTGGCCCGCCCCCCCCGCGAAAACGCCCTCTCCCCCCTCAGTCGTGACCCGTGAGGCCAAGGGTCCGGGCCAGGAGACGGTCACGCGATGGGACGCCGGGCGGCTGAGTGAGGATGGTGAGGTAAGAGAGGTGAACACGAGGTGAAGCAAGGGCTGAAGAGATCGTGATTTGAGTTGGGTGGCACATCCTGGTACTTCAAGTGTGGATGAGTGGAACCTATATGGTTTGAGAGTAGATGGCACTTGTGGGCCGCCAAGTGTTGGTGGCGTAGATGGAACCCGTGGGTGCCAGCGCCAGCGGCATCTACTCTGAAACCACTGCAACAAGAACTAATAATCCGGACACGACCTGTCTGGGACCTGGAAGATATGCCAATGAATTGACCCGCCCCTGAAATGAACAACCCCAACTGATCGGCAAATATTCCAGCCCCATGGAGTGTATTGAAATAGGGTGACCTCCCACTAGTTCGACGCCCTGGAAGAAGGGAAATAGATCGAAACCCAATTGGGGTCTCCCTGCAAGCGGAGCGGACGTGAATGTTCTGAACCTTCCAAGTGTTCTTTTGTTGGTGTTTCTTCCCACAGATCACGCTAAGCAGTTTGAGCACCACCTAGATGTATAGTCCTTTATACAAGGACCATCCAATGCGTGTCCAATGGACTACCGTACACTACCTAGGCATCTCCATAGGACACCCATTCCCATTGGATGGTCCAGGTATAGGCTTCTAGTTTTTGTGAGCAAGATGCGCCCAAGAGCTGTGAGTCAAGCACTCGGAGCGCCTCGTTTTCACGCGCGACTGTTATCACTTGTTGCACATTATGATGTGTAGAAGTGAGAAGTACCCGCAGGGCCACGGGGGAGAGCGTTAGCTCTGCAAAGTAGAGTTTGTGTATTTTTTGGTAGTTTTCATTTTTTTTTTGTGTGTGTGTATTTGTTCAACGCACATTTGGTTGTCGTTTGTTGCACAACATTATCAACGGTGTATGGATGTGGGTTGGGATGAATGACGGAACTCGATTGCAAGTGGCATCGTCGAAGACTCTTACATGCACACACGAACAAAGATGCTAAGATGCGTTTTCACGTCACCTGAATGATCTGCCAACCCACGAACATATATTGTTGAGCTGGATGGACAACTCATTGCGACGCGTTTGGAATTTGTTGTTTTTTTGACATTCTTTGGTATGGTCTTCGTTGGGTGGTGAAGACTCACCACAGAATCGTTGTACAGTGCTATCCCCGAAGCAGTTGAAGATTTGTCCATGGCCGTTGAAACGAAACAACAACCAAAAACATTGTAAATTACCGCTCAATAATTTTGAAACATGGTGAACGTGCCGCGTTCCTACAGGCGCGACAAAAAAACATATGTTGTCGCATGTGCTTTATCCCTCAAACGCTTTTCGAGAACCATTTTCCACACACCGATCGTGGCGCAGGTCACTCACCTAGAAGCAGCTACCGACAGTGCCCTTTGGTATCACACCCCGAAAAGAAAACACACACACACATGCTTTGGTCACGTTCCAAATACCTGACATGTGGGGGCCCTCGTGTTGAATCTGATAAAGGACTTGTTCCAATGGGGATTGTTCTCCAAGTTCGGCAACACCAACATCCATTCAATAGCTCCATTTGATTTGGTCAAAGGAACTAACAGGAACTCTAACCAAACAGCACCACACACTCGAACCAGTACCCAAATCTTCCAAAGATGTGACCCGCTTTTGTCATCACATCTCAACCACCAGCACGTCCGCCCCGACGGAACTTGAGGAAGTGATGGACTTCTTGAGCGACGTGAACTTTGCCCCGAGGTCGGAAGATATTAGGTAAGCACCTCGTTCGTACCTCGGAGAATGGGTAGAGTCGTACCTGTCTTTATGGGGTCATGTTCCATTTTCTAAGGTACTTGAAGTCGGGTCCAGGCAGTTCCTGGAAGAGGTTTCTGGTTTGGAATGTTCATACTGGAGGAATGATTAGGGTTTGAAAGAGGTTTCTGCTTTGTGAGTGGACAACGGTTCCACCATGTTCCTTCCAGGAATGGTTCGGTTCGATGTTCTTTAGACTCTTTAGATGTTTGGTTCGTCCCATCTAGTGAGTGGATGTGTCGGGGTGTCCTTGTCACTGTCACATCCACTCACTCAATATAACCCCTATAGGGATCCAGTCGTACCTCCTCAAGTTCGGTACGACTGGACCGGAACGAGACGTCGTGTTGGGTCGTTTTCATCGTGGATGTGGATGGTGAACCGGGAGGAGTTCAGGGCCTTGCCGGCTTGCCTGCATGTTCGAGTCCACACAGAAACCCTGATGAAAGGACCAAATTAAACTAACCACGGACCAGTTTTAGCCATTTGATCCGGTGCATGCTTGGCCAGACCGCCTCGACTGCACAAGATGTTGGGAAAGTTCTGCTGTTGGGCTGAGACCCCAAGGCCGCTGTTGTTCAAAGCCAACTCATGGAGCAAGTCTCATTGAAATCGATCTTCATTCCCTATGGCCCATCGATCGGACACTCTTTGATATAGGTTTGGGAGAGTCCAGGCATGCCTTCAGAGGAGGCATGTGGATCCCTACAATTTTCTTATTGGGAGCATTTTGGAAGCACCACTTCAGGGGAATTCAAGAACAAGTATCTTCCTGTGTCCTTTTTAGTAAACATGTAAACATTATGCAAACACCCTGACGTTGTGGAGGCTATTATTTGCTGTCCGGGTCCCATCGCCTTTGCCTCTCAATGATGCCGAGTGCTTTTGAAAAGTTTTCAGGTGATCCGTCTGACAAGATCTTTGACTTGCCATGAATCCGAAGAGAAAGGTAACGAAGTCTTCAAAACCATACCATGCACCACGGAGCTTGGGTGGTTTCTAGACACCCCTGACATGTCCTGACGATCTGACTGTCACCCCTCCAAGTGTCACCCGAACTCGGTGCCTGGAAGCGTTTCTGCTGTGCACTTCGCATCTATCAATGGGTCAAATAGGGAGACCTCCCCGTAAAGACCCCGCCAAAAGGTTCGGACAACAGATCGGGCGATTTCCAGGGGGGTTGCCAGTACAAGGACATACACACCAAGCAACAATCATCTACTATCTAACATTATCTAACAATGAAACGATGTCTACCAGGACCCTCCTCTATTTATAGCCCCTTAGCTGTCAAGGGGTGTCCATTAACCACCCCTTGAAGGCCCTGGTATCAAACGATATCTACTTGGACCTCCAAAGTACCTTAGAAAATGGGACATGACCCCATAAAAGCAGGTACGACTCTACCCATTTTCCGAGGTACGAACGGGTCGACTCCAGGTATGTGATATCTATGAAACGATATATGCAGCGTATGCAGTGTAGCTCCAAGCGTTCAGGTTCGAACTCCCAGTTCGATCTACCAGGGGGGAAGCGCGAACGTACCCAGCAGAACGTACCCAGCCAGGGCCGAGATCTCATCCCGGATTGGCTGGGAGCCCGATTCCCGCCACACCCAGGTCCGGTCCTGGTCTAGATTCCCCCCCTGTCGGCCTCCGCACCGAACCTGAGGATCGGTGGGGGGCCCGGGTGCCATGTTCGGGTCCAGTCGAGCCAGAGGAGGTCACCTCCAGGTGGTACGTGTCCATAGATTCCCCTCTACCCCTCGGCGGCAGGTCGCCGGGCCTCCGCATCGACAGCATGTGAATGCGGCGACTCGGCCGGCGTTCTGCGTGGGTGGATGGGGCGTGGATGGGGCGAGAGGAGAGGACCTGGTGGCGAGGTTTGACGACAGGGTGCGACCACGAACGGATTGGGGGAGTTGAATACGTTGCGTGGAGTCCACCATACAGACCCCCCTGTCCCAGTGAAGCAGAGGAAATTCCCGAAATCAGGTAAAGCTATAGTGGTATGTAGTACTGGTTTCAGAGTAGATGGCATCACACTCCCCAAGTTCGGCGGTTTATATGAACCCTGTATGGACCCTATCTTTTCAAGCTTGGGGTGCCGCCATCGAACCTCTGAAACAGTAGTCAGACTTTGGGGGTGTTCCAGAAGAGTTGGTTTTACTTAGATGGCCAAGGACTGGACGGAACTGCCGGAAGTGATTTGTCTTCCTGCAGATGAACAAGAACGAACATCGGTGTCATGATGAGATTAGCTTGACGGGGGTCCATTTTCACGGTCTCGGTTGGTCTGGAAGGGGTAAACCAGGGATGATGTCATGGTCTGCCTTCTTTTTTTGGGGGGATGGTGATGTTGCAACAAATAGAGGGAACTAAGAAGGAATGGTTCCCTTGCCTGTGTGAGTATCTCTCTCCCCGGTCAGGTTGGGTCTCAGTACGAGAACGGACCCCGTTGGTGGACAACTTGCGACAACGAAGTGACTGAAGGACGCTCAACCAGAAAGGAGGGAAAGACTTTCAGGGGAAGAAGTGACTTTCAGGGGCTCGGGTCGGATGGAGATGCTTCTGATTTCAGCCCGAACCAGCGGAGTTCTGGGTCGGGTCGCGCGGAACGGGGAAGCGAGTCGCCAGAAGCGAGTCGCCAAGCTCACGTCCCAAAGCTCAACGGCTTCGTGGACCTGCACTTTGACTCACTGTTTGTGAGCTCCTATTCGTAAAGGAACATCATCTTCCAAGGGACCATCCACGTAACCATGTTAGGGAGTCAGTGCATGTTTTGTTCTTTTTCCCGAATGCGTAGCGAAGGGTTCTCGTTTAACTCTGGGGGTCTGGGGGTAGAGTCTTGTTCGCGATCCGTTGCTTCTATGTTGCTTCTATGTTCGCAACCGTCCGCAACCGTCCGCAACCGTCCACAACCGTCCGCAACCGTTCGCAGTAGGTCGCTAAGGCGCTGCCATTGGGGGAAGCTTTTGCGAGTGACTATGCATGGATGTGTCACGTGTTAGTTTGCGACGCGAGTCCATTGTGATTTGCGCAAAAAGGACATGTCGCGCAAGAAGCGTGATGCATTTCACTGCACAGGCGCAGCGTTTTGTGAGATCCGCAGTTTGCTACGCAGTTCCATTGGGATTAGCGTTTGGAGAGTCGTGTGTTTGGGGTGTTGGATGTGGCCGTGCCATTGGGATTTGCGTTTCAGGGTGTGGCATCGAAGCTCTGTTTTCGTGACAAGTCTCAGCTGAAATGCCGATTTTGGACCCTGGGAGTGTGCTCAGAACGGGTCGAAATCATTCCAAACGTGTGGTGTGGTGCAAATTTTGATGAAGCTCACATGAGATGACATTGTTGCTTTTCGTGGCAGGCGCAGGACTTTGTGCGGGTTTTGAGGTGTGGAAGTGGGATTTTCGTGGCAGGCGCAGGGAATCGTGAGGTTGCGAGGTGTGACGGAGGTGACATTTCGTGGCAGGCGCAGTACTTTGTGCGCGTTAGACGTGTGGACGCGGAAAGATTCGTGGCAGGCGCAGGGAATCGTGAGGTTGTGAGTTGTGGTAGAGGTGAATGTCGCTATCACATTGGGATTGGCGTGTGAGCCGATGTTGTTTGGAGAGGCTGGAATTGCGAAACTGCTTGGCAGGGCTGCGTGATGTGTGTGCTCCGATGGGTGTTTCCGCTGGACTTTTGGAGGAAGTCTCGTGCGAAACGTTCGTTTTGCAGACTTTGACATGTGAGTTTTTGAGGAAGTCTCGTACGAAACGCTCGTTTTGGGGACTTGACATGTGACTTTTGGAGGAAGTGTCGTACGAAACGCTCGTTTTGGAGACTTGACGTGTGACTTTTGGAGGAAGTCTCGTACGAAACGCTCGTTTTTGAGACTTGACGCGTGACTTTTGGAGGAAGTCTCGTACGAAACGCTCGTCTTGCAGCCTCGCAGCGTGACTTTTGGAGGAAGTCTCGTACGAATAGTGCCCTACAGGAGTGTCCCACAAGAGTGTCCTACAAGAGTGTCCCACAAGAGTGTCCTACAAGAGTATCCCACAAGAGTTTCCTACAAGAGTGTCCCACAAGAGTGTCCCACAAGAGTGTCCCACAAGAGTCTCCTACAAGAGTGTCCCACAAGAGTGTCCCACAAGAGTGTCCCGTATGAGT
>CAXAMN010021418.1:878395-925549 GCA_963970005.1 Durusdinium trenchii | reverse complement strand
CCGTATGAGTGTCCCACAAGAGTGTCCCGCATGTCCCACAAGAGTGTCCTACAAGAGTGTCCCACAAGAGTGTCCCGTATGAGTGTCCCACAAGTGTGTCCCACAAGAGTGTCCGACAAGAGTGCCCCATAACAGTGACCCACAAAATTGTCCTACAAGAGTGTGCAACAAGAGTGTCCCGTAAGAGTGTCCCACAAGAGTGTCCTACAAGAGTGTCCCACAAGAGTGTCCTACAAGAGTGTCCCGTAAGAGTGTCTCACAAGAGTGTCCCACAAGAGTGTCCCGCAACCATGTCCCACAAGAGAGTCTCACAAGAGTTAAGAGTGTCCCACAAGACGGTCCTATAAGAGTGTCCCACAAAAGTGTCCCACAAGAGTGCCCTACAAGAGTGTCCCACAAGAGTGTCCTACAAGAGTGTCCCACAAGAGTGTCCTACAAGAGTATCCCACAAGGGTTTCCTACAAGAGTGTCCTATAAGAGTGCCCCACAAGAGTGTCCCACAAGAGTGTCCTACAAGAGTGCCCCACAAGAGTGTCCCGCGAGAGTGTCCGAAATGAGTGTCCCACAGGAGTGTCCCACAAGAGTGTCCCGCAACAGTGTCCTGCAAGAGTGTCTCACAAGAGTGTCCCTCAAGAGTGTCCCACAAGAGTGTCCCGCAACAGTGTCCCACAAGAGTGTCCCACAAGAGAGTCCTACAGGAGTGTCCCACAAGAGTGTCCTACAAGAGTGTCCCACAAGAGTTTCCTACTAGAGTGTCCCACAAGAGTGTCCCACAAGAGTGCCCTACAAGAGTGTCCCACAAGAGTGTCCCGTATGAGTGTCCCACAAGTGTGTCCCACAAGAGTGTCCTGCAAGAGTGTCCCACAAGAGTGTCCCACAAGAGTGCCCCAAATGAGTGTCCCACAGGAGTGTCCCACAAGAGTGTCCCGCAACAGTGTCCCACAAGAGTGTCCCACAAGAGTGTCCCACAAGAGTGTCCCGCAACAGTGTCCCACAAGAGTGTCCCACAAGAGTGTCCTACAGGAGTGTCCCACAAGAGTGTCCTACAAGAGTGTCCTACAGGAGTATCCCACAAGAGTGTCCTACAAGAGTGTCCCACAAGAGTTTCCTACTAGAGTGTCCCACAAGAGTGTCCCACAAGAGTGTCCCACAAGAGTGTCCCGTAAGAGTGTCCCACAAGAGTTTCCTACAAGAGTGACCCACAAGAGTGTCCCACAAGAGTGTCCTACAAGAGTGTCATTTGGACATATGTAGCTTTTTGAACGTGTTTGCATTCGGGTTCGTGGGCTCCATCTTGTTTTTTTCGGCACTAGCCTTCAAAGACCATTAAAAGAATGGTTGACCTGGTGGTGTAGTGTAACAAATCCCCAGTAAAACATCATAGTAAAACAGTGTTTCTTTGGTAAAGACCATTAAAAAGAAATGGTGGTTCGAATCCTAGGGTAGATATTGTGACATGACTCTGGGGGGGGACACCTGGAGTGAGTACACATTTCTGGTGATCAGTGCAAAACCATCGGACCTATTCCAAACCCTCCGTTGGAGGCTATGTAAAGGATCGTGTTCACCACGTCCCACGTGTTGTGTTGCACATGTTTTGTGCCTTTGACCACCGCATGTGTTCACACGTGTCACTGTAGTTCACCTCATGGACCGGCGGCCAGTGGACCGGGCCAACCCGTGGGGCCGTCGAAGTGTCGCGGGCGAGGCTGGAGATGGAGACCTCTGAAGCATTCCGGTCGCCCCAGGGATTGTTTTTTGTGGCGAGCAGTCTGCAGTCATGGAGTCCCAACATTGGGGGGTGGACAATTGGAGACTTGGGACGCAGCATGAAGCAGCGAACAGTGACTTGCTGGCAAACGAAAGGAACATGGACTCAGCCTTTACCGAAGAACCTTTGAAAAGGATTTTGCACTACAGAGACCAGCTGAATCATTTTGTTTAATTGGTGTGGGAAGCGTAAGGGGGGTTCTTCTCAATATCACCGTGAGATGCATCCCGAGATCTGCCATTGGTGGGACTCGACTGTCGGATTGCTGGCTCCAAGGTTTGTCGCTGTTTGAAACAGGTGATGGAGGATCCACTGGACCCTCGTATGCAATTGCCAATGAACAGATATGAAAACGTGCATGACATTCGTGCTTCGCCGGTGTTGGCAAAAGACCTGTGATGGACCTGAGATAGTCTACCGATGCGGCCCCTGACATCATCATGGTGACGAGAAAAAACAGAAAAAACAACGCCACCTGTTTGGTCTTCGGATTGAACATGCTCATCCAACCTTCGGGTCATGCGAACGCATCGGGGCCAATGCTCTGTGACCGGCCCTTGCGGAGTTCCTTGGAGCCTCTCACCTAAAATCGGCAAACCAAGCTCTTGGAGCATCTTCCAAAGGTTCGGCGGCTGTGACTCAAGAAGCCCTGGTGAATCGAAGCTGACACTGAAGTGCAGGACACGAAAGAACATCCCCTCCTGGCCCCCCAAAAAGGCCCCTTCAACGGGATCTGGGGAGCCCAAATGGGATCATAGCCACACCCCTCCAGGTCTCCGATTTTTGGGTGGCTGATTTCTGGAGACGAACCTTCAAGTGGCGGGTCCTGACCATGGTGACCTCGCAGAGTGGGCACTGACTGCATACATGACAAGCACATGGTCACGATCTCGTCATGGTCATGTGTGGTCATTCATTGCATATGAATGAGGTGCACTGGAAGAAGAAGAGATTTGGGAACCCATTGGGATCTCATGGTAGAATTGGGATCCCATGCTGGATTCCATGCTGACCAAAAGTGATGCTTTTTCAGGGGTCTCTTTAGTGACATCTTATATACATATATCATCTATGCTTCAGAGCCAATCCGATTTTGGTCTTCTTGATCACCCGAGCTCCTTTGGGGCTGCCGGGCGTTGCTCCCGCCGGGCGTGGGATCTGGGATCAACTGGCATGCGCACGCAATGCATGCACTTCAATGGTCCCGCAGCGTATTTTTGTGTGTTTTGCTGTTTTTCAAGCAGTGCAACACTCTGATCGGTTTGGTTCATGGATCCTCGGACTGCCAAAAGACCTTCAAAACCGTTACCTGTTTTTTCGAAGACCCGACGAACCCAACAGTGCTGCGACTGTTCCGCCAATTGAAGTGCCGGGCGCTGCGTTGGCAACTCAACCATGGTAGTTTGCACAGTTGAAGAACGAGCCCGTGGTGTTAGCACCTTCTGAGTCTCTCGGCCATTCTCGTGCCACTGTTTTTTGCTCCTCGGCCGATGTTTTGGAAGGGAGAGCTGGATCGACGGGGGGAGACTTCTGGATCGACGGGTACGGAGGTCTTCTTACTTCTGTGGATGCTTCCAGCCCGAGGGTCTAACGGCTCGAAACGAAGGTCGTTCTTCTTGAAGTTCGTTCACTAACCAGGAACGGTGGATCACCTGTGTACTTGGACCGGAAGAGATGTCAAACGAAGGTCGCTGGTATCTTTCTCGTATCGGTCGCAGTAGCTGAGCGACCTGGATGGTGTGGGCTCATCCCATCTGGCTGTGGGTGTGAGGTTCACTCCGATAGAACCTCTCCATGGATAGCACCCAGCTCCATGGACCTGCTGGGCTCCAAACGTCCCACAGTCCCACAGTCCTCAGGTCCGGTAGGGCAGCCCGACGAAGGGCAGCACCCAGCCACCCACCGTCGACCTGTGAGCCGGAGCCTAGGTCCGGGGCATAAACCTTTATGGAAAATCGCGTGTTTGGTTGAGGGGGAGTGTTCCTCCACATGAGAAGTCTGGCCCAGCTTGAGAGCTTCTTGAAACCGTCTGGCAAGATCCATGGGACGTCTGGCAAGCAGTCCAGGACCGATCCACCAACCCAAGAAAAATGACAACCTAAACAGTCTAAGACCATGGTTTAAAATGGGTGATCGGCGTTCAAAGTGGTGGACAAATCCTTACGTCAAACATCTAGTACAATTAATGGGTTGATCATGTGTTTTTCTAGGCTGGCTCGAAGTTGCGCACTCCATGTGTGGAATCTTTGCCGATCAATTGACCCCGACTTCAACGACCCCTGGCCTGATCGGCGAAGATGGTATACATGGAGTGTCTGGGATAGGGTAAATGTTTGTCTTTTTACATCACCCTATGGATCCATTGCCACCTCTCAGAAGGCAATTGGACCCTCCTGGAGCCTACATAAATAGTCTCCAATCACCATACCTCAGGTAAGGTATGTGGATCCATAGGGTCAGTTCTACCACATCGGAAGTCGCCTATCTTGTAAGGAGTCTCGGCTATCTTCGATCAGGGGAGTGGACTGCTACAGGGCTTAGCAGGGCTTCGTTCGAAGGGCCTACCAGGGCTGACAGGTACAGAATCTTATACTCTCGAAATGTCAACCGCCTCAAAGTCTCTTGAAACACCATGAGCACATGCTTTGGAGCATCCAGGATCTGGATGTGTCTTACACCAACCTCACCTGGGTCACCTGCACTAACCTACCAACCACCCACAGCTCAGTCTCCCTTCTCCACTAAGGTCCCGAATGCTGGGCTTCCACCTGGGAGAGAGGGGCCAGTGGAGCAGCCTGTGACAGGGGAGCACGTCAGCTCTATGACCTTCACAGCTTGGGTTTCACAGCTCCACCTTTGGGTCCTCACCCCGTCCATCTTGCCCGCGAAAGACTCATACCACTCAGAGAGCTGATTTTTGCGACTGCGGGGGGCGGCCTTGCCACAACGGCGGAAGAAGCCATAACACGTATTCGGTGGGTGATGCACAGTGTTCTTGCAGAGGAATCACCAAAAGCGTTTTGGACGCGGGTGCATGAGGAAAACCTGGCGATCCAAACGCGAAAGGAGCAAAACAGATTAAAGACCAGCAAGATTTGGGTGATCCTTGGCTTTCATGTTCAATGACCTGCAGCGCCAGGAAGTTCAGCAAGTTTGGGTGATCGTCCAATTCCAGTTCAATGCATACATTCCAGATTCCAGTTCAATGCAAAACCCCAATGACCAGCTTTGGGGATTCAGAACTAGGCTCATCTGCCTGGAGGGTCCCCACCCCTGGGACTTGGTACACACAGCAACCTCGCAGGTGGCTCATGAAACATGCCATGGGCCACAGCCAAACGATTAAGTCATGTTCATGTTGAACAATTTTTTTGATAGGTTCATCATGGTTTATCATTGTTTATCACATGCTCTTTCTTCTTTCATCATGTCCCAGAAACTACATGGGACTGCCATATATGCCGATCAGTTGGGGTGGTTTTGGGGGGTCAATGGGGCGGCATATATGGCAGTCCCATGGAGTGTTTGGGTGTTTTTATCAATTATGAGACACAACTGTGTCGGTTTATCACCTGATCGTGACCACTGGCCGCTCGAACAATACGACTCTCGTGCGTGTGATTCAGTCGTTGAAAAGCGACTGACGGGTCTGTACGGATGAGGCTGGAAGCATGATCAAGGGAAAAAAGATCAGGCTACATCCGCAAAGAGACCCACATGGACCCTGATGGCATGGACCAGACTGGAAGACCATTTTCCTGTAGAACCCATTGGCTTTTCAGGTTCCATGTGGGTCTCTTTCAGAGCATATTCACTGGCTGCAAAAGCAGAGACTGAGGGAGGTCTCTAACATGGAGCTGATGAGCTGTTTACATCATCAGCGATGCCCTTGTTACTACTAGCTTCTTGTTACTACCCGGTTACCCAGACGCTCCAAACAACCCTTGGTCCCTCAAAACCTAAAAAATTGAGACCCCAGACCCCTCCATATGAGGGTCCGACCCCTCTACATGAGGGTCCATATGAGCGTTTGGGTAGTAGTGATGCCCTTGTTACTAGTAGTGATGCCCTTGTTGCTAGTAGCGATGCACTTGTTACTGCTAGCTTCTTGCTAGTAGTAATGCCCTTGTTACTAGTAGGGATGCCCCTGCTGCTAGACCACAATAGTTCATCAAGCTCTTGCCAGTTCAGATACCACTTCAGTGCGGTTGAGGTGGCCGAAATGCATCCAAGTCGAGTTCACTAGGCGGCTGTGAGTCACCTGGGTTCTTCGCCCGTTCGGTACATTGAACTCCCTAGTCCTGGTAGTCTATGCATTTAGGGTGGGAAAGCCAGGGGGTTCCAGTGCCATGACCCACAGCCATGACCCAGTTTTCTTGAAGAGAGGGGTGCGTTCCTTCAGACGTCACTGGTTTGTTTCGTTCGATGTTTTCACCGGTGAGTCAGTCACGGAATCAACGTTCTAGAGTTGTGAACGTCTTTGCTTTGTAATTTGGTTTCACTGAATTTGCACCTAACCGCAAGGGCTGTGTGGGTATGTAACTAGAGGATGAAACACATAGCACTATAAACGCGAAGATATGTTTCCTCATGAAAGGGCGCTGCTTTTGGGCGGCTCATCCGACTTCAGCTCCGGCTTCAGAAAGACTAACGAGTCTCGCACGCACGAGGGCCGCCGACGGAATGCAGGTGGGACCAGGCAAAAATCTTGTAAGTTGCTTGAAGCTCCGTAGGCCCAATCATTTGCCGAACCCCGAAGAACCTCCAATTGTTTCAGACCAATGACTATAGAGCCACATTCCCGGGCCACATGAGAGTCGTTTTTTGGTTCGGCGCACGGATTTTGTTGCGCGGAGGGTATTGATCGGCCCCAGATCTTCCAACTCAGCAGCAAAATTGATCAACATTGATATCAATGTCGGAATTGCCTAATCATGCCTAATCATAAATTGTGGCTGGGCAGCGTATGAGATCACATGGCAGACTGTTTTTCAATGGTTTGTTCGCCCCTTTTTCAACAATTTGCATGCTGAGCTGTCAGCCTAAGGCATTCCCTTTTCGACCCTGTTCCACAAATGTTAAGAATCGCATGCTTAACGCCAAAGGGTCCTAGGCTTCGCCAGATTTCAGGCGATTTCAGGAGGCTTCGGATGGCACCATTGGGTCTGCGGCTCGCCGGCATGCGGCGAAAACGCGCTTTTCACTCTTTCAATTGTGGTCCAAGCGCGACTGCCACGTGCAGATGGCCATTGATTTTGCCAGTCTTGGCTCCACCCAGACTCTCCATTCACAGCACTTGGTCCTTCACAAACCTGGGGATTGGTTCGACCCTTGACCCCTCCAGAGGATTCGGGTCTGACCCCTCCATATCTTTGTCCAGGGTCGCGTCTGGGCAGTTCGTGAACAACTCCAGTGAGCAGGGAACATTTGAGATTCCCAGACACGACCCATGGGACTGCCATAGGACTGCCGCCCCATTGACCCCGACTTCAACCAGCCCTGGCCGTTTTGAAGGCAGTCCTGATCGAGGTCGTCCCAGACAGGTCGTGTGTGGGATTGATTCGCTAGCTCGGAGGTCTACTGAATTGGGGTCCCAAACCTAGAGCCCGATCAGTCCACCGTTGTGTTTTTGGTGTGATCAACTCCAATAAAATATGGTTTTGCTTAAGATATCTTAAGGTGATGTGTTATTTTGATGGATAAATCCCCTTCTGGGGCATCTGTTATTTCCAGGTTCTGTAAGCAAATCTAGCAAAAATGAGGTCCGTTCGCGGGACAGGCGTGATCAATGGCATCGTTTAGTCACGGGGAGGCAGTGTGCGGACCTCAGACTGTTTGGGTCAACCGTTGAACAATGGGCGCATTGGGCAGATCTCCCAAATGCTTGAAATGATCGAATGAGACAGAAAAAGATCCTGCTGGCAAAAGGAATAATTGCAGGAACATGTGTGGATGTGTTCTCCAGTGTGTTGATTTGTTTGATATTGTTTCATGATTTGATTTATGTTCTTAGCAATAAGGAAGAACAAGACGCCACAAGGATACTGGCTTGTCCTTCCCACCAAGGGTGGTGTGGATCGCAGGTCAAAACTACTGCCGGAACTGATCTTCCGCAGAATCGGAACCAAAAACTCATGACAGCAACGGCGAACTCTGGATGCTTCAAGATCAAAGAATATTCAGTTCTGCAGTTTGCTTTCCGTCCTTTGCAGTCATGTGATGTCATGTGCGTATTGACGTGTGTGTTTTTCTTTTTTGTCCTTTCAGAGTTGCTGCTGTCCTTGCGTGTCACGTGAGTCCGGTGTCAATGACACCCTCATCGATCTAGCCCTGGGCTTGCAGAGCGCTCCCCCCAACCTTCCTGCCCGGAAGTCCGCCCGCGCAAACTCTGCGGTGCGTCAGAAACCAGCACTGTGGTGCCGTGCACACCCCGTGCACGGCCCGCAGCGCGAGCGGGGAAGGGGGAAGCACCGATTTGGATGGTCGAATCAATTGAAATGACCAATGGAAGATGTAAAGTAGATGTTTTTTGAAGTGGATCATAGTTCGGTCTGTTAGCAGTTGTTAGCTGTTGTGAAACACCATCCTGCAGCTCTAGCGACCCGGATCGTAGTCCCGATGATGATTCGGTTTGGGGACTTCTCTTCCAAGCGTTTGGCCACACGCTATAGTACAGGGAAAGGTTAGCAGCTTGGCCGAGTGGCATAAGAATATCCATGTATACATATGGCAGAATCAGTCTCATCTCAGCCGTTCGCGGCTGCCATGCAAGCAATGTCTCTTATAATAATTATTGTTTGAGTCAGAGCATGCAAACGCATTGGACTTGGAATGTGCTTTGAGACATGGGGGGCATGGTTTAATTCCCTAGGGATCCAAGTACCTTGTCAGAAGGTGATTGGATACACTGTTATGTAGGTTTGGAGGGTCCAAGTACATTATTGAGAAGGTACGACTGGATCCCTAGGGGATATTCTTATCTTACATATGTTCAACCTTCTACTTGGATTGGACCAAGAAAACACCCACAGGTCATTATGTTTCGTTCGTGCCAACAACTCCACCAACCAGAGATGGTTTGTTTAGCCTGCAGAACCTACCCTGATCGAGTAGAGCTCCACCGCGCCGTCCCACGCGAGACTCGGCGAGGAGACTCGGCATGCAAGCTGGGCGTTTCGTGACGGGGAACGGAAGGGATTCGCAGCGCCGTCCCGAAGGGATTCTGTGGGTCAAAACCAGGGTAGGTCGACCGAGGAAGCAACCTCCCAGGTATTCTGTTATTGGTCAGCCAGGGTGTCCCAGGTTTGACCCAGAGCCAAATCAAGTACACTCCGACTCACTAACATGGAAGTGGAAAACCCCCTGTTCGTAAAGGAAAGTAGTCTTCCAAGGGACCATGCCATCCACTTCCATGTGATGTGTTCGTCAGAGTGTAAGAACAACTCTTGTTTCGCCACCCGATGGGTCGGTTTGTGACCTCCACCTTTTGCCCTAGGGATCCAGTCGTAACATGTCGTAACGAACCTCAGGTATGGTGAGGACGGAGACAGTGTTATGTAGGTGCCATGTTCGGGTCCAGTCGTACCGAACCGGGTCGGTTCGGTACGACAACGGATCCCTATAGGGTTGAATTCAAGAACCACCCGCACTGTGCTGGAGGACGAATGTGAGTAGGAACATGTCGAATCAAGACGTCGTTCCAGTTCCTTCTCGATCAGGGTAAAGGAACTCATCGAACCGGAGCTAAGAGTCAGTCCGGGCAGGGCCCCGGACGTCACATCCGGTGGGACGGGACTCAGAGTAGATGGCACAAGGGCCCAAGAAGGAGGTCTGAAAAGAAACCCACCGACCTCGGGGTCTGTGCCATGCGGTCCTGGTCCTCTCCATCCGTCAGTTGGAACTGGTAACCTTTTGGAGTTGGTCATACAAAAGCACGACGATTCGAAGGATGGTGTGAAAAGGGTTCTTCAGGGACAGGCTTGGACCGTAAAAGGACCGGAGCTGAACCTGGCTGAACATGCTGGACTTCGAGAGCTGGACTTCACATGTTGAAAGCAAAGGCTTGGAGACCGAACTGGTCTTTGAAACTGGTGTCTTCATCGCGCACGCCGCCGCCACGTGACTTGAACCACTATGCCTCGAGAGGAAGCTACATACTTTTTATACAATAATATATACGTAAAATTCACACACGATGAACAAAATTCATAATCAGGTGGATCTTTGTCATTTATATGTGAGTTTCCCCGGCTTATCCTCAAGATCCAAAACCCCGACACTCCATGGGACTGGCATATCTACATACATTGACCCCGACTTCAACCACCCCACCATGTGACTGCCAAGTCGGACTGCCGCCCCAGACCCCCACCTTCCACCACCCCTGGCAATCCATCCTGGCGTCGTCCCAGGTCCGGGTCGGAGTGTTTGGAGAAAAGCTTCCTCACCCTAGGGATCCGTTTTCGTACCGAACCGACCCGGTTCGGTGTCTCCTGGACCCGAACATGGCACCTACATAACAGTGTATCCGTCCTCACCTTCTGACAAGGTACTTGCCCTAGGGCTCCTGGCCCATATCCTCAGGAGGTGGTATTCGACCCCCCTGGCACCCACCCCTGGCCCATCTTCTGAGGTGGGCCAGGAGCCCTAGGGTTGGATCCCTAGGGTCAGGGCCCGGTCCGTACCTTTGAACCCCTCCAACTCCCCCGACCACTCGGACAACTCGGACGACGACGACGGTCGCGAGTGTCTCGTGAGTCGGTCTCGGTTCGGGAAAGGCGGGGGAAACGGGGGTAAGGCGCCCCGTTCAGAGCATCCATGGAACTGGAATAGTTACTGTACCTATACTACATTGGGCCATTAAATATATAACTATTTTAGAGTAACCATTGTTCCAGTGCCATGGATGGTCTGGGCCATTCTGGGCCCAATCCTTGTTTTTTCATTCATCCTCATGTGGTCGCAAAGAAGTCAATGCCATCCACCCCGAGCTCTTTTCAAGCTCGGCTCACCCCCAAAAGAGCAAGGGTCAGCGGTCAGTCTTGTCCAGCCCTGGCAGCAGTCAGTCCTGCATCCATCATGCCTCGCCACTTCAGGAGAGCTGAATGACAGAAACCGACCCGGAAAAAAACGGCGCCATCCCGCGCCATCCCGCGGGGCACGCGGCTCGGAACGGGAACGGATCCTTTCCGCGGGAAACGGACGGAGGTCTCCGGTATTGGGTCCCTGCAAGACCGGAAACCTAGACATGACGAAATGGGAAGGCTGCAGACTTCTGCCAATCAGACCCCTGAAATCTAAGAACACCCCTAGAAATTGGATGCGATTCGGTCTTAAGTCCCAAACAGATCCAGACAGGTTGGATTCTGAGAGGCGGAGGTTCTGACAGGTCTTTGACCCCTTCAGATTCGGGTTCTGAGAGGATGGCTGGCGTGGAGTTTTTTGGTTGTTTTATTTATGTTTATTGTTTATTACTATATTATATGTCTTATTTACTTATATTTGTTTGTTTAATGTTGTTTTTCTACTCACATGTTGGAATGTTTGGTTTTGCAAACAAACACATTCAACAAAAATATATGAACACATCATGGTTTTTCCTGAAGAATTCCGGGCCCCGAAGGTTTGCTTCGGGCCAGCTGCTGAACATGTTCTTGTCGAACTTGGAAGAGTTCAGCTTGAACAGACCTTTTTGTTCAAAGTACTCCTCTAAAGATAGGCCGTCAGGGTCGTCAAGTCATTCTCAACTGCTTGGACATGACTCGTAGGTCGTCATGGTCCCATTTTCTACGGTTGTTCTCGTCGGGTCCAGGCATTTGTTCTTTTGTCCAGGCATGTTTTGGGTATATTGTGGGGTGTTTTTTTTCGCGGACCTGTTGGAATAACCTTAGGATTCTCCAGCCAGCTGCTGCGAGACCGGAGTGTAACTGGCCAGTGTCCTTTGGTTTCGCTGGGTGACCATCCAATGGTTCCAATGGTTGACAATGGTTGACACTGTGTCTTGCTGGTTGAAAAGAAGGGTCAATGCAAGTATAACTATACATGGATGGTCTGGGTTTTGAAGAACTGGTTCCTTAACAGGGTTCTCACTTCCACGAATTGCTATGAATAGCTCTGTGAATTGCTGTGGCCTTCAATCTTCGCGCTTCCTGGCTGCGGCCTGTCCAGGGGTCAATCAGACCCTGGACATCCGCCAAGCGAACTTTCTAGGAACAGATGTTCACATCGTGGAATAAGATCCAAAGTCACAAAGTAATTCGTCACAATGTCAGGCCCACATTCAGTCACAGCATCCTTCGCAATGATGTTATAAGTGCTGAGAGACTGAACAAACATTGCATCACTTCTCTTCTCTTTGTTCTCTCAGAAGTGTCGTTTAGGGTGTGGATCTCTAGGGTTCCGATCAGGGAGGTTTAGTGAGTGTAGCAAGTTGGTTTAGTGATTATTGTTCTCGACCTTTTTTTTTAACTCTTTGTAGCAACATGTCCTTCGATGCAGCCGTCTTTGGCAGCTACATCTTGAGGACCTTTTTTCATCGCCACGTCGAGGGGGCTTTTCCACTGCCAATCGATGGCACTGAAACACGTGGGTGAAGCACTGACCATGGACCAGTCTACCTATTTGGGCGATCGGAGGTATACACCACACAAGGAAACAGTGTTTGTTTTGCATAGCGAAATCTCGAAACGCATCATCCTGGAGTACTCCAAGATGTGAAAGTCGATGCGTTTGGATAAATTGTGCGTCCCAGCTTGGGGAAAGATTTTTGGAAGTCGATGCAAAGTTGCGTCCTGCTGGTGTTTAGCAGATAGACTTTTTCTCAGAAGATGACTTTTCCATGCACATAGTGCACACCAGAAATCCAATAAAGCCGCCGCTAGGTTGCAAACTGGTTGTCACAAAGCGAGCGCTGTTGGTGTTCTTACTTCAAGTAGAGGAAGTGGTACCTGTGTGTGCTTTGCAGCCTGGGTTTGTGCGCATTGAAGCCTGCTGCTACTGCCGCTGCCTGGCTGCTGCTTGTTTGCTGCTTGTCTGCTGCGGCTGCTGCTGCTGCAGCAGCGGCTGCTGCTTGTTTGTTGCTGCTTCTGCTGCTTCTGCTGCTGCTGCTGCTTTGCTGCTGCTGCTGCTTTGCTGCTGCTGCTGCTTTGCTGCTGCTGCTGCTTTGCTGCTGCTTTGCTGCTGCTGCTGCTTGCTGCTGCTGCTCGGCTGCTGCGGCTGCTTCGCTGCTGCTTGTCTGCTGCTGCTGCTTGTCTGCTGCTGCGGCTGCTGCTGCTTGTCTGCTGCTGCTTGTCTGCTGCTTCTTGTCTGCTGCTGCTGCTGCCTGGCTGCTGCTGCCTGGCTGCTGCTTGTTTGTGGTTGTCCGCTGCGGCTGCTGCTGCTGCTGCTTGTCTGTTGCTGCTGCTGCTGCTGCTTGTCTGTTGCTGCTGCTGCTTGTTTGTTGCTGCTGCTGCTTGTCTGTTGCCTTACTGCTGCTTGTCTGCTGCTGCTGCTGCTTGTCTGCTGCTGCTTCTCTGCTGCTTCTTGTCTGCTGCTTCTTGTCTGCTGCTGCTGCTGCTGCTGCTTGGCTGCTGCTTGGCTGCTTGGCTGCTGCTGCTTGTCTTTGGCTGCTGCTTGGCTGCATCAAAAGAGTGGAGACATGTCATGGCGGAGCTGTGGCGGATGTACTTTGGTACCTCGTCCGCCACCTCGTCCGGTACCTCGTCCAAGCCACCCCTTCGTTTCCTGCTCTCCAATGGCTGCAGACCTATATATATATGGCAAGCACAGGTCTTTGCAGTACATGGCTCAGCCATCGAAGGCAGCTGCATAGGAAAGGGAATATTGCAAAATCCATTTGATCGTCGTGGCTTGACCATTTGCTTACTTGAGCATGTGTCTTGAACCCTTTTTTTACCACAGCAGCAGCAGCAGCAGATTCAGGATTCCTTGCCGCAGCCTGATTTAGATCATTCAGGCCGCGGCAAGGAATCCTGAATCAGGCTGCTGCCACAAATCCTCGACAGAGTTGGTTGCTGTGGTTATGTAGGGATTCAAGACACATGCTCAAGTCAGCCAATGATCAAACCACAACGATCACGAAGCCACACTGGAGCATGCACATGGATTAGTATCAGTGCTTTGGGGAACCGTACTTGGTGGAGTGGATCATACGGCGTCCCATGGTGAACTCAGTCAAGAAACATACCAATTCCTTCGTTTCCTGGTCATTGTTGGATGTGCGTCCACATGCTGGAATACAGTTTTCTGAGGCGTTCAAGTAAGATTAAACGATAGAAACAAACATAGTTTTATCGCTGCGTCCTGATGGTGATCTACATGTTTTTGCATTGACTTGTTTGACTTCCTGAATGCGCGGCGTCTCATGTGGAACTGGCGTGGTTTCTGAAATTGCTTTGACTTCTGCGGGCCGGTGTAGCATATGAACCGATCCAAAAACATTAACCGTGTCATGTTTTGGAAGTTTCCTAAATTTATGTTTCCTGTGTGTTTCCGGAGAGCGCCTGAGTGAAGGGTTGTACTTCTAAGAAAAACACACTAGGTGCGCCATATATCATTACATCTGCACATATCCAGAGTTGCATAGTCCACACCAGCACGTCTTCACTTTTGCACATCTCTCTCTCTCTCTCTCTCTTCCTCGCTCTTATCTTATTTTATCTTATTTATTCTATTATACTATTCTAGTCCATTCCATTCCATTCCTGTCTTTCCTTTCTTTCGTTCTTTCCTCCCTCTCTCTCTGTCTCTTTCTCTCTCTCCTTCTCTTTTCGCGAATCCGCTCATATCATGTCTTTCTTGTCGGCCGGGGGTGGTGCCGACGAGTCAACACGAGTCACGCAACCCTAAACCCTCAACACCCAAGGACCAGGTCACGGTCCGTCACCACGTCCGTCGCACATGTTACGATGAGCGAAAAGCCACGCAGAGCGCACGCATCAACATCGCCTTGGAGACATCTTTGGGGCAGGACCTGAACCCACGCAGTCCTTGACTGTAAAACTGTTTCAATGAACATTGCCATGAGTACATCGCCTTGGGGAATGCACATCTAATACCTGTTGCTTCAAAAACACACACACAAACCTGCATCATTAAACATCGCCTTGGGGACATCTTTGGAGCAGGGCCTGAATCCAACATTTTACTGCACAAACGCATACCGTGAACCTCCTGTTCATCTCATCCTTTTCTTATCCTTTCTATCACATTTCTCTCTCACCATCTCACAACTCTCTTTATACTTGACTGCTTCACCGTAATGCCAGCATACCTTACACCAGAGTAACTCTACACCATCTATGACGGACGGCTCTCGGGCCGTTGGACGTTGGACGTTGGACGTTTCAGGATGACCCCCGGTTGGACGGCACAGACCGAAAAGGGATCCGTTGGTCGGTACCGAACCGACCTCAGGTTCGGTACGAGTGGGACCCGAACCATGGCACCGTCCGATACAAGCAGTAGCAATGACGTCTGTCCTCACCGTAGCCGTTCACGGTATGGTATGACTGGATCCCTAATGGGCATTCCGGCGCGAGACTGGCCAGGACTTCCATTGGTGAGTCGAGGCCCCGGAATCCGCAGGGCTCGAGACTCCGAAGACGGAGAAACATCCACCCCCACGACCGAAGTCCGGTGCTGGTCACCCCGACTCACCGCGTCAGACGAGGCAGATATCTTAGATACCCCGACTGTCACCTCGGGTCGTGGGAGACCGTGGAAAACCGGTGAAGAGATCTCATGTTACTCGAGTTGGTCATACAAAAACCCTATGTCATGTTACTCGGAGGTTGGAAACTGCCGACTGGAACCTGGGACTGGACTGGGACCTTGGCGCCTTGCGTTCAGTGGTCCTTCTTTTGGGTGTTTGGCCGCCAGAGATCCCAAATACATCGAGTCGACTTCAGACGGATCGACGAATCGGAAAGCATCCCGTTCTTCACTCCTTGGCATCGAAGATAGTTGGTGTGATGTGAGTGTTTTCACCCACCGCGTGACCCCAAAACCACCTGCTTTTTGGGTATTCGGTCAATCCGACCTCGTGTCAATGGTTTTGCTGGATGTGGCGGGGATGGCCCGCACGATATGAAGCGGAGAAGAGCATATCACCCCGGCTTCGAGCCCGCACGTGGCACGCTTGCGCATACGCGCGTGGCGCATGGAGACGGAGATAGGGGGGCTTGGTGGACATGATGTCAGATCCTGCGTGCGAACGAAGCAAGGGAGTGGTTGGCCACAGCAAAAAAAGCTCAGTATGGTTCAGTAAGACCCACGAAAGGAGGAGGAGTTCGTGCATGAGTCGCTGCGCCTGCGCCAGTTAAGGTATGAAATGCTTCCAGGAATTGATGGGGTTCCTAGACCCGACTGACCTACCTTTTGGACACTGGGACACGACCCGAACAAGAAACAGGTGGAACCCATGTTGGGAGGTACTTTGAGACTCCAGCTGTTTTATGGAATCTTCTAAGAAATGAGTCTGGTCTCCAGTTGCAGAAGTATAGGACAGCACCGTGGGACTGTTGAGGAGGCCGTCGTTGCTATGTGTTTTTTGGCCGGCAACGTCCGGTCGAGTAAGGAAGCCAAGTGCTGTCTAGAACCCAGACATGACCCTTTTCTTGATAATAAAAAAAACAACAACGATATTTTTGGGTGGTTGGTGGTTAAAAAATTGAGGTCGTCACTCAGGGTCTAGGCGAATATACCTTTGGATGTTGGATCTACCCGCCTGCTGATTCCTTGGCATTTTGACGGTGAACACGTAAAGGTGGCCCTCCTCATACAACCAGAAGCATTTGCATGAGTCATACGTGGCAAGTGATCGAGGGGGTGTATTCCAGACGGATAGTTTTCAGGTCAATCCTATTATCATCACCAATCTGTTGGACACTACAAGGATTCAAGGATTCGGTTCATGTGGCTGCTTGGGCTGCTTGGGCTGCTTGGGGTTGGCCGAATTCCCATGCGATTCCGGCCCAGTGAAAAGCAGGTGTTCGCGGTGGTTTTCACATGTCTTCAATCCAGATGGACCGACTTCGATAGGTCAGTCCATCTCACACCATCCCAGAAGCTTCTTGTAGGTTGGAGGCCATCGCTAGTAGGTCATTGGAGGCCATTGCAAGTAGGTTGGAGGCCATCGCCTTTCTTCCTAGGTTGGGGAGCAAGACCTTCTTCCTCTTGGCTGTGCTGACCACATGGCTCCTTGCCACTTCTTGCAGCTTTCGAAAAATACCAGATGTGTCGTTTGTGTGTCTCGCGGGCTACTGAGGTTACTTAGCTCAATCGATTGCTTAACTCAATGGTTCTCAACATGTTTTCACCCGGTAACAACATACCAGGACCCTATAGCCTCTTAGCTGTTTGTTAAGGGGTGTCCATTAACCACCCCTTGAAGGCCCTGGTACCAATCACATCATAGAATTGAAGCACCCGCCGCAAGCCGTCCAGAAAGTGCTTGCTGCCATCGAGAGTACGTGCTTGCTGAGGTGCCCTTGGTCAGGAGTTCGTAACCAAAATGGGCTCCAGTTGATGCTGGTTCTTATAGGCCGGGACTGGCACGTTCTGCTTTTTCATGCGCTGCTCTTTCATGTGCTGCGCATGTGTGGTGCTCCATGTGCTGTGGATCTATATATGGATTAAAAAGGGATTGAATCAGCTTTTCTCCATTCAATTTGTGCAAGGGTGTCCGTGATGCTGGCCGGCCAAAAGCTACATCAACGTGTGCGATTTGGTCGGTTTTGCGGGACAAAGTAGAGGTTTTGCTCAAGAATTTAAGGTTTTCTTGGAGTGATACCTCCAGAACATGGAGCCTTTTTGTCCAAGACCCTACATGTTGTTTCAAGGGTTTGGTACGGGTTGGTTGTGCACGGCGTGATGTTTGCCGCGTTTATCCTGGCCGCCGACGTGACTAAATCCTGGCCGCCCTGGACGCCCAACCCAACCCGACGTACGGAGACAAGACCTGAAAAGCAGGAACTGTTAGCAATTTGGTATGACTATAAGTGACCTCATTCTAGGATATCAAGTTCGGTCACTTTGAAGGTCCTGGAAAATGGTCATTTGTATTCCGACACGAGAGATGGGATTGGAAGTTCTGTTCGAAGATGCCCAGGGCCATGGTGGGGTGGTAAATGGACGGACACCAGCCGTATGGGGTGACCTTTCGGGGGGCTGGAAGCACGAGCGAAGGGCAAGTGGCAACGTCCAAAGGGTCGAAAGTAGGCTACTGCGGCTACCCAACGCTGCACTGCTGATAGATCTCCATTTGCCAGGAGTCACAAAGGGGTGCCTATTGGAGCTTAGGGGTGCCCATTAGCCACTCACTTAGGGACCAAACACCACCCCTTTGTGACCCCTGGTGGACATTCATTCTCGAAGTACTAGAGGTAGTACATGCTCCAGTACCCGATTCGCGCGCCGAAACGTGCTCGGTGGAGCCTGTGAGTTGCCCAACACATTTGGCTGTTTCAGGCAGCTACCTGGCCTTTGTGCTGCGGATTCTCATGCTGAGCTATGTCTGCAGCTCATGCCCGGCTAGAAGCGATTTCGGAGAAGGTGAGCCATTCGAAAGGTCACATAGAAGATATCCCCCCCCAAAGACTCTAGAAGTGTTGTTCAAGTGGCACTTGAGTTTCTGTTTCAAGTGGGAATGTCTGGCCATTCCCGTCCGGGGCTAGACATTTTATATGCTTGTGATAGTAGGATTGCTATAGATGTCACTGTGACACTTGGAGAGTGGGCCGGGAGGACATTGTGAACCCACTGACTTACTCAGCCCAATCTCATCAGCCCTGCGAATTGCGCTGGGAATGGCTCGGCTCGGCACGGAAAGCAAACGGATGCCCGCCACCTTTCTGGAAGCCCTGCCTCGAAAGCTCACGGACATTGAAGATCTGGGATCGACCAAATTCAGGCGCAGAACAAGACCTGGCAGTTTGCCAGCTTTGATGCAATGCTCGGGATGCCCAGAGGTGGTTGGAACTTGTTCTTTTGCGGGCTTTGAGGACGATCTCGCGGCTTGCTCCAAGGAGCCCTTTTTGAGATGTTTCTGGGGGATTCACCACTTCAAAGCAAGAACATCAATTAATTGGAGAGGCCGGCCTCTAAAGTCATGACGGCTAAGCTTCGGAAAGCAACATAAAACAACTACAACAACCAGCAAAATCTCAGACTGACCGAGATGGGTAGCCATGCAGGTGGGTAATTAGCCGCCCGTGTTCGCGTCGACGACACCGACACAGACCAAATGACCACCAGCCTCACCCCAGCCCACTGTTTTTCCGACATGTGCTACTGTGGGCCGCATTGGAGGTGAACTTCACCCATCGGCTTGCCTTGGCCGATGTGCGCGTGCGCTAGACAGTTGCGCGCAACCTAAGCTACCAGGAATGGTCCACCTGGCAGACATAGGCCAAGAGGGCTCAAACAGGTGCAGGTCAAGGCCAGGTATTGTTTGTGCGTGTGTGGCTAACACTGCTGTGTGAGTTGTCTGACAGACAACCCAGGCCATTTCGGACCGACTTGGGGCATCGCCCCTTGACAGGTGAGACAGCCAGCCAGACAGACAGACAGGCAGGCAGCCAGCCAGACAGACAGACAGACATGCATGCTCATATGAACAGTCATGAAAAGGAAGAATTTGAGCCGTCAGAAATAGAGATGAAACTGCTGAGCATGATAACGTCCAGATCATAGGAGGCCACACGGGCCAATACGCGTTCGGGAGTCCACATGGGTTTTCAACCCGCTGAGGTCATGTTTCTTGCTCTTCGCCCTTGGACTCAAGGCGCCAAACGCCCTTGCGGGGGACGAGCTGAACCCCAAAACAGCGGTGAAGAGCTGTCTTGAAGAATATGTTTTTAAAGTAGACCTAAAAGTTGTGAAGCTGGAGGCTTCTTGGGAGGAATAGTTGGTCTTTGTCCCGTTTTTGGTCAACATGTCAATGGATTTTCTCAAGCAGCTGCAGACTTGCAACAACACGTTTAAGCAGACACTTGATCACAGTTTATGGCGGAGCCACTTGTAATTGTGGAATGGGCCTTGTTACCCATACACGACCTGTCTGGGACTGCCAGTCCGGACTGCCGCCCCAGACACCCCCGGACACCACCCCGGAAGCCGTTTTGAAGGCAGTCCAGACTGGCAGCCCCATGGAATGGGTCGTGTCTGGGTGATCTTAACAGCGAGGGAGACATGTCGCCACAGCAGTATTGTGCATATCATACCGGACCGTGTTCCACATGGCACGCGCATGTTTAACCATGTTTGCATCAAATTCCACCACCCCCAAGTAGAGAGAAACTGCCTAATTCGGTGAAGATGTTGCAAGTCTCCTTCCCCAGACCATCCATATAGTCTATTGCCCGAGTCTACGATTCCAGTCCCTAGGGATCCAGTCGTACCTTCTCAGGTTCGATACGACTGGACCCTCGAAACCTACCAACAATGTCTCCAATCACCTTCTGAGAAGGTACTTGGATCCCTAGGGAGTCTCATGGATGGTCAGGGTTCTGTTGAAGCTCCAGGCACGGATGGATTTGGCCAGCAGCGATGCCCGAGAAGTGAGGTGGGACATGCGTGGTGCGCTGAATCGTTTGCAGCGGCCGGGGGGGGCGCGGAGCCTGCCTGGGCGGGGTGCCATGGGAATTTAGATATGGTTTGTGATGCTTGGATAGGTTCTCATGAGAGGTTAGCACCACTTGCAATTTTGAACCAATTCGGGCATCACTGGTTTGGGGTTCTCTCGGAGATGCGTTTTTCGCATGTTGGTCGTTCGGCCAAACAGGACTGGATTGCTTAGGTCGATGCATCGGCCGCCGCCATCGGCCGCCTTTTCCCATCGACCCCTGCGCAGGCTCCGGTTTAATGCCACCAGCCATGGGGCTGATGCTGCTGGTGGGTTTGGGACACCCAAGGGGGTGGAGACGTCAGAGGACACGTCCACGCGCCGAGGACACGGACTCGGCGTCGTAGAATCGAGCTCTCTGTCGCTGAGAGGAGTGTAGTTGTTGGAAGAGTCACAGCCCTTGCAAGACTAGATGAGCAAGGCGTGCTAAGGTGTAGCAAGTTGCAAGTTGCGCGCCACAGATCCGTTGTTCTGCCTTGAAACACACCACTGCCTGGCACACCAAGGGCCCCAGACCTGGAAAAACCCAAGGCTGGGGGTCCATTGGAGCGGAAACCGGCGCTGAAGCCACGAGCCTCCTGGGGCCAAAGGGGCCAAAAGCGGTCACCGAAATGGGGATTCAGTTCTACCCCGAAAGGGGTTACTACTCACCAGGGTCACTACCCAAAAATGGCATTCTGTAACCAGGGTTACTTCTGGCCACTCACTAATTTGGCACTCCCAGACGCTCCCTGTACAGCCCAACTGGGTCCAAATGAGCTGGATTTGAGACGTCCGACCCTCGGCAGTTTGAGGGTCCATGAGCGTTTGGGTAAGGTAGGAGGATCTCAGTGGATGGTGAAGACTGGTGATGACTAGTCCTGGTACTACCGGGGTGACGTTCGACTAGAGCGCTAGTAGTTCAGCGTGGTTCAGTGGTTCTGCAGGGTGAACTGGCCGTAGCTGCCAAGTGCAATGAGGCTTCATTCAATTAGTGAGAAGATGATGAAGATGAATGTTCAGCCCATTTCAGCCCCTAAAGGTGCGTAAATATATCCACAGTATATTAATTATTTATCCCACAAGCTTAGCAACTTTTCTCCATGGCCACCATGGCCTTTGGCTTACTCCCGGATCTTCAATCATTTTCCACTGGGACTGGATGGACTTGATCAAACATCCGCAGAGTCAGAGCCAGAACTTTTTGCTGGAAAACCCACAGAAAGCAGTTTCAGCTCCATGTTCTTTTCCTTTCTAGGAATGAAGGACATCCCAACTGCCCGAGTATTTCTCCTGGACATGTCCATCAAAGCCTTTTCTTTTTTGAGATGCTTTTGTTCTTTTTGTGTCCCAAAATCTCCTCTCACTGAACATTCCCACTCATTCCCGACCTCCTCTTGCGTCGAAGGAGGCGTTCAGCCAATGGAACAGTGTCGGGACCGCAGGAGTGTTGACCGTTGTTCTAGCCCTAGGGCTCCAACCACCTTCTCAGGAGGTGGGCCAGGAGCCCCCAGGGTGGGTACGATCCTATGGACCTGATCAACACAGTGCCCTTCGTTTGGTCCCTACTAGTAAGGCACTTGTTACTACTAGTAAGGCACTTGTTACTACTAGCGATGCACTTGTTTCTAATAGCTCTTTATGGACCCTGACAGGCTTGCGGTTGCAACTATTCTCCTGGAGGGGCAGTGTAGCTGTTGGCTGTTGTTCAACTGGCAATGGACAGACAAGGTGATTCTCATACTCCAAGGTGTGTCCCTACAAAAATAGCCCTCTCCAGCTATTTTAGGCTTGCTTAGATGCTGCAAAAGATAAAGATTGAAGAAGGCCCAAGTGGCAGTGGTTGCACTGGCAAGAGCCGATGTTCATGGCTGTCTTACCCGTGGCTGCCTCACCCAGCAATGACACTTTTGACAGCCCAGGCCGCGTTTAGCAGCTTTCTTCCAACAACAGAGCCCGGTGGTCCCAGTTGATCGTGCAGTTCAGTGCGTCTCACGCACTTCGTTCGTTTTCGGCCTCATGTTCTGCGTGTGAAACTCACAGATGCAACTAGAACGATGTTTTACCCTAGGGCTCCTGGCCCATCTGCTCAGAAGGTGGTTAGACCCCCCAACCCCACCCCAACTATTTTCTCAGGCTCTGGTTCTTTGAGTTCTGGTTCTTCCAAGATGTTCCTAGACATTTGACCGTCGATGTCCGAGAATTCCACATCCCAGGTTCCACGGTTCCACATGGACGTCGAAGACGCAACATCCAACATGGGGAAAACATCACCTAGGACCAGACTCTTGGCACCGACACATGTGACATGTGACACATGTGACATGAATGGTGCTCGATCCCCGAAGTAGATTGGGTCGTACGTCGAATGGAAACCCCTGCTGCACCTGGACCCCGACCGACTCGAGCCGGACGGCCCGACCGAGACCGAGACCGCGGAACGCGTGAGACCGCCCAGTGGTTGAGACCTCTCGGGGCCGGTGGCTTCACAAGAATGTCTACCAGCACCGAAACCAACAGGTCTCCTAATGTGGAGGGTTGGGTGTTCGGCCCGTGCCCAGGTTTCAATTGGTGACCGGTGAAGTCGGTGCTGGTATGTGTTTGTGCTTATTTGTTGCGTTCTTCTTGTTTGTTTTCGGAGTTGGTCCAGAAGATGTTCCACATCTTCTTGAAGAGATGTAGATCTTCCACTCTAGGTGCACCTGCACCTCGCTCGCGAACTCGCTGCGCTTGCTCCATATCAGATCGCGTAGCTGGACTGACCATGACAGCGAGGACGAACTCGCCAGGCCCAAAGAGACCCCACAGAGCACGCAGTATGGCACCGAGCCACAGTTCGTGTTGGGCAGCCCGGACGGAAAACGTGGCCTGGACGGGGAGGACAGCCATACTTTGGATGGTCCAAAGACATCCAAAGACTGCTCATGATGGGTTTGGACATGGATCCCATCCAGGACCCTTAAGGGGTGTCTAATTATAGCTCCTTAGAGGTTAAAGAGTGTCCATATCCCACCCCTTGTGGGTCCTGGTTCTTGACCTTCAATTGACTCTTGCTAGATGTGCCGGTGTGGAGATGTCTGACAGAAAACTCTAGATGGTTCAAGGGGAATTGCTTCGTGCGTTGGTGGCCACTGCATCAGTGTCCACGAATGCCAGCTGTCCTCACCTTAACTCGGGTTTCAGGACGCCCTGTGTGTGGCTGAAGGGAGATTGGTGGAATAGGATTATCTCCGCAAATCCACTCCTCAGCACCAAGGAACCACTTCTTTCAAGCTGAGAACCGGAAAAGCAATTGTTGAAGCTAAGCAACTTAAGGTTATTGCTTGAGCTATGGACCTTATATCAATCTCGATTGATGTACTCTCATGTGCTATCATGTTTTTCGTCTTTCCTATGAATGCCCGCTGCCCTGAGGCCATCGGATGGAGTCCTATCATCTCGACCGGATGACAGGACCAGCATCATCGCGAGACGCCGGAGCCGTCAACCTCTGATTGCTGCAGAGCCGTACGCATCGACACGCATAGCTGGCTCCAGACACAACTCTGACCGACAGCTACCTCCTGGTTTCATGGATCAGGTGAGTGTTTCATCTACTCGTATACCAGCACCGAAACCAACAGGTCTCTTCTGGAGGCTTTTGCAGAAAAAGTCGCAGGTGGTGACCTGTTGGAAGGTCCTGGTAGGGAATATGAGTGTGTTTTTTCCACCATCCTCAAGCAAATCCCATGTGTCAACGTATGTTAACGTCCTTTTTTTGTTATCCAGCTAAAGGGAGGGCAACGTACACCCCAGACGCGACCTGTTTGGGACTGGCATATATTTGCATACAGGGTGCTTGAAAAGAGGTCAACATGAAGACAGAAGACATATAATATGGAATGCCTGGGAGATTCGTTGATCGCAGCGGGATCTCCAATTTGGATGGTCTATGAATTCTTCCTCTTCGGCAGACATTTGTCGAAGGACGATCTCGGACGTTCTGGCTTTCCTGGTTCCATTGATTTTGCTCTTCCTGACGCAGGCGAGCTGTGGGTGTGGGTCCGGAACGGCCAGATTGCCCACAAAAAGGAATAGTTAGCAAATCATGGCTACAAATATAGGGTTCTATATCTGGTTCTACATCATGTCATCAAGTCTTAAGCAATCGGGGTTGGATTGCACAGCTTTGTTCATGCCTGGATCGCTCTCTCCACGCAGCTCTGGCGGTCCGAAGTCTGGTCTGGGAGTGGCAGGTTGACCGACGACCCCTGGAATCAGCCAGCCCAACTGATTGGTCAATATTCCCATATCTTAATGTAGACTCTTGAGGACCATACACCCCCCAGGATCTAAGAGGATCTCACCTTTTCCCATCTAGCTGCTAGTGGCCCTCGGGGCTTTGGGGTTCTCATCCTGCTGAAGTGGTGGAAGCCACCGGCAGAGTCTCACTGCACTGTGAGCGCGAGAGGTAGAAGAGGATTTTCAATTCAAATGGTGGGGTTCCTCAATCAAGAGTCTAATGTAAAATAAATATTCCAATATACCAGGACCATCCTGTCTGGATGCCCTGTTTGGAGATCCCGGGGTCGTAGTGCAGAGTAGTCCAGCCCGAACTCCCTGGAACTCACCTGGGCCAACGTGGATGGCATTGCCAGGGTCTGTCCTATTACCTGTCACAGTCAGTAAACATGTATCATCATTTAACAAGGCCTGTACTTAAGTAACCATCATCATCCGCTGGCAACCAGGTATTAGGATAGACCCAAACCATTGCCCTAACAGAAAGACCGTGAAAGGTCCTCTACCACACAAGGGGGTGTCATCCACCGTCACCATGTGACCTCCAGCCGTTGAAGGCGCGGCCCGCTCGACCGCGCGGCGCTCCAGGCAGACGATCGGGTCGTCACGATGCTGGCGGACACGGGACTTCCAGGTACGGCAGAGCGGTTCCTGTGGGGGAAGAGCAGCGTGGGGTGCGCCGCCCTGGGGAGCGTGGATCATCCGTTCATGTCATGACGATTAGGATGGATGTTCAGGTACTTCAGCTGTTTTCTTACGAGCAAATGGCGAGAAATGACCATGGATATGGACCATGCATCCCTCCTGAATCACCGTGAAACTTTCAGCATTCCATCCTCTCACGCGAGACCCAATGCGAGACCCAAACACCACACGCCAACAACACGGCGCGCTCTGATTTCCAAGCGCAAGGTGCAGATGCCATTTGTGGCGCCTTACTGGGGCTCTTCTTTCCTGTTGTGATTGCTGTCTGGGCACCCAGTTGATGCATGCAGGCTGAAGCCAGTGAGCGTTTGGGTCTAGTCTAGTGTTGTGATTATATGCAATTATCCCTGTCTTCATTTGCTGTATATTGTGGGTTCCAAATGTGTACATCTCAGGTTGCCGAGCATTTTCCGTTCAGAATTTGACCACGCTCCAGCGTGACACAGTCTGAAGTCATGTTGAATTTCGATTGTATCCCGCTTGTTGGATCTTCTATCAGTGAGGTCCTAGTTGATGGAGTCATGATTTCTTCTTGAGCAGAACTTGAGGGGGGCATTCTTGGGCTTGGGTGGCGAAGGATATGTCACGGCACTATCCCGTTTGGGCTCCTGGCCCACCTCCTGAGAAGATAGTTGGGGTCTAAGCACCGAACCTGAGGAGCCCCATCGGCATAGGTCATTTGTATGTTACTGGCTGTTGCTTCAAGGGGCCAGGAGCCGAGACATGAAACAGTTCTTACCAAACAGGGAGCTGTTCGCAACCGGAGTTCCCCAACCCCCGATCCAGCTAGATATAGGGTTTTACAATCCAGCTATAGTGGGTTGAGAGTAGATGGCACAAGTTACCCCCGATGTCGGTGGTTTTAGATGGACCGGCCCCTATATATAAAAAAGACATTTTGGGGTGCGTGCCATCTATACTCTCAATCCACTGTAGATGAGTCATATACTTTCTACAACACCTGCTCGGTCTGGGTGGTGCCATGGTCAAGAACTCGCTGCGATGTCCTCAGGTCTTCTTGGGCATCTTCATGGAAGGAAGTCTGATCGACTCGAGGCGCAGACCTGGTTCGACGGTTTCCGGCATTCCCGAAGGAGACGAGAGGAAGGTGCGACGCGACCCCGGGTCTTGGGGCTGCAAGAACAGCTGCTGCGAGAGGGTTGGCCAAAGGTTGGACCACGCAGGCGAGGACAACGAACATGAAAGTGAACAAACTACCAGCTGTTTGGGTCTTCGGAAAAGGGTCATCCAAACTCGGCCATGTTCCACTTCCAGCGATTTTCAGGGAGTGTACGGTACGTGAAACAAGCAGCGATGATTCGCAGCAGCGACAAATCTTTGCTTGGCTTGAATGTTCGAGCGGCAGGAAGGAATGGGCCTGGCCATGATTGAGTGATAGATAATCCATACCCTAGGGATCCAAGTACATCCTCAAAAGGTACTTGGACCCTCCAAACCCACCCCAAGCACCCTCATAGGTGTTTTGTTGGTACGGAGTCTGCCGGGCTGCCTGGATTGCCTGGCTGTCTCAGTTGTCCGGACGGTCACTTGACGAACGAAGACCAACGATGAACGCCATGCCAAGGTTGGCAAAGAGTTTAAGATCGCCTTTCTTATTAAAGCATATTAAAGCAATTGGATGGATGAAACTAATGACAGCGATGTATAAAGTGGTCCAAACAACACAAAACTGTATATAAACGAGTTCATGACCAAACACAGTAACAGTATCATGTCAATGTCATATCCACAGTGCACACATACACTGACACCTGTAGAGCTACAACATGCATCAACATGCCATGACAGCGACCTTGTTCCACCATGGCCCGCTTTGGGCCCCGGGCGAGCTCGACGTTGGCTGCTTGGCAGCGGGTGTTGGGGGATGATGATGAGCCGGCTGCCAATGCCCGTGTGGCGTTGCAGCATCAAGTGTGGCAGGAGATGGTGGCGAAGACGAGTACCGAAGCCTTTCAGGACCCGGACTTCCGGCCTGGGCCACGGGCCATCGATGGCCGCCGGGAGGAGGTCTCGAGCAGCGGCGATTTCTTCAAAGCGACCATGAGCGAGGTCCTTCGCAAGGTGGCCCCACAGGATGGTAAAGACGTGGTCTTGTGCCATTGTGGTTTGGTTTGCGAGGTGCGGCATGTGCAAAAGAAAGGTCCCACTCAGGGCCGACTGTACCATACATGTCCATCGAGGCAGTGTCGTTTTTTTGAGTTTGCAGATCAAGGCTCCACACGAGCAGCCTTAGAGCTGCAGTGGCGACGCTTTGCGGCCACAGGAGACTGGAAGGTGGTTTGCGATGAGGGTTTCTTGCTTTTTGCTCAGTCTTAGGGTGATGTGTGGTTTTCCCAAAAGTGTAGGGTGAATCCCAGACACTCCATGTATGCCATATATGCTTACATTGGGGTGGTTTGGGGGGTCAATGTAGGCATATATGGCATATATGGAGTGTCTGGGAATCCCCAAAATCTGGGGAAGATGTTGGTTTTCCCATGTCTTCTCGAACTCATATGAATCTCCATGAATCTCCAAACTCTGGCGTTAATAAAGGAAACTTATAGGGATGGCCTCCACCCTAGTATGCGATGGCCTCCAACCCGCAATGTCATGCAATGGCCTACATACAAAAGCCTTTGTTCCGCTTCCTGAACTCCGTTTTGGCCACCAATTCTCGAGGTTTTCGCCCCTCCGATGTGCGACAGGGCGGTGTGGGGGACTGTTGGTTCATGAGCGCCTTGGCCGTTGTGGCAGAGCGTCACGATTTGATGCGGAAGCTGCTGCCCAACTTGAACGAGGGCGCGGAGAGCGGATGTCATGAAGTGCGACTCTTTTTGGATGGTCACCTGGACTTTTTGGCTTGGAATAACGTTTTATATCCCTATAGGGCTCCGAACGTCCCACCTCCTCAGGTGAGGTATGTTAGACCCCGCTGGCACCCAGCCCTGGCCCACTGAACCTGATACCCCTGGCCCTGAAGAACATCTGGTGATCGCACTTCGAGACCTTGGCAATGGGCGGGAGGAACATCGGATTGTTCCATTGGGTGGCTCCTGATGTGGTACTCCATCTGCAGAGCTCCACCTGGAACCCCCCACAATCACTGGGGTGGTGTAAAGATGGTCCAAACCATGGGTCAATTCTCAGGTTCCATGGGATCGTTTGAGGGGGTGTATGATTTTCCCTAGGGCTCCAGTCGTACCTCAGAAGGTATGACTGGACCCTTTAAACCCACCCCAAGCACCTTAGAAGGTACTTGGAGCCTCATGATGTCCAGGTCACTGGACTGCTCTGTTAGTGGATGATTGGCTTCCCACCACGGAGAAGCAACGGCGCCCCGATGGGACCTCCTTGGCCTATGCACGCTGTGCGCGACAACAGCTTTGGGTGTCGTTCATCGAAAAGGCCTATGCCAAGGCGCATGGCGCCTATCGCTTCATCAGTGGAGGCGAGGCTGCATGCTTCTGCAAAAAACGCTCAACGAAACAGTTGGTTCAAAGACATAAGAACCAGCCAGCACCTTCCTTCCAAGGGGACTACCCTACCCTACTGGATCTCGTTTTGCAACTCCTTGTTGCGCGTTCAGGCTGGTCAAAGCGCCTTCCGTAGGGAGCAAACCATCAAACTCAAGGCGTCCAAGCTTCTCATCCATCGAAGCACGTGCTCCGAATCAGGAAAGGCTTTCAACCAACGCCTGGCCTCGGCCACCCCTGTGCCTCCCCTTCCAAGGTGAAACCTCTGAGGCTTTGTTGGAGCTCACCGGCGCACCGACGGAAGCCTGTATTTGCACTGCGGATCAGGTGATGTTTGTTCTTTTCCCGAAACTGGGCGAACTCACCCCGAAACTGGTGGAGAATAGGTTTACCGGTTTACCCTGCTTTCTAGGAGCAGCAAATCCAAGGAAGTGGTGAATTTTCAAGATCCCACTTTTGATCCGGAGCTCTTCTGGGCACGCTTGGTCTCCCTGCTGCAGGTGGGCTGTCCGATCGGCTGCGGGACCAGCGCGTTGACGTTGGAGGAGCTTGGCTTGGTGGGACAGCACGCCTATTCAGTCCTGGCTGCAGAAGATGGGGAAGGCCTGGATAGCCTAGATGGACTCGGTGGCCTGTCCAGCCTGGACTATAGTGAGAGGGTTACATCCCGACATGTGAAGGTACGTAACCCCTGGGGTGAGTGGACGCGGAGAGAACAGGATGAATTGCTCGCACAGCTGGGTGTGGCCATCATCCCAAGTGATGGATGTTTCTGGATGAATTACCAGGACTTCATCCGTGGCTTTGCCTGTTGTGACATTTGCTACGCTCGCGATGGCTGGCATGGCCGCAGCTTTGACTTGGCTTTCGATACTACGCAAGTCGGCTCGCGAAGTGTGTTGAGGCTGAAAGCGCCGTGTAGCGGGGAGTGTTGGATCATGGGAATCCAGCCCACTGAACGTGGGAAGCAGATCAAGAGACCTCCAGGATACTACCTCAATGACCTCTCCTTGCTGATCCTAGATGACTCGGCAGAAGTCGTGGCGAGCTTTCTGGGTGGAGCACGCAGGGATGTGTCTTGCAGTGTGATGATGGAAGCAGGCCTAGGGCCTAAGGGGCAGGACGTACACTCCGACTCGCTAACATGGAAGTGGAAAACCACCTGTTTGTAAAGGAAAAGGATCTTCCAAGGGATTTTTTGAGGTGGCTTTGGAGGGCATGGAGGATGTTTGTCAACTGTTTTTGAGCATGTTCCCTTGAGCAATTGGCCAATTTGTCTCCCCAACTGAGGTCCTTTTGAAAGAGTCAGGGCCCCACATTTCAAACATATCAGTCTATAGTCTAGTCGCCTCTGCCCATTCGTTTTTTCGCGACCAACCCACCGGCGCCTGGCGAGAAAGACGCGCCAGGTCGAGAATATGTGGCCATTCCCCTCAGCTTCCGTGCCACGAAAAGGGGGCCTTTCGTGCTCCGCGTCTATGCTGCCTCGCCCGTGGAAGCGCTCCTAGAAGCACCATCCCCCGAGCTCACCTGGCATGCCATGCACTCCTTGCTAATGGCACCAAAGCCCAAGACACAGAAACCCTTCCAACGGATGGCATATGACTTTGGGGCCGGGCAAGTGGTTGTCATAGAAGCTGATTTTATGGCCCTTGGCCTGGTGGTGAACAGAAATCCTTTCTGTTTGGAGGTGGACTTCCATGCCGCTGGCAACCATACTGTGCTAAGAAGCCAAAGCGGCTTGTTGGACGGTCGAGAGGACCAGCAGCGCAACCAACGGCATCAGGCAGCTGAAGCCAAAGCAAAAGCGAAGATGAAGTCACATGTTGGAAAGCCGAACTGGCAACTCTTTGAGTTCAATGCCTTGGTGCCCAAGTACAGTCAAGCTTTAGCCTTTGTTGCTGTGGCTCAGTTGGAGACTTGGGAATTCTCCCTGGAAAGCATGGAGGCACAGCAATCGTTGGAATCACCTCCGGCAATGCCCAGTTCCTCTCCCTTTGCAGCCGTAGCATCCGAGGAACGCTTGGAAGAGCTGGAGGATTTGGAGCTGCAAGCAGCTTTGTTGGCCAGCCAGGTGAGGAAATACGAGGGTCGTCTTACTCCCCGAAGCCTGTAGCTTTGGTCAAGATCACGGCCCTTGGACCCCTCCATGCATCTCAATCCTTTCCGATTAACCCCGAAACACGAATTCGATCGATCCGGCTTGTCTCCAAATCCTGGACCTGAGCAGTTGACGGTTGGTGACGTTGGCCGCCCCTTTGCTCAGGTGGACACAGAGGTTTCCGCGAACATGGACGAGGATGATTTGGAGCTGGCTCTTCGGTTGTCAATGGAAGCACTTCCTCAGGTGGTCTGCAACCGCTGGTCTCGGCGCAAGGCGGCGGCCAAAATAAGAGCTCGCTGGGAGCCTGGAGGAAGGGGATAGCACCAATGGACCAGATGTGTGTCTTTTGAAGGGGGGCAGGACCTCAATTATCCCCAACCAATGGTGTGCATGTGCATGATGTGATATCCCTTTTAATTTCAACCACCGGATCAAGAAGATATACACTCTTCCGGCGTGAAACAAGTGGATGAAAGTGGAGTTCACCACCTGCGACTGGTCCTCGGACTACAGGGTATTCCTTTCACTCGTGAGGTCTACAGAGTTTGGGTTTTAGATGCTTGCTGCTTTTTAAAGCAGCAAGAACCCAGAGCTTTGAGATGCTTTGAGTGGGGGCATGTCCTTCAATGTTGTTTGCCCGAAAGCATCCCCAACATTCCTTTGAGTCGTCAGTGGCTGCAGTACTCAGTCAGGCACCATCCCCACATAAAGAACCTCCTGCAAACCAACTCTGCAACTCGTGGCTGTGGGTCAAAACCGGGGCACCAGGGTTGACCACGAACAGAATGGCCTACGGAGCTCAACCTACTTGTACCAGAATTTAGGGCTCCAATGTGTTTTTCCCTACAGCCATGTGTCACCGGACCCAGCACGATCGATGATCTAAGCCCTAGGGCCCTAGGACTCCGGTCGTACCTCCTCAGAAGGCATGACTGGACCCGAACATGGCACCCGGTCCGCCAGTCCCACCTTTTCAGGTTCGGTACGCCTGAAGTTATAGGGAAGAACAAAAACAAGAGCCTCAACGAGCGGAGGCTCTTGTTCCTGGTCTCCAGCGCGCTTTTCGGCTTGAGCTTCCTCTCCCTCACTGAGGCGTCGACATGGTCCGTGGTGGTGTCGTGTCAGGGGCTTTCGGCCGACAAGACACGGCCGTAGATTACTCAAAAAAGGGTGGACATACGGCCACAGCTGTTTGGGGAGATTGATTTCCTCCCACATACAGGTGGAAAATGGTTTAGCCGGTCTTTTGAGGGAGTGCCGCATCCTTCCGGAGAACTACATCCGAAGCACGTTCGGGGGCACACAAGGCCCAGACACGACTAATGGGACTGCCATATATGCCGCCCCATTGACCCCCAAAACCACCCCAATGTATACTATAGTATACATAGATGGCATACATGGAGTGTCTGGGAGGGAAACCAGGAAGATGAAACGAGCTGGTGAGTATTTCGAGTGAGCTCTCGGGAGCTGGGGGCACACCATGCACGAGCTGGGGGCAGGTTAGTTGAAGCTCTATGACAAATGACGACGACACCAAGCCGCTTTGATGCGGTCTAAGGGATTCAGATTCCCTCAAGCAGTACGGGTTAAACACCACCAAAACACGGGTTGGATCGCAAGGTTTCAGTGGTGGAACCTGGTGGTCATGCTTGCAGGCACTCAAATCGGAGATTGGAATCTCACAATTCTGCCTTCCTTGACCGACGACCGCCGCTGACGGAGTTTTTCAGAATCACATGCACAAGAGATTTGATGATCGGATTCAAAAGAGAACTTCCCCTGATCGGTGATCCAACAACGGTTCAAGACTTCCCTTCTCCAGCATCATCCCGACTTGTGGTTTACTTATATATTATAAACTCTATGGATCGATCCACATACCTTCTGAGAAGGTGATTGGAGACTATTTATGTAGGCTTGGAGGGTCCAATTGCCTTGTGAGAAGGTATGTGGATCCATAGGGAAAGACCTTTAGAGACCCCCTGCGCTGCACAAGGAAAAAAGTCCATCCCAAAAAGCACCCGTGCGACTGACTGGTGCGACGACTTCGCTGGGAATGAGTGGACGCTTCGCCCCCCCGAAGAGAGAGTCAGGGGATCCAGCCCTCATTCCCATCACAGATCGCACTGGTCAGGACATGGGTGGGTGTTGGTTCTTGTCTTTTTCATCCCTAAACCGCCGCTAAAGCCGGCTAGCCGCTGGCCGAGCCGAGGCCTTGTTGTACCTCGATGCGGCTCGTACGACGCCCAGCCTGGGGGATCCCTGGAAGACAGCGAAGTTGATGGTGAAAGATCTCATTTGGGAGGACCGTGAAGCGAACGACCGTCAACCAATGGATAAAGATGATCCTGTTGTTGTCCCACTGCCATTTTACTGGAGTTGATCATGCACAGAAACACTCAATGAGGTTTTCAGGACCAGGTTTTACTAGGGATTGGACCTGTAGGGGATGGTGACTTTTAAATGTCTTCACATCTTGCTCAAAGCTTCTCGGTTGAAATCTCCCAGTTCACTCCAGAATGCACCTGCTAAAGACTTGTTTTCTCCAACTTGAGGCAGGAATAACTTGTAGAATCTTGTAGACAACTTGTCATCCAGTGTGTCTCACATGTTTGATCATACCATCGACGGGTGAGGAAGGAGACTCCTGGTACGTCAGCGCCCACTCGGGTCCAGTCCGCCGAGCGATGACGATGGCAGACGGACTCGTAGCCAGGAACCGATAAAAAGCATAGGCCAGATGAATCCGGTGGGAGACCCTGCAAGAGAAGCCAGCTGAAGCCTCCCAACTTCACCTGTTTCAGGTCTTCAAGAGACCATCCATGGCACTAGAATGGTGACCTACATGAATGGATCATGTTCGTGGGGTGAATATAACTATTCCAGTCCCATGAATGGTCTGTGTTTTTCCTCGGATGTTCGGCCTTTTTGGGGGGGTTCAGGTTTGGGAAGGTGCTTCCTGGAAGATGCTTCGGATGCTCCGGAAGCTCTCCTTTTCTGTGCTTTGCTTGAGGCCCCATGCAACAGAAAGTCTCCGCCCTGCTGTCCTTGCTGGAGTCTCAGTATTTCCATCCCATCCTGCGCGACGTCGCGCCATGCGAAGCTGTGCACCACGTCCAGTCCTGGGCGAGATTCATCCAGTGCAGCGATCCGAACTGCTGCAGACCTTGCATCGCTTTGGATGGTTGCAGAGATCTGCGGAGGTCGGAGGTCGAGTGCCCATGGCGTTGGTCTGTGTTGATGTTTTGAATGCATGTAGGCAATGACCAGGGTCATCCAATGGGTAGTCTATTGGACTACCCTACCCTACCTAAACAGGTCTCCATTGGAATGCATGACACGTTCTTCATCGGCAATCGTGACTGAACCTTCACTTCAGGACTGGTCCCCGAACCCGGCTCAGTAAGAAACGAAGAACATCTAGAATTCAACAAAGGATCTTCCCAGGGATTTTGCGCTGCTTTTTTTTCAAGACTGTTTGAAAGATGATAGCGCCAGGTTTGGCGGTTTTTCCTGACTGAACCTGTCTCATCCCGTTCAATGCCTTGAAAAGGGTTCATATATTAAGCCAAAGGACTGAGTCCAAGTGAAGATTCCTCTGGTTTTTGCGGATCGATGTTTTAATCTTTTCGAGTGTAGTGCGACTTGCGGACAGTCCATGCCACAGCCCGGGTATGCCCGGGTATGCCCCGCCCCATGTTGGGCTCTAAAAGTCGGCTTTCTCCCCTGGCTCACCCCTTCGCTGCCTCAGGTTCACCTCGGAGGGCTGAGTCGATCCATCGCAGGACGTGGTCCATCGTTCGATCTCACGCGAGCCAGCGCGCCGACGCGCCGGGCGCAGCCAGCGGTGGTGGAAGTGGTGTTGTTGTGACGAAACAAGAGTAGGTGCCTGGAACTCCTTGGCCACCTCCGTTGAGGTTAGCCGGATAGGCCAGGCTGGGTGGGGGGGGGGCGTGGTGCCCACCGAACGTGAAGAGATGGGCCAGGAGGTTTAGGGGAGGTGATGAAGTGGTGAACTTGTTTGTTTAATTCTGCAGAAGATCTGCAGAAGTTAGTAGAACTCTACCATGGAGTCTTTTTGCAGTTGGTTGGGCGATTTGGTCGTCCACTCCAAGCTTCGAGGTCTGATTTTCTTTGCGGATTGACGACGTGTATCCTCGTGTATCCTCGGTGAACGCTAACATGGCTGAAATAGGCAGTTCAATTGGAAAGGTGAAAAAAACGGGTCGGGGACACAACATTGCTGCACTGCTTGGTCGGCCTGTCGCGCTGCCAGGAGATGATTTGCGCACTGAAGAGAGCAAGAAAAAAAAAGGCTGTTGCTGCAACTTAGACAGATGAAGATACAAAGGATGTGTCTTGGAATAGGAGAGCCCTACTGGCAGCTGCAGGAAAGAAACATAAAGAAACACCAAGTCAACATAAGTCAACTATAAAATAATTCATGTTACAGTATGTTACAGTAAGCTACCTGTAGTTGGAAGTCTGAGACACGCCCCATACATCGTTGCAAGCAGCCTCATTGCTTGCGGTGAATGTCATTGAAGACACAGACATATCATGCTGCCAAGGAAGGCTCAGCTAAAACTGACACAAGAACGAGCTTGAAGGTGATAGTCTTAAGGAAAAGGACTGCAACTAACTACTGACATTGCCAATTCATGTCTAAAGTGACACCACTGAAATCACATCATTCCACTCAAGCGGTTTTGAACACAAACCATTAAAGAAACACCACGACGGTCAGACCGTGACACATGTTCACCTGGAACCCCATAGGATGGGTCCAACTTCTCAAGCCCAGAGGTGGATGCATGGACCCAAGGAGTACGGAACATGGGACAAGGCGGACAGAGAGGTGTCCCGCGCCTTTTCGCGATCCACCGCAAGGGGTGTGTCTCCGCTTCGTCACTTCGTGGTGTCGCGATGGAGACGAGCTGGCGAGATTTGTGGAAGAGCCAGAGTGAGCCTTGGACGAAGGTCATAGATGGCATAAAAACGATGCCAGAGTGAGCCAGAGTGAGCCTAGGTTTAAAAGCCAAGGCTTGGTATCTCTGGGCCCCCAAGTGGGTGCGCCATCAGCACGGTGACCACCGACATGACCTGGGAATCTACGCCCCAACCAACCACCGTGGGTCATGCAACCACCCACCCCAACTGATCAGCTGACATGCAACAGTTTTATGGAGTATTTGGGGGTAATAACATGTAAGAATATATTGCCGCAACGATCCATGACACTGTCATATTTGCCTGCATTGACCCTCAAAGCATCTCAAAAGCATCTCAATGGGTCATGGCATGGGTTGTCTAATGCATGGATTCTTTGGGTTATACAGCCTATAGCCCAAAAGACCTCGAACGAGCAGACATGCTGCGCTCTCCGTGACTTGGCAACTCAGAGTTCTCCGGATCCAATTGTTGTCTAAAAGCATGGCTGCCATGCCCATGCGTGTTTAAAACAATATGGCCCCAGGTGAAGTATACAAGAAGTTCCCGAAATCTGGTATCCTAGTCATAGGCAGACTATACCCAACCTTAGGACACTTAGGACATTCATCTAAGAATCGTCCATGTTTTCTCCGCCCAGGAGCAATTGAGCGACATGCGGTGATGGTCTATTTTCGGGAACTGGGGATTGATCCCTTGGGGGCGAATCCAAATCCAAGGTCGTATTTTGGGCCACGCCGTATTTTTCGCCGAAGCTGTTGGATTGCCTTAAATAGAACCGTTAGGTCTAAGATTGCCGAATTGGTCTCAGTTCTTGGGGGCCCCAAATCCCAGTTCCTGATCACCTAGACGTATGGAGATGTCCCGCTCCAAAGAAAAGGCCGTGGAGGTCTGGGACGAAAAAAAACATGCTTCAAACACATGCTCAACTGTTGCTTTTGAAACGGCACAACTGGGGAGGGGACCTGTGTAAGAATGCCTTTTGAGAGGCGCCGGATCCTACCCAATCGAACATCTTAGCATTCTTCCAGCATTGGCACAGCCTTTGATAAAGCCCTGTTTGAGACACATGCACTGAGATCAAGACCTATTCATTGCGACTTTCCTCAGGCCAGGAGTCAGTAAACCATGGATCTACTGATCACACATGTTCTATGGAAGATCTAATGCTGTCTACTGGTCACTGCTGGTGGCTGTTCAGTCAGCAATACTCTGTGTCACGGAAGCTTCAAGCAAGCTTGCTCAAACCATGTTCTCTCGATCTAAATCTATAGATTGAATCATATGTGCTTGACATCACAGACTTCCACATAATTCCACTCTTTTCTGACCAGTCAAACTTGATGTGTGATGCTTGATGTTTGTACTTTCCCCTTCAAAAGCCTCTCCACTTCCTAACTGGCACCATCTCCGCTTTTTCAGAACCAAACCATCACCACCACCTTCCTTCACTCCTTCACCCATCTTCTCTTTGCTGTCCACGTCCTCCACGTCCCGACGTCACCTCACCCAGCCCGAGACCCGACTGACCCAAGGACACGCCACAGAAGGTCTCCGCGGGCGACTTTCGCTCGCCGTCCTTCAGCAGCTCCGCGGCCTTCCCCGAGCCGCAGAGCCGCTCGGAGAGCTCGGAGCTGCGGCGGCAGAGCTCCGAGAGCTCCAAGGCCGCGGCCGGAGCGACTCGCGAGTGGTTCGAGCGGGAGCGGCAGGGGATCAGATCTGGGGGGGGACATGTTTTTGATTTTGTTCGTACCCGGGTCGGAGTTGGGAGGGTCTTCTTGTTAGAGGTTTGATGGTTTTTGTGTATGTTATGTTGGGACAGATCAGGCCATGGCCACCACAGATCAGCTTTGGCCTCTCACAGCCTCTGAAAAGATCAGTTTTGGACTGCTTTGAATCAATCTTTGTCCAACGCCGACCGTTTCTTCGTCAGATGCTTGCTCCAAGCGGGCCCGCGCCTTTGGCTCCAGAGCTGCTGGCGCAACTGGGGCGGATGGAGAAAAAGTTGGAGGAGGGTTTTCGTACCAATACCGAGCTCACAGAGACTTGGCCTGCAGAATTGGGGCAGCTTTGGGACGTTTTTTCGAACGCGGCGTGCAAGTGAGGATTAGGCCTTTGCATCGGTTATAATGACAAGTTACTATCATAATTGGTGTGAGAAGGAAGGGGGAGAAAGGGGAGAGAGAGAGAGAGAAGAATACACAAACAATCAAGCGAAGACATTACAAGAATATACAGTATACAACTTTAAACAAAGTAGAATAACAAATAAAAGAAGAGATGAACAAAACACTGGTTTCAAGATCTGGATCGGTGGTTTTGCTGCATCAAAAACGCATGAACCTTCCCCAGAAAGGGACCAAAGGGTCCTAAATGCGGCGCTTGCAGCTAGATCCCCAATCACCTAATATCTCCACCTAAATCTTCCAACCGCGTCCAACAGATTATACATTTGTTGGCCTAACTTGGCAGGTTTTATGGATGAATAGGCGGAACATTTAGCCATTTGCAGAGTTGGAAGATCCAGGCTCCTGGGTGACATGTAGAGAGGACATTACCCTAGGGCTCCTGGCCCACCTCCTGAGAAGATGGGCCAGGGGTGGGTGCCAGGGGGGTCTAACCACCTCCTGAGGATATGGTTGGAGCCCTAGGGTATAAACATGAAACGACATGTTTCGTGTCTTTTTTCTTCCGAACGCAAGGTTGGAACATGGTACGTCATGTCATTCAGAACCCCGAAACACAGGAGTTAGTATACACCCGGGAGGAAAGAGATGCACATGGAAAGTGAACATGGACCGACATGGAACTCTCTTTTCCAAAGCCAGGAGTTTTGAGGGTCTCAAACCAGTGACTCACTCTTCCAGGCATAAGTGTGTGATTCTCAGTGTAGGTCTCAAACCCAGGGCGTTGTTGTGATTCCAAATACCGATATATCGGAGACTGCTCTCTTCGAATCTGCACCATGTTGCAAACCAAGTCATACCCCTATACCTCGAGTCGTACCTCTCTGCAGAAGGTATGACTGGACCCTCCTGGCACCCGGGCCCCGGTCGTCACACCTAACCGAAGGTGCCACCTGTTCGGCCCAACAGGTCCGTAACCCGGGTCCAGCGGTGAACGTTCGAGCTGTGCTCCCCGAGCTCAGAGGTCCCTTAGGGCCGAGGTCTTCCATTCTGGGGACACCTCCATGGGAGCTCAGAGGCCACTTTCACATCTGCGGACCCATCCAGACATCTCCCGGGCTCCAAACGGGCTCCAAACGGGGCTCCAAACGGGGCTCCTAGGGCTCCTGGGACTGGGGGGGGGGTCTGTATTGAAAAATCAATTCGAGGGGGGGGGGGTGAAAGAGGGACTAGGGCGTACACGGTTGAGGTGCAGACCGCTAGTGTCTTTTATGCGCAGAGTCTTATCCTCTTGTCTTGAGCCTTATGGCAGTCAAGTATGGACACACTAGATAGGCCACTGGAGTGGAACCTGTACAAGTAGGCCTCTACATTTCAGCAGGCACAAAATTCATGTCCACTCCTGCCTATTGCGTATGTCGCACACTATTTTTCTACCGCAAGGCTAAAACAGTCCAGCAAGCTCTAGTAAGCTTAAAAGGAAACTACGGTGCCCTGTACTTACCAATTCTAGTGTGTTTTACACTTTAGAAAAGGTAATCTCTAGGTATACTAAATACAGTGAGGGAGCAATAGCTGACTCACCTCAAATACAAAGTCATAGACAATGTATCTCGGCTGAAGACTGTATCGTTCACCGGCGAAGATACCATGTACCGGCGCTCAATAGCCCTTAAATAGCCAGAGCTTCAAAGAAACTTAAATTCAAAGGGAAGCGGCTTTCTTACACAGAGACCTGTAAAAGCAGTAAACGACACTCGCGTAACGAAGAACTAAAAATTCAAGACCGCACAAACTGCAATGAATTAAAATGCCTTGCAAAATGCAAGGAGCGTCAACTCTCGGTCCGAGGAATGGTCTTCTCGAAAATTGGTCTCGGCCGCTTCCATACACAGGACTTATACAGAATTAAACTGCATCAAAAGGACTCTTTCTCTTTGACATCAAAAACAAAAAGGAAGGAGACACCGGCAAATGTATGTACAAACTTGCACTACACATGCAACTTATGAAATGACTTAATCATCAACCATGAATGGTTGTCCATTAGAGGTCACTTCAAAAGAGCGGCTGTGGTAGTTATCATCAGTTCTGAAAAACTGTCCATACCTACCTGCAGATAATAACCGTTTAGTAAACTGTATTTATCTGCATGCTAAAGCGTATAAACCTGGAATGCAGGAGTATCTTCTTTGACAAAAAGTTTCTCCTTGTTGCAAACCAGAATTCATTAAAACTTCAGCCTGGTAACTTAAATTCAAGCCTGGAAGCAAAGTATCAACTGTGATCAGAAGTATCTTCACTTCCTAGCTATCATTAAAAGTTAGCCTCCGCTCTGAATGTTATGCCGCTGCAGTCGATGGAGCTGCTTGACCAGAAGTTGGCGGCCTTCCCTTCCTTTTATTCTCTTTCTGTTTTTCCTTCCTCCGCAAGTTAGCATCTCTAAGAGTCTCGCCCGAGCGATAAAGTCTTCTGTCTCCAGATGAAAAGGAAGCTGGTCTGAGTGAAATAAACATTGGACCATGACTGTCATCGTCAGAGGGTTTAGAGCACATGACCTCCGTGTCAATCAAAGCAAAGTTCTCTGAAAAATTACAGACGAACTCCTTCGTGCTCAATGTGGAATTTGAATATTCCTCTCCACTCATTGAATGACCCCATTCAACAATGGTAGACAAACATGTATCGCCAAGCTTTGATCCCTGGTACACTTCTTTCTCTTCTGTAGAGTATTCTTCCCAGAGTTTCTCAAAGTAATCTTCACACTGCTTGAGAACAAGTGAAGATGAACTGTAAAATGTTCTGGGAATAGGTGCTTTGATACCAGGATCTGCTTTTACACGGGCTTCTGAAAACCTGCGGATCCAATGCTGCATGGTGCTGTAATAATAGTTAGCCATTGGTTGCCTTTTGTACCCAGACATTCTGTAGGCCAAACTATTTGCATCACCAGAAATGATGTCCACCTCATATACAAAACATTCATAAAGCATCAATGCTGTCTGTTCTCCTGTCAGTAGGTGGGCATCCACAGCACGATGTGTATCAACATGATAATTGCAGACTCTGATGGTATGCATGTTCGCTCGAGTAAGTGGAACACGCTTTTCCTTAGGACCATAGTCCTCAAATTCATAGTCTGCATCCTTGAATTCTTGACGAGGCCTTGTTTCTCCAAAATAAATCTCATAGATAGCCCAAGTTACATCACGCTGTTGACAGTGACCAAGGTCTTGGTCATGTCCAGCAATGATCTTGATATAGCCATCACTGCAAGATTCTCCCAATCATTGAAACAAACTGTCCAATTCTTTTGCTCAATAAATTCCTTGGCAGGAACAAGGAGATGAGCTTCCTGGAGAATCACCACATGTGCACGTAAAAAGAAGAGCATGTTGAAGAAAAGGTTGTTTTCAAATTGCTCATATTGAAGTGACATGGCACTCTGCTTGCGTGGCTTCATTGCACGATCAAGTCCTTGGAGAAACTTTGGTGTGGTGTATTTCTGACCACGAACCATGTCGCCATAGTTCCAGGATAAAAATGTCAAGGACTCTGAGCTGGCCAATAAATTAGTTCCATATTGTTCTTCTATTCTTCCCTTGAGGAACCTTTGGCACAGCTCTTCATAGAAGGCGACAAAGTCCCAACTGGGTCCCTTGGGACCATATGCTTCCAGTTCTCCTCTAAACTGTTCCTTTGTAACCTCCAAATCTTCTCGAGCTTGTTCTGCCCTTTCAAGGGCCCTTGGTTCGACCTGATACCTGTCATCCAAATAAACGATGCGATCATCATTGATGAAAAATCTCTTCAGGTCATGCTCGCGGCTGTCCTCATAGCAATCAGGTGGAGGTACTAGACAGACCTTTCGAATGGATCGAACAAAGTCATCCTCGTTGATCCTTGCCTGATAGTGAGGATGGGAAAGCTCACCTTTTCTGAAACAAACATGGTTCAGCAATCTCGCGTGAGTTTCCCTGAAGCATAGTTGATAAAAGCCAATACCTGGATCATTTGTAATCTCTCCAAGCAACCTCAAGGGTGAGGTATGCAACTCATAGGTATTGTCAGCATCCACAGGATCTTTATCAGCAACTACTTCAGATGGAAAAGATTCTTGGATTTCAGCCTCCAATTTCTTCTCTCCATCATCCTCTCTGACCTCTTTTATCTTCTCCACCGCCTTCTTCTTCTCCTCCATAGTTGCATCATCCTGAACTTCTTCATGAAAATGAGGATCAGGAATTTTATTCAGGCGGCTTCTCTTAGATTTCGGCAGACATGGAGTATCATCAAGGTTAGCATCCATCTCACCTGATGGTAAGTGCGATGCAGCAGAGTCCTCACCTATCTCTCTTGACAGAAAGTGTGGTGCTGACTCATCCTTGGCTTCCTCCTGGTCCACTTCCATCTTTAGTCCCTCTGAAGGAAAAGCACCTGCATTCTCATCAAACATTTCTTCATCTTTCTCAAGTTCAACTGCAGGATCTTCTTCAGGGACTTCCTCTTCCATATCTTCATCTTCCACAAGTACCATACTACCAGTATGGATTCCACCAGCAATAGTGGAAACTCTTGTGTATGGAGGAACTTCTTCACCTGCCTCAAGCTTGTTTTGCAACATCCTTGGTGAGCAAGTCTTCTATAAAATCTTCCTCCTTGGTTTTTGGAAGAGAATCTGAGGTCTCATAAAAATCTGTCCTATCTGAACTGAAAAACTCGGTTGCCTTCTCATTGTCCTTTTTATCCTTGTAAAAATGAGTAATCTTCACTGCTTCTCCCCGCAACACCTGATCACCTTCTCTATACTTGTTGACAATGGAGCGCCATACTGGCACGTTGTCATCATCAAAATCAAGCTGCATATCATCTGCCAGCAAGTTTGAGATGTTTTGAGCTGCCTGTTCTTCTTCTTCCTCACGTTCTCTGGCACGCTCCTCATTCTTCTGGATCTTGTAGACACCCTTCAGAATGTTTTGTAGTACCTTTAAGTTCAGCTTCGATGATGGCTCATACGTCCCTGAACTTACAGGTTCAACTACAACACGAGAGCAAGAAATCGCCTCCAAAAACTTGGAATTGTATTGGCGTTCAAACTCTTCCTTCTTGATCATCTCATACAAGGGATCAGAAACTGCAACACGCGCCTGAACATATTCACGAAGTTGATAACATGCATGGTGCACAAATCTGCTGTTGGAGTTGTGAAGAAAACTCTCTAAATGATTCCTGTCACGGTCAATCAAATACCACACAACCCTTGCAGAAAACCGGAATTTCTTGAAGTTCATAGCAAAATGCTTATGATACTTCTCTGGATCCTGTTCTGCATATAAGGCATCCTCTGAAGTCTTGTAAACAGGGAGATTTGTGACTGGATCCAAAATCATAAACTCTTCCCACAAGATCGAGTGGTCAAGAACCCACTTGGGAAGCACCTTGATGAAAAAGTCACAAACAAGTTCAGACAAAAGGTGCATGACACGACCAATCTCTTCCTCCTGCTTGAAGCGATAGTGCAATTTGGCAAATAAAGGATTGTTGAATGCTTCCTCCACTGTGTTGCCAAAATTATCCCACTGAGGTTCTAGAATACCAAAGTTCCAACCCAGCAATTTGGGATCTCTGCACATATCCAAGAAACTTGAAAGTTCTATAGATTGAATACCATGGTCTGTCAGAATTTCAGCCCAGCGGCGTCCATTCTCCCAAGCACGGATGAAGAAAAACTGTTGGTATCCAGTTTGTGCCAACTCCATCCACTGACAAATTCCGGGTTCAAAACTCGGTGCATACGTCTTGGGGTCATCCTCTGTTCCATAAACATTTGGACGTAGCAACTTGTACCTTCTACAAAAATATTCTCTCTGGTGTCTTGTCAACCTGTCCCAATCCCGCACCAGAATCACGTCTTCTCCAGTGCTCTGGAGTACACGTGTTCCTCGGCGATCATGGAGTGATACCATGCCAATGTCATAGACCATCCATGGGTTGAGAATCAGGTTGTTGACATTCTGAATGAACCATGTCATCTCACGCTCAGCAACATGAGCAGAGTCATCTTCTTCATCCTGTTGAGGTTCTCCAGAAGTCCTTGCTGTTGATCTCCTTGAAGTGATGTCTCTCCATAGGTGGTCAAAGCGAATCACTTCCTCATCAGCCTTCACCAGATTTTGCTGATCCTTGCTCAGAACTAATGGGTGTACCATAAACAAAGATCTCGAGGTAGCACCATCTCCATTGACAATCAACGTTGGAGCATTGTATCCTAAGATACTCCAAGGATCACGATCATCAATCTCTTTAGGTGGAATCAAAGACCATCCAGGTTGATAATGGCCTTCTGGCATCACCTGGCGTGACCTCAATTGTGAACGATTGTACTCACGTGTAGGATCATTGTCAGAGCTGAAAAATCTCGCAATGCCATTGTAGGTCAGCTCATCTAACCAAAGAGACATATGCCTTCTGGTTTGTTCCACCCCAGGCTCATCTGCATCAATCCTTCTGATAGTTTCCAATGCAAATGCCGTGTCCTGTGAGAGTCTTTTGAACAAGGTTCGCAAAGTTTCTTGTTGCTTCTTCTCCCTGTTGACCTTCTCTACCATCTCCTCTGTGGACAAAGTGATACTCAACTCCTTAGCTGGCTCTGGAGCATCTTGTGGTTGTGGTTCATCTCCACTAATTTCCAAATATGTGGGCTCTACATCACAATGTGCAAGCACCACTCCATTGTTGCTGAAATACAGAGGACGTCCAGCTTGTAGCCAAGTAATCACGTTGAGCTTCACATACAGAGGCTGGCCATAGTTCCTTGGAACCACTGTACCTGGACCTAAAGGAATGTAAGGCAAGGTTTGTGGATTGCTGTACATGAAATGAACATAATCTCTTCCTTCACCTCTATTCCTTCTATTCCAACTTTGTGGATCTCTCATCAAACCATACCTTGAAATGCTGGCCCAGTTCTCCTTCTTGGTAACATGAAAAACATGTCCCAAACATCTTGCCTCAACAGAAGTCAATCTATGATTCAACTTCTCTGGACTGATGTTATATGAGAGTCCTGTATGCCCTTGGTTCACTCCCAAACGCATGGAGAAGGGCATATCGTATTGATTGCCTGTGTTGTGCCAAACATTCTTGTCCAAGCGAATCACCAAATGAAATCTTTGCTTCTCATCGCTTTGCAATATAGCAAAGAATGAAGAAGGATGAATTGAAAAGGGTTCTGGCATACGAGCAGTTCCCTCTGTAATCAGAGGCATAAGCTCAATCATCGCCCTATTGTCCATCAATCTGTCGAGAGAACGATCATGTCGTAGCATATAGTTGAGCCCCGTGCTGATCTTTCCAAATTCGTTGTGCCTCCACGAGACTCTTGTTGCCACGAACTGTCTTCTTCTCTCATATTCATCCTCTTCCTCTTGGGTGACATAGCCAAGAGCGTATCTGGCAATCTCTGAGAACCATCGTACTCGAAAATCGAAACTATCACGGTTCCCAGGTGTCAAACACATTGCTAGAATGTCAGCTATGATCAGCTCATCCTGCTCTGAGTTCTTTTGGAACTCAACCAGCGTGCGTGGGCGCCTCAAACGATTTGCCCAGTTCTCAGATTTCCCCCAGGGAACCTTGCACGACCAGTTTTGAGCATACTCAAGAAGATTGAGTGGAGGTCTGCTGGACGCTCCCTGACTGGCCATCTCTGTTGACACAAAGTCCACCGGTCAGAGGCCGGCGTCCTGAGTCTGAGAAATGACAAGCAGTTGATGATGCAAGGCAATAGTCTTCGAAAGAAAAGTGCTGATCTTGCCAAGCTAATTTGAGCCGCAGGCACAAATTCATGAAAGAAATTCAAATTTCTCTCAAACAAAAACACATGCATTGAATTCTCTCCTCTCACTCTCAGTGCAAAGAATCTCCAAGATAAAACACATCATGTGAAAAGTCAACAGGTGTGCATACTGTAGGAAGCCATCCACGCATATATGCCTTATGTTCAATAAGAGATCTAAAGGGTGGATGTGCATCAACTTCCTTTAAACAACCACTGCGTACTGCATCTATCAAGGCTTGAGGACTAGCAGACTTCTTAGTAAGACAGTCAGCAAGACACCACTGAGTGCGTATATGTGACAAGTCAGCAATTGCACCAGAGCATGCTTCCTTCCTAAGCATTTGGATCATATGAATAGTCTCCTGTTGCTCAGGAACATGAGTAGTACTAGCTGTAGTCACAAGATTGTTAGCATCAGTGCGCATGTGAATGTCAGTAGAGTCACTCGTAATGTCCTTGATCAAGCCTCTAAGCATTTGACAAGTGCCATAACACTTCATGAATGCATACAACTCGGCCACAGTTGTGGACAGGGTTGTTCTCTTGATCTTAGAAGATTCAAAGAAAATAAGTGAGCCTTTAGTGTTCTTCTGTTTTGCTTTTCTTTGCTCACCCATAAAAGTAACCATCGCACGTTGAGAGGATTTGCCACTGTTGTTCCTGAATGCGGCATCTGGCATAGCAATCAAACGTGGACTACCTTCAAGTGGCCAAAACCGTAACTCCATAGGGTCAGTCACGATTTGTTTGCACAGCTTGTTCAGGGCCTTGCAATCACCTATTGTAGGTCCTGCTGATGCTGATGCTGACCTTGAGAATTGGTAGCATGCTTGGAATTGTGTTCTGGATTGTAACCAGTTTATGCTGCCAAGAAGGGATCTGAAGGCTGTGTGCATGTCCTTGTCACACTTGTCCTCATCCTTCAAACCTTTTGGAATAATAATCTCAGTCAGCTCTTGAACACAAAGGGATTGCTCTACTGAGATATACTCCTTCTTCTTGGTCTTCTCTTGCATCTTCCAAGCAACACGTTGTCCAGTAAACATCAGGTCATTAGTGTCCTCATGTCCAATCTTAAACTGTGACTTCACAATCTCCTTGAACTGTTTCAAAAAGATATCATTACCTGTCACAAAAAGATCATCAACATGTAAACAACACATACCAATGGGTGACCTATTCTTAGAATTACTGCCATGCACAGGGTCCATAAAATGCTCAAGCAACTCTTCCACAACTTCAGGTGTAAGCTGAGGCGTTTGTGTCACAGTATACGTATGTTCTGCAGGAAGAAAAA
>CAXAMN010021418.1:803909-852784 GCA_963970005.1 Durusdinium trenchii | reverse complement strand
AGGTGGTCAAGCTCAGTAGTCTATTCTATTCTGTTCAGGTGGTCAAGATCAGTAGTCTATTCTATTCTGTTCAGGTGGTCAAGCTCCGTTATGTTTTTCTTTTTGAAGGGGTGCACACATGTGCACCCCTTCGCTTCATGTGTTTCGATGGTGATAGACTCGGAGGCTTCACCTTCATGTCCGAACGCATGGAGAAGAATGCGGATGCCTTGAGGATGGGTCGATGCTGAGAAGCATAGGGATAAGATGTAATGGTACTGTTGCGCACAAGAGGTGGATAAAAGAGACATAAAATCAAGGCCATCGCCATAAGGTTGGAGGTCATCACCTGGCTTAGCTTTTCCTGAGTTGGATCCAGGAGCTATATACACATATCCACCGGTTCTGGATCTTCTGCAAACGAAACCAAACACATTATATATTGAATTATATACCAGCACCCTCCTGGCCAGGCTGTTAGTTGAGGGTTGTTGGACCCTAACAGGTCTCAATTGGTGACCTGTTGGAGGGTGCTGGTATGATTCACCACGGTGCGACCCTTGGGCAGCCTTGGTCATTCCTGCGGACCTTCGGGGCATCTTTTCGATGTTGCAAGTGCCACTTCTCGAAGCGAACGGACTCACGTCAACAGCATCCCGGAACTATCAGACAAGTTCTTCACCTGTGTTGTCCCACCATGGGGGCATGGGTGCGAGAAGAGCGCTTCACCATGTGTTTCACCGCCAATCAGGTGCTGAACCTCGCCCGCCCGCCGGTGTTTCGCCCGCCCGAACAACCGACCGCCAGAGCCGCGGGCCGACCCTGGAGACCCTGTCGCGCATCGGCCGGGTCGGTTCCGCACACCGCACTTCCTTGGCCAGGAAGATGGTCCAGGCGGACCTGACCACCATCGCAGGCCGCTGCGAACTCATGACGGACGCCCTGCGCCGCCGCGCCGAGGCGCGGAGCGGAGCGGCGAAGGGGAAGGGGGGGCGAATGGTGGTGTGTGTGCTGCTTCACCGTTTGCCCAGAAAAGATTTTGCATGTTTTTTTGTTGGGGGGGGTATGTAATGTATGTGTGTGTGGGTTTTTGGTATTGCTTTGCAGATCAAGGCCCTCCCTAGAACTTTCAAAAGGCTGATCTGAAGGAAGACGATGCTCGAGCTGTGAATTTGGGAAGAATGATGTGGCCCCAACTACTCGCAGGGTGTTCGGCATTGGTGGTACCAAATTGTACAACAACTAGCCCCTTTTATGGTCATTCTGAAGAAAGAAGGGTTCGAACACTGCGCAGTCCTTGGTGGTAGGGGTTCCCAAGTTCAGGCATTTGTTCAGGCATTTATTCCTTTTGAGCATGACTTGCCTACTTTTGCTCAAGGTGATTGTTTATTTTCCCTATTGGTGAATCCTCTTCTGGAGAATTTCCTGGTTCATCAAGCAAATCCAAGCTTGATGAATGTTCTTTTTTGGAAGTTCCTCAGGCAAAGGATTGGTAGAGAGGAGATGAGAGGAGTACAGTTTTTGTTCAGCGTGAGCAAGCATGGGGCAATCGTGATGCTTGCTCTCATGAAGCAGAAACTGGCCCAATCGTCTAATGGTTGATCAGCTCATGAAACACATGAAACCTATTCCTCAGCTCATGAAACCAGGAGATGTTCCTACTTGGCATGTAGGCAAAGAATTACTCCCTATTGACCAAACACCAGTACCAGTCGGCCACATTTGAGTTTTTTTCGTGAACCTTTGGGTTGGCGATTGGTTACGACCCCAGACCCCCTGACAATTCTTGGGGTCTCGCTCGGGGCTGGGCTGCTTTGTGCAACGCTCTCGCACCAGGCGGAGGCTGAACGAGGAGTTGCTCCCAGACAGGTGGGTGTTTCAGTGGATCGATTGGATGAGGATCACTGACCCGATCCATCGAACCCCCCAAAGCATCCCCGAACGCGGAGGGTGGATGTAGTCTCAGGCCGCCTGCAAATCAGACTCTGAATTCCCGCCATTTGGATCACAAGAGTTGCTTCACTTCCATCAGGGCTTGAGGGCATATCTCTGTGTAAAGCATCCAACTTGGGGTACCTATATAGCATGGTTTGACTTAAGGTGATTCTTTTATGTTCCCTACGCTGGACCTTCCAACTACCAGAAAATTGTTGTTTTTGTTTTGATCGTTTTGGTTGTTTTGTGATTGTGGATGTTTGAAGTTGTTTGCACGTTTTCTGCGTGTGTGTTGGGCTAATTTGTGGGTCGTTTTGCTGTTTGCGCTGATGTGCGGCAGTTTGCACGGAAGGTTCTTGCATTGTCAATCACCCAAAAAGAATTGCTTATAGTCGTTGGACCATCCAGCATAGGGAGGCTTTTCCCCAAATAGGTTTGGGCCCCTTTTCCCGGTTCGTCGCTCAAATGCAAGAGAACCTGTGTGGCACCCTGCCAGAGTTTCTCACCTTCAGGGACTTCTCGAGGGATCCTCAGATGGTGACCAGCTACATGAGCTGCGAGGCGCACGGTGCTTGTCGTTTCGGAGCGGCACCGAGGTGCGGAGCGCGTTCTACTCGGTCCATATCTGGTGTTCATGGAGGATTTGTTAATGTTCAGACTTACATCAGATGTCAGACACTGTAAAGAGTTGTTTTCAGCCCAGATTCCCCGAGGAATTTATAGGAATTTATATGGAATATCATGGAACCATTTGACCTCTATTTTGGAGCACCATGGACCACCAACCACCCCAAACACAGCTTGGTCCGACTTCCTATCAAAACAGAGGTCATGTTTGCTCTAGGTCACTCCAACTGAAGTCTCCTGAACTTCTTCAAGCTTCAACCTCTCAACAAACCGCGTTCTATCAAAACAGTCTCACTGTACCTCTTCATACTCCTAGAACGGCCCACATCCGAAAAGAAGGTAGGGACTGGCCCCCTGGCACCCACTCCAATCACCTTCTGAGCATGCGGTTGGAGCCCGAGGACCCTAAAAAAAACCACCCCAAACACTACGAGAACGCCCTCCGCCACGCGCCACGCGCCACGCGAACGCCACCCGCCACACGCGCGAACGCCAGTGACCCTGGATGGTGGCGTGCAGTTCTTGGCCGATCGATTGCTCGTCCTGCACCGGGAACTCATGGAGGCCTGTGGAGGGAAAGCGGTTGAAAAGCGACCAGACTGCACAGCGGGTGGGTTTGGTGATGTTTGGTGGCTGCCAGGGGGGTGGTGGTGGCCCTAGAGCCTGAGTGACCTCTATTTTGGAGGATCAACTATCCAAAAGATTGTCTTTTCCTGTCAAAACCAAGGTCACTCAGGCTCCAAAAAGGGCGATCTCTTGGTGAGATCGCGGCGTTGGTCATCACGGGTGGTCGTTAAAAGCAGGTCGTTCAATGGTGGGCATCACGGGATCACCAGGTGCTTCAGTGGTGTGTGTGTTGGCTGAACGCTTCGTCCATGGGTTGGTTGATTAGAGGGGAAGAGGCGAATCAATGCACATTGAACGCAGCTGAAAAGCAAAACAAATGGTCAACTTTTGATGATCATTGACTGATATTTGCAAAAAAAGGGATTGTGTTTGTTCGTCATTGATTGAGCCCGTCGGGCGCTGCCTCATTTTTCTTTGGCAACCGGACTCCATGTATTTATATATACATTGGTGCCAGGATGTTTTCAGAGGTCAATGGCACATCTATTCCAGTCCCATGTAGTGTTTGGGAGTCGAGACTCAACAAGCATTGCTTGCAGGGCATTGCTTGCAGTTGCCGGAGAGGGGACGCAGATGTGGCAAAACAACAACACCATGTTCCTGTAATAAACCCATACCTGTCTGGGACTGGAATGTGCCTAACTTGGGGTGGTTGACCTGGGGCCAATGATGGTCATTGTAGGCATATATTATATAATATATATATATATTCTCTGTCTTCAAAGACCATTCAAAGACTGGTTGGTTCTGGTTCTGCTATAGCGTAAAATCCTTCGTAAAAAAACCGAACAGTTCCGGCTTGTTGTGGGGAGACTTCCGCCTATGGAAGTACCGGGGCCAGGCATCCAACGCCTCCCAACGCCTCCCATCCGATCCCAAAGCCGTCCGACGCAGATCTACAGCGCCATCTCGCTCAAGGAGGTGAACCGGGAGGGGGACCGAGACCGGGTCGCACCGAGACCGGGCGGATGGGCCGAGACGGGTCGCTCCCAGGCGGCCGTTCCGGCCGTGGATCCGGCCGCGGAATGCGTCTTGCTGTGCGGCCGGGTGGTGGCGCCAGACCGGGCTCCGCTCCGCTCCCGGGGGAGACCGGAGGAGCAACGGGTGACGCTGGACGGTCATCGATTCTCATGCTTCGTTCGTCGGTCCATTTGGACCCACTGCCTTTCTTCTTCGCGGGCGCCCGCGTTCCGATGAATTCGACCCAGGGGGCCCGAAAGAGGCGCCTTCTGTGTTCGGACAACGGGCAAAGAGGTGGAAGTAGAGTCCAATCTTTAGGTGACGCGAAAAAGGACAGTTCCTTTACTTTTGATTTGGTGGTGCCAAAAATGGTCTGGTGCTTGGTTAGGAAGAGGTGTGGTCCCACATTGTGGTGCTTGGTTCAGGAATCCGGCTTCATTCAATGGGCACCAGTGACGGAGTGTGTCGATCTTGAAATGTCCGGGCGGTTTCGGGGTGCGCAGGGTGTGTATGGTGAGCTGTATAGGTCACTGCCTTCACACACAAGACGGAGTGCTCAAGATGAAATCAATAACAACACCATTATGGGTGTGTGCATTAGAATTATCTTACATGTAAATAGGGAGACCCTCTGGAAGAAGGTTGGGAGCTCTATTAAAACGTGAAAATACATAACATTACACACCCATGATAGTTCTATAGCAGTTGCACATCCTCTGGCATCGCCCAGCCGCGGATTGGTTGCCGATTCGGCCGAGACGCGAGACGGCTCCGTGATCGACCGACACCCAGATAGGACGTGTTGGGTACCGGCATATTTACATGCCCAGACGCCCTGACAGACGCGACCCTGGCGACCTTCATATCAAAAGGTGGGACCCGAATCCTCAAATCCCGAGGTTTTTGAGGGACCAAAGGGCTGTGAACGGAGCGTTTGGGGTGGATTATTGAAATATTCCAGTAGTAGATGGAGTAGTAGATGGAGTATCTGGGTCAAGTAAAGCCAACCTGGCAAAAGGTGGGAACAACCCACCCCAACCCCACCCTGTAGGTGCGAACTGCGTGGAATTCCAGCGTTTTGTTTCCGAAACTCAGGGAGTCCGAGTCGCGTCTCCGACGTCGAGTGTTGTCACATCCGTGGTCTGACAGAAAACCGGCACCGTGTCGGCTTGGTGTAGAATCAAGTGACTCAGTGCTAAGGAAGTCACTTAAAGAAAGCAGTGTTTCAGCTCCTGCGTTTTTTTTTGTGTGCGCCTCTGTTGGAGGCCATCGCTATTAGTCATTTCTTCTTTCCAAAGAAAGCAGCTCCTGTATCACCCCACCCTGGATCGTCTCCAGGAGAGCTCACAGCATCGCCAGTTTACCCAGTCAGGCAGGATGTAGCTCCGACCAGAGGTCCTGCAATGTCTGCAGAAGTTCCGGGTCTTTTCTGAAACGTTCTTGGGGCGTTTCGAGCAAGTTCCGAAGCTTTCAGCACATGAAGCACCGTCTAGCCTTGTGGATCTTTACTCGTCGGACTTTCCGTTGTTGGCATTTGCAGGCATGGCTTTTGGCGCCTCTCCCAGTGCCGCTCGCAACGGGCAAGTCATGCCTGCCACAGCTGCCTTGGCGATGCCTGCGATGCGGGGAGCACCTGTAGGCTACCAAGGCAGCCACGACCCAGGAACCTTCGGCCCCGGAAGCGGTGCTCAATATCAGAATGCTCCACAGGCTGTGCAGAGACACCAAGGTACCTTCCCAACTCCCTTCCAGTGTGAAACTTGGGAGATGCCTCAACCCCAGCATGCTGGACCGCAGCATGTGCCGCAGCAAGTGCAGCATGCTGGCCCAGCTCTGAGTGGTGATCTTCACGGCCAGCATGGCCAACATGGCCAGGGTCAATTGCAGTGACTTGCCCGCAAGTGGATGAACTTCGTGACAGAAGTGTTGATGTTGTACCAGCTACTTCTCAGAATCGATTGAATCTCTCAAAAAAACGCTATGGTCCCTCTTGTGGATTGTCTTCAGACCCTTCCTTGGACCACTCGTTGCCCATGGGCCCGCCCAGCAACACCGTTCGACGTGGGAGGTGGAACACATTTGTTGCCGGACCCGTGTCGGTGCAACCCGTGTTTGGCGGGAGAAACCCTTCGCTGGTCGTCAGCAGAAAGGAAGGTATAACACTACCCTGATCCAAGTACCTTCTCAGAAGCTGATTGGAGACAGAGTTATGTAGGTTTGGAGGGTCCAGTCGTACCTTCTCAGAAGGTACGACTGGAGGTCTGGACTCGTGGATCCGGGTTCGGGAACTTGTTGCTTGGGGGCCCAGTCGGTGTCCTCCGGTGAAAGCGTCCATCGTGGGTGCTCTTCCCAAGGCAAGGACCTTCCTTCGACCAGTCCCTAGGCCAGCGAGTTCGGTCGTTCGAGTCGCCGAGTCACGTGTGACGTGTCGAGGCTTCGTTGATCTGAAGAGGTGGGAAACAGGAGCTAAAGCCGGTAGGCTTCGGACTCGGAGGGCGCCGGAATCGGACTCGGCACCCCTGTCACATCACATCCGACCAAAGACCAAAGACAAGCCCCTTGTAACTCCTTCCTGGTTCTTCAAAGTGAGCTTTTGATATCCTAATTTGAGGTCACAAACAAGCCTCCCAAGGGTCAACCCTTAAAGGGTCACTTTGAAGCTGGTTGGTTGAATATGTGTTCATGTTCCCTAGGCCTCCAAGCACCTTCTGAGAAGGTGTTTGGGGTGGGTTTGGAGGGTCCAAATACCTCCTCAGAAGGTATTTGGAGGTATTGGGGTTTGTTGATGGTTCTTTGATTACTGACAGAGTGCGTTTTTGTGTTTCGAGCCTCTTTCTGCCAGATGGATCTGGAGATGAGTCGACACCTTCTTTGTCAGTGACCCCAGCGGGTGTCACTCAAAAGCCGCGTGAAAGTGTCAGGTCAGGATCGAGGAGGGTTCTGTGGAGAACTTCGTCATGAAAAACCAAGTCATCGAGGTAATCTGTGAAGAATTTAGTTGGCATATGTTACCCTAGGAAGTCAGGTTGACCATGTTTAGAGAGGTTGATCTTTTGTGTCAAACCCGAACTCGCGATGACCAGGTTGGCTAATCCTTTTTGAACAAGAATAAATATCGAAGACAAAGACGTGAGGACAAGACGAAGATCTATACCAGGACCCCCCGGTGCCAGGGGTGAATGGACACCCCGAATCACCTCTTTTCGGGGCTATACATAGACACCGAGCCGGTGTGGGTCTAAACATATTTGTATATATGCATGTGTATTCATGTGTCATCTGGCCGGTCAGAAAAATGACCTGCCCCCTGTCATCGCGGGATGCATGCTGATGCAGCATGGTGGAGCTAGTGATTGATCGAAGAGCCCCATCGACGCCTTCTTCGCATCTTCCACTATAAGGTCTGGCCACTTTGAAGCTGCAGGCGCCGCTGGACGACCGCACCTTCGGGGCACGGCGGTTCTTCTGTTGTGCCCTGCAGTGTGTGAAGATTTGAATAAAAACATAGATGAATTGGCGTACGCATTGTTGTCAAGTAGTCGTACCAGAACGTGGGCGTTGAATTCTTTCCTCACCCAAGATGAATTCATTCTATATATTATGCTAATTCTTATAGGAGGGTCCTCGAGGGTCATCTTCAACAGCTGGGTGAAACATCACGGCCGCGCGGACCTCCCCAGTTCACGACGACGCGCGGCCGGGGGCGCCGCGCAGCAGCGCACGCGGTGAGCACTCGGAGCAGGTCGGTCGGGGGGGGGTGGGGGGCCACTCGGTCCACACAGGTCGTGCTGGGGGTGGGTTTGGTGTAGCCCCTGACGCGACGCGATGCGACCTCCATGGGACTGGTATAGGACTGCCCAGCAGGTCTATAGGGGTGGTTGTTTGAGGGGGTCAATGGGGCGGCGTCTATGGCAGTCCCATGGAGCCTTTGGATCCAAGGACCTTCTGAGAAGGTGATTGGAGACACTAGCTCACTAGCTGTTATGTAGGTTCAAAGGGTCCAGTCGTACCGAACCTGAGGTGGATCTGGGATCTGGGATCTTCTGACTCTCAAGGGTGGATCTGGGATGGTCTCCCTCTTTTTGTTCACCCTTTTTGGAGCTGCCCCCATCTCAGCTTCGGTGCTTCGACCAAGCGTCGACCTCCCAACCCCGCCATCTTCTCAAGAGGTGCTTTTGCTTCCCAACGACCACCCGACCAGCCTCGCACCCTGCGCCCCTGTGCGCGGTTGCTGCGCCCCGTGCCCCGTGCCACCGACGTCTTCCCCTTGGTGTCCCACGTCTCCGGGGACCTCTACGTGGTATCCCGTGCCAGGGCTCCTGGCCCACCCCACCTCCGTTTCGAAGATGGGCCAGGGGTGGGTGCCAGGGGGGTCGAAGACCAGCTCCTGAGGAGAGGGGCTAGGAGCCCTAGGGTAGATCGATTGGTATACGTGACCGGACTTACTGCAGACTTACTGCAGACTTTCTTGTGACCCCAGCCACAGATCTTAAAGGGGGTCACTGGGAAGGTCCTGGTAGAACTGTAAGGAGTTCCATCGATTCCATGGTGTTCCCAGGTGACAAATGGATCAAACCTACGCAGTTAGATCTTACATTCTGCAGAATTCATCCTGCCCAGAGGCTCATGCACCCTCATATGGAGGGGGTCGGACCCTCATATGGAGGGGTCAGGGGTCTCAAATCCCTAGGTTTTGAGGGACCAGTCGGGCTGTTTGGAGCGTCTGGGTGGTGAGAAACCTCCTGAAACCTCCTGAAACCGCTGCGTTCGATCCGGGTGGAACGCGCCGCGGGTGGAACGCGCCGAACGCGCCAGACGCTGACGCCGGTGTCCGCCGCAGCAGCTCGCACCGCCATGGAACTGGAACAGCGCTTGCAGGAGGGGAGGGCGGTGGTGGTGGTTGCGAAGGGGGGGTGGTGTTGCGAATGGGGGGTGGTTATTTGTTTTGTTGGTCTTGCATATGTTTTGCTATTTAGATCTATTATATATTTAGGAACAATTGGTGATGGTAGTTGTTTTTTGCGGTTGTTGTTCCAATCTGAAGGCAAATTGAAGCGTGGTAGATGACATAGTAATGATGAAAGATCATCATGAAGCAAGATGAAGGAAGTGGAGGGCGTACCAGGTGGCTGTAAAGTATAATATTATTGCGGAGTGCGGCCCCCCTTGCGGCATCCTTGAGTTTTGGAAGGGAAGGTGATCTCCGGTTATGTTTAATCATCACCCACAAATCTTGAGTATATCCCTTTATGTCCCTTTTATATATCCTACCAAATGGCCTGTCCCGGAGACACCTGCAGTTTATTTGTTTGTTGTTTGCTTTTTTTTCAGAAGAGTTGACTGGGCTTCAGTCCAAATACATCAATGCCAAGCACCTTTGGCAGTTCAGGTGTCAAAATGTCGACCCTTTCTGTGAATCGATGTTCCGTGGGTACACCCAACGTTTGGGGATGGGACAAGGGGGGATGGTGTTGCACAGCAAAAAACAAGAAGAGCCAGGAAGAGGGTGGTGTACTTCGAGGGCTGGGAGTACTGCACGACAGCTGGGAAGAGGGTCAAGGAAGATGTCAGAGTTCTTCCAAGCAACTTGAGGGATCCCTATAAGTCCAAAGACCCAGTAAAACCTGGTCTTTTATTTCATTCAGTATTGGTTTTGTATGACCATCTGAAAGGAAAACGAGGTCTTTGACTTGTAGGGGATGTACTCATCGACTGCCCGAAACTCACCTGGCATTTGAAAGGAGCATAGCCAAGCTCGGGCACCACGGCCACCGGGAACGCGGAGGCCGATGATCGGGTGGCCGTCGGGTTTCAAGCGACCGCTTGACGGTCCAGAACGGCGAAACAAACGATACACTGATTGAAACCATCAGTCCCCGCCCCGTTTGGGACTGCCAGTCCGGACTGCCTTCAAAACGGCCTGGGGTGGTTGAAAGGGGGGTCAATGGGGCGGCAGTCCCTGCAGCACCTGTTTCGTATTCGGATTTCGTGATCATCCGAACGAAAGGGGCCATGCCTTCTATGATTCGGAGTGTCAGAAGCGACCGTTGTTCTGGACGTGTAAGCTCGGTCTTGTTGACATGACAAAATAGGCCAAGCGACGCTCAAAGTAGAAGGCACTACAATTCAGATTCCGCGCGAATGGGAAAAAGCAGGGTTGTTAACATACCCCCGAACATATCCTGCTAGTTTGGTCCGCCTCGTGGCATACTTTCCATTTCATTGTGTTTATAAACAACCATCGGCCGGGCCCATGTTGTGAAGATCTTGGACACAACCCCCACCCCTCAATGAGTTTGGTCAACCTTCCTTGGGGACCTTCCTTGTTGAACTCCTTTGATTCCCTTTCTTCAACCCCTTGAATTCCACCAACCTCTCGTCCTACCGTCCAACTGAAAGACTTTCCTGGCTGCCAGTTCCTAGTGCACCAACTGCCCAGGTCCTTCTCAGCGAATTCTCCTTCACCACATCCACCTCTGATGCATCTCAGTTCTTCCTGGACCCATCTGATCACACTTAAAAGAAGAATTCAGCAATGGCTTTCAGTTAGCAGCAGGTTACCAAATACGCTCCTCATGATGCTCTGAATGCTCTTGACCTGGAAGCTTGCAAAGTACCCAACATCACTCAGAAGCTCGAAACCTTTCAGAAAATCCTTCATAAAACCCTACCCAACAAGTTACTTGTTCAAGCTCCCAAAGGGCTCCGATCCATCTATTCAGATCTCCCCAATGAATTTGGTCCACCCAAGTGGAACTTGCCACAAGCCTCAATCAAAATAGCCTGATGCATTTTGCTCTCTCCGACTCACCCCGACTCACGCTTCATCCGGCTCATCTCCACCCAAATCCAGAAAGCCCTCGCGGCTCTCAGCTTCATCAAGCTCATCCCAATCGAAGTATCCTGCTGCATGTACTTCCCCTCTTCATCCTTCCTCATTTGCTTCCTGCAATCTTCTTCCTGATATACTTCAATACTCTCCTCGATGGCGGGCCAAGTCTTCCCGATCAAAGATCTCACAATCATGTGGTACGACACATGACTCATAGCTTCCATTCCTGTGTCCCACCCTCATGGTGCTCTTCAAGAGGCACCTTATGGCCTCATCTCCCTCCTCATTCTCAATGGAAAGCAGCTCATGCCTCATACCTATTCCAAGTCAAAATAGGCTTCCTCATTTAGTGCCACAGCGTGCTTTCTATGGTTCCGGCCTATGGTTCCTGCCTATGAGACTAGCTCACCAGCCATGAGCCTTCATAAAGAGTGCCAAGAGATGCTCGTCTTTGGAGCCTCTCCTCATGAAGCGATTTAGTCTTTGGGATCCATAGATCGCTTTTGGGGTACCTCCTCATGAAGAGACTTTTCTTCGTCTTGTGATCCGATCTCTTCACATTGGCCCGCCAATTATCAACAAACATCAACCTTCTGACACTCCCCAAATCAGCAAACCTGCTGGAGGGCTTATTGATCCAGTGTCGCCATTATATAAAACACTATAAAACATCAGAAAGATTGAGGACTTTCTTCTATAGAGCCTATTCATCAGGGTTTTTCAAACAAAAAAAAAACACTCCAATTTCAAGCAGAGCCCATCAAGTCCTTCAGATTGCAGCCTTTGGGATTGAGAGCTTCAGATCCATTTCCGGGCCACTCAAGGGCCCTCGGTGCTCTTCGTTTCAGGCGGCCCAACACCGCTGGGCACGATCTGCGGTCCGGAGCTCCGAGCGCCCCGCCGGTCGAACGCCGTTGAAGGCAGCTCGCGTGGAACACCGAGTTGGGCATGTCCAAAACATCCAAAGAGAGGTTGAGTGACCTGAACTAGGACCTTACTGAGGTACCGAACTGGGATAGTGTACTATAGGGTCCAACCTCTGTTGGATGATTTGACCCTGGAATCGATTCCTTTGTGCCTCCGGCATGCGCGCGCGTCGCGCGTCGTCGGAGAAACGGCCCGAGGCCGCAAGTGAAGGTGGCCGTCCGGCGACCGCATACGGCGGGGCGAGAGCAAAGGCGAGGGAGATGGGGCGGTGGAGGTTTTGCTTTCTGAAAATACACGCCTGATACTCCACCATGATGCGTATTGTTTGATCATTATTTCTTTACAATATATTATATACATGGTCACCGCCTTCTATGTTTGTCAATGTTCTATAGTGTTCATGCAGAATATGTCTGACGTGTTCACGGGAGTTCAACATCGAAGTTCTTTGGCATTAAAGTTTAGGAGTGTCACCTTGTTCGCCTTGAGAACCCGGTTTCATTGGTTCGCGACCAGGCGTCAGCCAGATGGGTGCTTGAGCTCAGAGCGTCTCGAGAGGTGGCTGAGTGACCCCCCTGGTTTGGAGGAAAATGAACTCTTCAAACCTGTTTGGGCTCCAGTCGTTCCTTCGTTTCGTTGGGACCATGGGGTGGGCTTTGGAGTTTGGAGGCTCATAACCTTCGTTTCGGAGGTCACCTGCAGCCCCAGTCCACCCATTTTGGCGAGTCCTCACACCAGGTAGGTCAACCAGCGCGGCCCCCAGGCCTGGCTCCGATCCAACAAGGAGGTCATGTCGTTCTATTCATTTCGGAGATCAAATTCCAACTCACCTGGAGCCCCTGAAAAGTGGGTGACCTGCAAACCCGGACATGGAACACCCTCAGCTCTGAGCGTGAACCATGCAGAGCCATACATATAAGTCACTCCGATGAACAGATCACATGGAAGCCGAAAAAACCAACGGCTTTGTGGAGGAAAGTCGTCTTGCCAGGCGCCCATGTTCCACTTCCATGTTGGTGAGTCAGAGTGAAACATGTTACACAAATATCCGTCACCTGATGTGGCATGTCACATGTCACATTTGGAATCACATGGAATAGTTGACCAAACAAAATGAGCTCCTCGTGTTTTCAACCACCCCGTAGATGATCGCTATGCCGTATAACGAAGTGTTTGGGGTATGGTCCTTGTTGAGACCTACAATGACCTACGACTGAATGTGTTCATGGCTTATCGGAGAGCCCTGACAACAGCTTCATCCAATGACATGGGTGGTCCCCAGCCTTTCTACATCATTCATAACTTTTGAAACCAAATTTCCGTTGCCAATTTGTTAGCTCGACGTGAACTTATTCTGGCACTCTTTTCATGGAGATCCCTTCAGAAGGCTTCAGAAGGGACACTAAGGTGGGACTGGGGTGGGTGCCAGGAGGGTCCAAATACCTTCTGAGGAGGTACGACTGGAGCCCTAGGATGGGGATGGGTCATGACCCAGTTCACCTAACCAGTCCTGACATTAGGTAGGTCAACGGTCCGTATCGGTTCGTTCTCCTGACCCACAGCCATCTAAATCCACATCCGCAGAAATCTCCCACCAGACGCTCCAATGAGCCCTTGGTCCCTCAACACCTAAGCTTTGGATTTGAGACCCCAGACCCCTCCATAAGAGGATCCATGAGCATTTGGGCAGTTGGCTCCCGTGTTTTTGGGGTCTTGCTCTCCGAGCCAACCCTTCAAACCTGGTGCGTTGGCAATTTCGAGAACACGTGAGGTTTATGGAGGAACGTCGGGGTGCCTCAGCATGGCTGGTGTTCTTTGGATGTTTCCTCATGAAGAACTCCGACAGGACCCCCTGCATGGTTCTTTGGGAGAAGGTTTCTGAGACATTCCAGATTCATGGATCATCAAACATATAGAAAACGTTGTTGGCATCGTCTTGGAGCATGTTCCAGATTCTTTTGCCCCATTCACCACAGAAATGGTGAATGTGAATTCTCCAATGTGCCGAAGCACTGGCGTTTGAATTTGAAAGGGTGGCATGTCCTCGGTGGTTGATTGGCAGTAGGGTTCGGCCAAAGTGCCTCAAACAACTAAATAAAGAAGTGAAAGTCTGGATGTGGGTCATGACATCAGGATACCGATCGGTTGACCTACCGACGGGAGGAGGTCGGACTGGGGCCTTTTTCAGATGACCCCATGGTGGCGTCCTCAACATGCGTGGAGTCTTTGGTTTGGCAGGGAGCCTAACTCCTACCTCCAAGAGAGGTTAAGTGACCGTAAATAGGACTTCACAGGGGTACCTATGGGATAGTCTCTAGGGTCCTTCAACCTCGCCATCGACTCGTCACTTGCTGGGGGCGGAGCTGCTAGGCCAGAGTGATTGGCGCAGGAGGTGTGCAATCTTCGTCGTTGCCCGTGGGAGAACGGGTTCATTGGGGTATGTCAGGTGTGGATTGGGGTATGTCAGGGTACGCGGGGTCGGAGTCGAATCTATTCCCAAATGGTAAAATGATTTGACATTGAGTGATGGGAACATGACAAGAAGGATGTCTCAAACATGCGATGTGCTCAGTTTTTGTTGTCATTGATACGACATAAGTCATGATTGACCTGTTCAGGTGTTGCTGCAGCATGTTGCAGCTACTCCACATCAAAGATGATGTATCCACACGTTTGAATCTGGATGTGATAGGGGCACTCCAGGGCCCTCTTCCAGTAAAAAGGCAACCTCCATGTGAGTATGATGTATCGATATAATATTGGTATCAACATTCTTCAACATAGACATACATAGACTACAGTACCTCCCCAAGTATCCGCTTTTGGCATTGGTGTGGTACATCACACAGGCGAAACCAATTTGAGAAGGACAACTTGTTGAAATCACCCACCACAAACCTCTTCGCGCGCTGTCCATGTCCGGGTTTCACGGGGAGGTCCAAAGACACGGCACTTGCTATGAGTTATGCTTTGTATGGAGAAGATGGTAGCTGTACAACAGTACCTTTTGGTCCTTCACCCACATATATATATATATATATATTATACCAGCACCTTCCTGGCCAGGTTGTTTGGAGACCCTAACAGGTGGTTTCTGGGCACCTGTTGTCACCAGGAAGCACCTGTTGGAGGGTGCTGGTATATATAATCATCTGGACAACTGGATAAGGACTCACAGACTCCGGGGCACAGAGACTGCTTTCCTTCTCCCAGTTTGCCTCGTCAGATGCAGCGCTGAAGGCATGCCCTGCGTCGCGTGGCGTTGCACGCGCGGTTCGCGGAACTCGCGAAACACGCACGTGAGTGTCACGCGAGTGAGTGTCTCACGCGGTTCGGGTGGCAGGCGGCGCCTGGCGGTTGACCTTGGGCGGACTCGTCGTTGCGGTCTCGCGGTCTGGCGGAAGAACGCTTCGTTTGGACGAAGTCCTCGGAGTGGTCGGCTTTGGGGTCGGGTGGTGACCGAGGCGCAGACGGCGGAGCCGGATCGGATCGGTCGAGCTCCGGTGTGGCGGATTTCCACGGAGGTTCTACTTCACGCCCATGCATGTACCAAGGAGTACACCTCCCGTATTTGCGAAAGGAAAATCTGGTTTTAAGTGGCGATGGTGGCAAGGCCTGAGGTACAGACTGTTTGAGGGAGGAGAGGGCGAGGCTGTTGATGGTATCCCCCCAAAACATGGCTAGTTGTGGGATTGCTGGACCAGCGTTTCAAAAAGACAGCTTCCTGGCAAACCGCAGTGGTTGATGGGCTTGACTCCGACTGGTCTTGGCCAGGTCGGCAACAACGGGGCTGGGAAGACCTCGAGCCCCATGCGGCATCATTTGATGTGGATGACCTTCAGATTCGAGATGGGCACTTGAGCACGCTTGAGCAGTTTTTCGGGGAGGGAGCAGTCAATCTATTTCAATGTGCAATCAATTCTGAGACACTTTATGTACTCACCTAGTGACTCACGGTGCTTTTATAGGGGTCAATGCCATACATGGAGTGTCTGAGATCGTTTTCAGTTCATTATATGTTTGCAAAATCGATGGCCACCATGGGCCTCCATAGAGATCATACAGGTTCTCTCGCCACAGAATGTTAGTCCGGCCATTTTCACACTAAGAGTGGTGTTTGTGACACGGACTGGGACTCTTCAAAGCCTATGGATCCACTGCCACCCTCTCAGAAGGCAATTGGACCCTCCAAGCCTTGGACCCTCCAAGTCTACATAAATAGTCTCCAATCACCTTACCTCAGGTTCGGTATGTGGATCCATAGGGAAAGCCTTTCTACCTTTCATTCACCAGGACCTTCAGTCACTTCGTGACCGGAGTCTCGACAGAACCTTAGGATCTGGGGATCTGACGTCGGTCGCCTCATCCCGTGACCTCCAATGATCTGGACAGGTCACTGACGTCGGTGGTGGGGACAAGGGGATCTCACCAAGTGGTCGCCACTCATTTCTGCTCAGCCACCCAAAGCCAGAGCAGTAGAGTCGCGTGCTGGTACACCTGGTTTGGGCTGATCAGGTGATGCTCTTTCTCCTGGTCAATCCCCTTTGGGGGAATATGTTTTTGGATTTACTGTGCCAGTTTCTGTGTCATGCACGAAAACGCCTGGTGCGACACTCGGAAATGGGGGCCTGCCATCCGCTGTGTTGGAACAGAACCGGAGATGCCAATGATGCATCGAATGCCCAAGGCACAGGTTCGGAAACAGCCTGCGGGTGGGGTGGGAACAAGTGGTTCGGCTTGCCGGCTTTGTCTACTTGGAGTCAGATGTTCAAGTATCTCGGTTCAAGTAGTGGTGGTCTTCTACCGTTTGTTTTTTGCATCGGGTCATGAGTGTTTGGGTCCTAGATGCTGCAGGGTAGAGCTTGACAAGGTCTTGGATGTGGAAGCTTAGGGGTTGTAGAGGGGAATCGCCCGACATTTACAGTAGGATCTGAATGAATAACCCACTACACTACACATGAAGAGGTTTTTCGATCCAAATGGGAAGGGGTTCTTAATCAACATCCTACAGTAAGCTCACTTTTTTCTGGAGGCAAATATGGTGCATTTGTCTTACTTGATCGATTTCAATACTTCAATTACAAGATGGATGGCAAGTGGAAGACTTTCCTTTACTTCATGTCACTGCTTGCAGATTCGCCATTTGAGATCCTGACATGATGTAGCAGTCCTTTTTCGACCCCCGCTTGTTGAGTGATTGAAAGGGAGACATTCACCTTTCGCATCCTCGGAACCCGAGGGCATCCCTGACCTTCCACCGACACATCTTCACGATAGGACATGGAGGACGTTTTTTCAAGCTATGTGAAGTCACCACACCTATGAGTGTGTAGCTCCAATAGGGAGACATCTCAGGCGTTCCGACCCCGTGGAAGAAGGGAAATAGACTCTTAGACCATAGGGCCAGGGTATCTCCCTAATACGGTACCCAGTTACAGAGACCCATATATAATATCATCCCACGGTCTGCTGAACAATGGCTGCAGCGTGAAACCGGAGAGACTGACTCGGCCACGTCGCGTTCCTGTCGCCCCACTCGCTGCGACTCGCAGCGGACTGGGCTCCAAACCAGTGAAGAGATGAAGGGGGGGAGGGCATCTTCCCCAACACGACTGGATCTTCTCAACCACCTCGAAGAAGGGGAGCATCAGTCAGGGTCGACTGGAGAAGCCAGAAATGGCGACAAAGATCAAGAAAGCCGTGAGGGTGGATCCACTGCAAGAGGAAACTGGGCAGAGCAGAGATAGTTTGAATATGTTTAAGTTAGAGTGGGTTGAGAGCAGATGGCAAAATGTCGCAAGTTTGGTGGTTTATGAACCCCCATCAAAAAGACATCTTGAAGTGCCAGTGCCATCTACTCTGAAAGATATGTCCGATTCAATTGGCATGCTGGTTCAAGCTGTAGAGCTTCGGACGGGCTGTAGAGCGGGCTGTGACATGGTTTGGTCAGATGAGTTTCAGGGAGTTAAGATGAGTTAAGTCAAATTGAAAGTTCGTTTACTGAGTTATACCGAGTTCCAATGCGCTGCGAGATGTTTGGTTGAGGAGTGAAGGGCACGGTTTTGCACGACACAAAGGAGAACAGAAAGGGAGATGAAATGACTCAAAAAGCGACTCAGAATTCACAGCTGCAGATTTCGAACAGAGTTTATTTGACAATCGCATCACAACTGGAGTAGCTAGGTTAGTCTGTGCTGGCCTCACGATTTGCCGGTGCTCGCCTCCAAGGTCTCCTGGCACAAAAAGATTTTTTCTTGCCAAGGGAGTGTTGCAGCCAGTACTTGTAAAGCTAATTAAGGGTGAGACACCTCAATTTTGGAGGTTCACTTTTCAAGACTTGAGTTCATTCAGGTGTATTCCTTCCTCCATGTTCCTCCTTGCTGTCTTACTTCCCAAACCTTTGATGTGCCTTCAGCTGTTCCTTGCCAGTCAAGCCTGGCCCCAAAAAACCGTCGCACGTTCCGGACCACACCAGGCGGTCGGCATGAAGCGCCAAGAGAGCAAAGACAGCGGCAAGAGCGTGGGAGGGCCCAGGCTATCCAGACTCTTGATTTCATCAACCCCCCAGAAGACCGTAGCTTCACCGCTCCAGGCTGAGGTTGAACCACAATCAAGAGTCTACATGAAGTATAGGGTCAGGCCTGACACCCCCTCCCCCCCACGCAGTTTTGGTCTTCTGCTCCTGTCCGGCTTGCTGTGAATCGGTTTTGCGCGGATCAGTGGCCTTGGCCGGAACCAAGCCCCAGACATGGACCGTCATGGACCCTAACCAACCCCCAGATATGGACCCTGGGCTTCCAACCACCATTGATTGATATGCATATACGTCCTTTTCTTAAAACATACATAGGGATCCACGGACACCTCCTCAGGTTTAGACTGGACCCTCCTGGTGCCTATTAACTAAGTGTGTCCAATATCCTTCGATGGGAGGGTATGTGGACCCATAGGGATAAATCTAGCATCATATTGTATACCCATTTAACGAACGATTATTGTAGTACTAAGGGTTTTACACGACAAAATCAGGTCAGGCTTCTTACCCTGGTCTTGGAAGGCTAGGGTGGAGTGTCTGGGACCCACATAGTGGGTGCTCACAGAAGTTGACAGATGTTGTGATCGGTTCCGTGGTTCCGACAGAGGCATTTTTTGTTTGCTTTTGGGCCCACGACATATAGAGAATCTGACCTTGTTTTGTTTGCTCGGGCATAGTATGGATATGTGTCAGTGTGCATGTATGTGTATCCCCTGGAAAAGCATAGTCACAGTCATAGAGTCACCGTACTGCCATCCTTTGCCAGTACGGTGACCACTGGCCCAGCACTTAGGCAGCTGAGAAAATGGCTTTGGAGGCAGCGTTCGCGGAGGCCGGGCGACTCTTGCATTGCCAGTACTCATACATCGTCTCATTCAAAAATAACAAACACATTCCATCATGAGAGGGAATTCTTCTCGCATGAGCAGCGGCCAAAAATTCCCAAGTTAGCTGGCCCAAGTAATTCGAAGAAATTCTCGATAGCTTTTGAGCCATGATGGACATTCCCATTTCATTTACCCTAGGGCTCCAACCATATCCTCAGAAGGTGGTTAGACCCCCAAAACCCACCCCAATCACCCCCGAAAAAACACAAAACAAAAGAAACGACGAGGACCGACGAGGACGGTAGAACCTGAGTGATCTCTATATATGTTGGACCACCAAGTACCCAAACGCAATGTTCTTTTCCCATCAGAACAGGGGTCAAATCGGTTCCAGGAAGACCATCAAAGAAGCGTTACAAGAACAAACCAACCCCACAAACGGCCCACCTTCACACGTTCTCCAAGTCCTGTCAAAACCTCCAAACCTTTCCGAGTCCGGGACAAAGGACCAACCCGCAGCATCACGAGGGCGTCACATCGTGGCCACGTTTTGTTCAAACAAATCCCAGTTGGGTACCCCTGCTTAGTACTGCTCCATCTATGCCACATTGAGGTGGTGCCAGGGGGGTCAACTGATCGGCATATATTCCAGTCCCATTAGTCGTGTCTGGGGTTGGGTACCCCTGCTTAGACCGGGTGATCATTTTTTCAGGTCACAACCAAACGCCTCTCTTGGGGTTTCTTGCCGTGGACGTGCGCCAGGTCCTCATGGGCCAAGCGGACGCAGCTCCTTTGCCCGCGCCGTGTGGTGCTCCGCCGCCCGAGAGGAGGCGGGGGACAGGGGAGTGGAATGGGACTTGGAATACACAGCAGGGGTCGTGAGTCGTGAGTTGTTTGGGTTGGCACCATAGTTATAGTATGTAGTATAAGTACTTATATTATAGTTATTGATTTTAACATGGATCCATGACAGGTCGGTTGAACATAAATCCAGCGAGATGTTGAAGACAGCTTGGTCGCTTTTGAAGATTAGCACCCTACTATAGCATTCCATATAACCGCGTGCCTGGACACACCGATTTTCAGACACTTCACTGCCGACGGCAGGCCCCTACTCCGTTCAACACACCCAATTGGACGTCCCCTCCTGAGGGTTGCTAAACCTTTTCAAACTGTCCTTCAACATTGTCCATGTTTCATCATGCCATATGCCCCGGAAGATTCACATCCATGGAATTTCCAAAGCACGTGGGGTTAGTCTTCGGAACAGACTCTCTACCAGGTCTGGTTGACCAAATCAGGTTCCATGTGGGTCTCCTCCTCCATCCAGCCAGGGGTCGAGTCTTTAGCTTCACGGGCACCAGCGGCGCGCTGCCGAGCGGCACTGGGAGTCATGGCTTCACTCCGCAGTCATCACAGGTGCCGAGGGTTTGTGGCGCGGATGGTCTAATCTCAGCAGGCCTCGGTGGTACCTGGACCCGACTTGAAGTACCCTAGAGCACTAGAGAAGAGCCCTATCTTAGGCCTCTATCAAAAAAGGAACAGGTACGTTCGACTCGCAGGCGGTTCGACCGGAGATCCGGATCCAACATGGTGAGGTTCGACCCTTCTGAAGCATCACCGACCATGTGAAGACGAACGAAGGCGGTGAGGTGAGGTGAGGTGAGGTGAGGTGGTGGAAAAGACGAACGAAGGCAACTCACCCTCCATGACTCATCCCAAGACTGAGGCAAGACTAGACCCGAACTGGGAGATGTCTTAGCCATGTTGCAATCCGTTCTTGGCCTGTTGGAATGACCGATGATGACCAATGACCTGGAAGTCTCATTTGTCCCTTCCTTCTCCTGCTTCTGAGCCAACTGTTTGGGAGTGTGCGTGGGAGGGAGGAAGCGTTTCTTTTTTGTGGGAAAAACTGTGTGAACAAAACGATCCCACCAATCAAATGGCTTCACCCAGCTTCTTCCAAACTGCCGAAGTCTTCCGTTCCGGCGCAGGGGGACGACGAGGATGTCTCTCCGGCCTTTGGTCGGACCCGAGTTGGGAGCTCAGTTCGGCACGGAGCAGATCTTGCTATGCTGTGAAGACCAGGACGCCCTGGGTCGACCCATATATACACACATGCACTTAGATCCTCCAACTGCGCCTCTGGGTCGATGTCAATGGCACCAGGCGTTTTTGGATTGCATCTGTGGAAGCGAATGTTTTGTTTTAGATCACATGGTGGGAACACTTCCATGCTCAGGATTTTGTGGTGCTACCGAAGCTCATGGACTCAAACTGATACACATGTTTTGAGGTCCGGTGCTTTCTGGTCCAACCCCCCCCCGATCATCTCCTTTCGGTCTCTCTGGGCCACCGGGAACGTGTGAAGGTCATCGCCTTCGAGGGTTGCTGTGGATCAATCTACCCCCTGGGAGTCAAAGACTATAAAAAGAATGGTCTGACTAGGGGACCTGAAAGGGAACTTCCTTTACTTCAGCCGGTCAACATATCGTCGAACTGGACTTCCAGGGTACCTGGCACTTCCGGGGTGCCCTGGAGTAGGAGACCTGTGAAAACGTAGGGTGGGGTAGTGTAACCACACCCAGACAGGAGGGTCCTGGTGGGGAGTGTTTTTTTAAAAGTCACTACCTACCAGCAGTCACGGCTCGACGGGGTGCCGAACGAACGGAGGATAGGGACGAAAAACCGACCCCGTCGAGCGTGACTCCTGGTAGTTCAAATATCTTAGATTATACCAGTAGTCACCACCAGGAGTGACCATCTTAGATACCATCTTGTGACTCCTGGTGTTCCTCCAACAGGTCACCACCTGCGACTTCGAAAAGTCTACAAGGTCGCCTCCAGAACTCGGAGACCTGTTGATCGTTCGGGTGCTGGGCGGTCCCACCGAGGCGGTCCACCGCGGTCCACCGCGTCCCCCCGGAGGACGCGGCGGGAGTCCGGCGTGAAGAGCCGGACTTGGAGCCTGGTAGAGCTGTGAGACCAGGACCCATCAGAGGCGTAAGAGGTGGTGAATGAACCTCCAACGTAAGCAATCCCAGCTCCTGGCCCACCTGGGGTGGGTGCCAGGGGGGTCAGTCACCCACCGAACCTGAACTCTGATGGGCCGTTCGGAGCCCGTTTGCGGGATAGGATGAGAGTGGGCCGCTTTTCGGGTGGCCTTCGGGCGAAAGGGGTGTTCGAACAGTGTGGGGTGGACCTTCCGGTGTCGAATAGGTATCATGAAGAAGGACCCTTTGCCAGGAGTCACAGAGCTCGGGGTGGTTTGGCTCGTCCCATCCAGGGGCCGTGGATGTGGGGTCGTAACCGGCACCCCGTCGAACTTGTGACTGCTGGTGCATAAGTTCAAGTTGAACACACGAATGGTGAGAGGGATGGCCCCCTGCTGAACTGTACAAGTTAGTTGTGTCAGAGGTCCTTAGGAAAAGGACTTGACACACACACACACACATGCTTGGTGTGCGGGAACATTGACTTGCCTCGTGCCAGGCAATGTATCTGGATCTTTGGAAGAGCGCTTGCAACACATCGAGGAATTCCTTGCAAGGCAAATCCCTCAGCTCTGGAATTTCCTTGGAATCTAAGAAGTAGAAGCAGAAGTGCAGCTGATTCGAGCGAAATGATCTCAAACAAACACCTTCGGTCCAGTTTGTCGTACTTCTCTACACTTTCCGTTTCTTTTGACATCAAGTACAGTAGCTTGAAGAAAGAACCATGTATGATGACACTCGGGGCTCAACGGATGCTGCCCAGGTTTCCAGGGGTCTAGTCATTGTCTGAGCCGTGTAGCCTTGCACCTGAGCCGCACCTGATGACCCAGCTGCAAGGTCGCATGAAGCGCAGATGATGAAGCAGCAAGAGCTGGAGGTACTGGACGTGAGACGCTGGCGATTCTTACTCTCTGTATACAGGTCAGTTGGATTGCGTTTTACTGGAGTTCATACAAAACGTAGACGAAAACAAAAAAGGTTTTTAAATGTTGTTTTTTAGCATTTTAGGACCAGGCTCTACTGTTTCAGGGTGTATAGATAAAGACATTGCGACCGCACAGGGGGCCAGGCTAAATCTTCGGACCCAGTTGACCCGGTTGACCCAGTTGACCCAGTTGAGGTCAACTGGGTCAACCGGGTCAACTGGGTCCGGAGATTTAACGTGGCCACCGGGTCAACTGGGTCCACCGCCACCACCACCACCACGACTACTACTACTACTACCACCACTACTACTACTTCTACTACTGAGTCAACTGGGGTCAACTGGGTCAACTGGGGTCAACTGGGGTGAACTGGGTCAACTGGGTCCAGAGATATAGCGCGGCCCGGGTCAACCGGGTCAACTAACCATCAGTTCGACTGGGTCAACTGGGTCCACCACCACTACTATCACCGCTACCACTACTGCTTATGGGTCAACTTGGGTCCACTGGGTTCAAGGTCTGGCAACGACTACTATACTGAGCATGCTCGATCAAAGATGAATCCCTACTAGTGCTAGGTGTAAAATATCCCAGCCTGAACAGTATAAATTAAGCTCAACACCAGGGTTCCCGTGTTGAGCTTGGACAAAAACCTTTTTGTATCAAGTTCATCGGTGTTGTATTTCCATTGGGCACCCCACATGAAGCAGGCGTAGCCACTGCATGGACAGACGGCCGTCAAAAGAATGGCCAACGAATGGCATGCGTGGAGCTAAATTTCAAGTTGTAACGATGATCTGGACCTTTCAGACAGGGGAAGGTTCAATCACCAATTATCCCCTTTCGTGCGAACTGCTGCGGATTTGGAAGTGTTTTTCTTCTGTAAAAATCTTTTCCAGGTCAGAGTCAGAGTCAGAGTTCGGCTTCTGTGAGGATTGGGTGGTCGACTTGTGGACCTTTTTCAGGTCCAAACCAGGGATCAGGTGCTGCGTGTTCGATCGTCAGGCTATCCACTAAACCACAGACAACTAAGTCAACTCATCCATAGAATCCTGGAACCTGAGTAAGTGACCTGTACTTTAGATCAACACCAACCATCCTCATCTGTGGCAACATGGAGCTATAAAGACATGTGACATGATCTAATCAATGGAAACCAACATCAACATCAGACATTCCGTGTAGAGCTTGATTCGGAACCTTACTTGTTCAAGTTCAACAACGGTCTTCATCACAACCTTGGTTGATCCAGCTTGATCCACTTCAGAAGCCAACAGTTGGGGACCGTTTCTTCCTGCGAGTCAAGAGATAGCTCTAGATCTATCGACGACCTGTGAGCAAGCGACTTGGCTATGTAAAGCTACTCAAAGAAAGCTAGAAACCAAGATCAACACCAGACATCTTGTGTTGAGCTTGGTTAGGACCCCTTCTTCCATCGAGTCGACCATGGCCGCATAAACAACATTGACACATAGAAATACATAGTCTAACCATGGGAAACCAAGCTCAACGCCAGGTGTCCCGTGCTGAAGTTGGTTGAAGACTTTTCCTGAGCCAGTTGAGACACTGCCTCTATCAGAACCTCAGTAGAAAACAAACGCGTAAACAACAATAATGAGTTATGAAAACATAATCTAACACATAGAAGCCACACTCCACAACAAGAATCCCATGTTGAGGTTGATTGGCGATCTTTCTTAGTTCAGACAACAACCTAGTAGTAGCAGTGGACCCACTTGACCCGGTTGACCCCAGTTGATCCAGATCACCCAGTTGATCCAGTTGACCCAGTTGACCCCAGTTGACCCAATGGACCCACTTGACCCAGTTGACACGTAGTAGTAGTAGTAGTAGCAGTAGTAGTCGTGGTGGTCGAATTGACCAGGAGGGCACGCTAAATCTGCGGACCCAGTTGACCCCAATTGACCCAGTTGACGCGTAGTAGTAGTAGTAGTAGTAGTAGTAGTAGTAGCAGGAGTAGTAGTAGTAGTAGCAGTAGTAGTAGCAGTAGTAGTAGTGGTAGTGTTCGCAGTGGTCGACTTGACCAGGCGGCCACGCTAGATCTCTGGACAACTGGGTCAACTGTGACACCCTGTTCAACTGGGTCAACTGGGACCACAGATTTAGCGGCCCCCTGTGCCGACGCACTCGATAAAGAGATATAAAGAGGCTTCTTGACCCCAAAATGACTTCCACCGCCCCCCCCAAACACCTCCCAGTCACCTCGACTCTGGTGCTTCCCGCACCGCCGATTTTGCCCATCGCCGGTTACAACGCTGATTCGAACGCGAAGAGGTGGCGATCAGCGAAAAGTGTGGGGGCATGATGCAGCAGGTGGGGGATGTGTTGAGGAGGATTGAGATGGGGACCTGGGGCTGTTAGGGCCCTGCCCAACCTTCTCCTCTAGGAGACCTGGCAGGGAGGATGCTGGTACATGAGTGTCTACATGCGGATCGACCCCTGAAATCAATCAATCAACCTCCCACCGACACGGAGAGGTTCCCACAAAATATCCGGTGTGTGGGTGACCAGGTCCACTCGGATCTTGGAAGTGCCTAGCACTTCCTGTCTTTTTGGGTGCCCTTTTTGGTGGAGACCTAAGAGAGTAAGGTAGCTTGGAAGCAGCCAGCTGACCCATGTGGTGTTCTTTTGCACCCACCCTCTTGCGCGCCCCACCCGCCCTCAAGCGCCCCCATGTCGTACTGCGACTGCGATACGGAGTACTGCCTCGCCTCGCCTCCGAACGGAGTTTTGGGAGACACTTTTGACAGTTCGAGAGTTCTTGGCGAAGCAGAGGGAAGAGCTCTTGATGTGATGTGGATGCAAGGTAAACTGATGGGGTGCTAAAAAAACAGAACTGGCAGTGTATATTGTGATTCTGGTGCATGTGTGTTTTTTCTCTTACTTGAGCTGCCGCTGTGGACATCACAATTGCAGATTATTACCTAAATGCATCATAAACAATCGACACGGCATGTTTCCCCTTGAATCATGACTGAACCTGGCCATGCCCAGACACCCCATGGGACTGCCGCCATTGACCCCCAAAACCACCCCAACTGATCGGCCTATATGGCAGTCCCATGGGTCGTGTCTGGGAGGTGTTTTTTGTTACTGAGTTGAATGCGTGACAAATAGTGACATTGACCGGGTACCCCAGTTTCGGGCGTGTCTAATACTAGCGGCACTAGCTGCAAGAAACCAGGTGAAGGAGGTGTCCATGAACCCCAAATTGGGGCCCCTGGTTTGGGAAGCATCCACTATGGGAGGGAGCTTTGCACTATGGAACCTGCAAAAACCGTGGAGTTGGTCTTCGGAACAGACTCTCTACCAGTCTCCAGCATCTGGTCCGGGGGTACTCCCAGCACCGACCCAGCCAGTCTGCGAGGTGTTGGACTCGATGGTTCCTCAAGTGGCCGGGGACGCCCAGGTCGCAGGATCAGTTGATTTAGCAAGTCCCAGACACTCCATGTATGGCATATTTACATACCAGCACCGACTTCATAGGTCACCAATTGAAACCTGCAACAGGGCCTTGGCGGACTTTCCCAAGCCTCCATTTCGGAGACCTGGGTTCGGTGCTGGACTGGGTCGGAAGATGAAAAAGCCCGGCAACACACAAGTCTGCGTCTGTCAGAATGAACGTGTCAACAGACTCATGGAGTGGCCGCTTGGCCGAAGCAGGTCGCCGTGGCCGCTGAAGGCCGTGACCGCTATAAGCAGTTTCTCAATTTGCAAAGGCCAGATGGGTTCACGTCCACCGAACATCGGTTTTCTTTGTTTTTTATTGTGTTTTTGTTTTCCGTTTTGCTAGTCTCATGTCGTGTTGTGGCGGCAAGTTGGGGGCCATGCTTGGGTAAATTGGAGCCATGAACGATATGCATAGCTGCTAACCCTAGGGCTCCTGGCCCACCTCCTGAGAAGATGGGCCAGGGGTGGGTGCCAGGGGGGTCCAACCACCTTCTGAGCAGATGGTTGGAGCCCAAACGGGATAATCGGATAACTCTCTATTCAAGAAGCCCATCGGCTCCGCCCATCGTTCGGAGCACTGTCAACCCGTGATAGTCGGGTCTGTCCCTGTAAAGCAGCAAAAGTCGGTAAACGATTAATCAATGATTACTATATGATGACTATAATATGATATCATATTGTTCAACTAGGTCTGCAACTGAACCATTATCATCATCCAGTATCTGGTACTTTGACACACCCAATCCATTTTCTATATGTTTCATCGATTCTGTCGAGTCTACCAGGTGCTTCTGGCCGGCCCGGTGAGTTCGGTGCTTCTGTTCATCCGTCTTCACCAGGTCATTCCCGTTTGGGCTCCGAACGTCCCATCTCATCAGAGCTCAGGTGTGGGGACTGACGCCCCAACTCCACCCCAACGATCTTCTCAGGTGGGACAGGAGCCCTAGGACCTAGGATTGGTACTTCGATTTCGCTCGGCCTCCGGCCACAGGTTTTGAAACGCCGGGCGCTCCTCGATTTCGGGTCGAAAACACAGAGCCCTTCCCACCCACAGCCACCCTTCACCAGTTTCCACCTGAGGTGGAAGGCCTACTGGACCGCCTGGCGCAGAGTTTAGACTTCAGCGAGTTAAGGGATCAGCTGGGAAGCCTAGCAATAGAAGGGGGCAAGGAGGGTGGGGGCAGTGAGAAGGATGAGGTTTGCCAAACAGTGGGGACATTTGCAGGATATCTCATTATCCCTCTCTTAATATATATATATATAATATACCAGGTGCTTCCTGGTGACAACAGGTGCCCAGAAACCACCTGTTAGGGTCTCCAAACAACCTGTTGGAAGGTGCTGGTATATATCAATAATATATAATGACTCAATAATGACTCGGTGAAAATCCAATGCTCCATGAGTTGATATGGCAGTAGTATGAGCTTTAGCGAGTGTATGCCAACAACACAGCTCTGGAACATGCAGTTCTGAAGTTCTTTGTGTTATTGTTGGGTTTCCTGTAAAGCTCCCAAGGAGTTTCCTGTAAAGCTTCTTCAAGCCAAGCTGATCGACTGGATGAGCCTCGATGCTTGCGCTTCAAGCTGAGGCTCATTGACGCCTTCAGTGCGTCAACTGAACTGATTCCATTGGTGGAAGAGAGATCTGAGGCTGATCTGACGTGATTTCAGCATCCAGTTTACCCTATGACTCACACAGACGGCTTTTTGACACGACACGAGGTTTTGAAGTCCGAAAACAAGGGTTTGGAACCGATCTATTTGCACTGCAGTGATTCAGCAAGTCTCGTCCGGTCACCCGAACAGTCTTTGTTTTTAAACAGTTTTCTACCATCAATCCACGTACAGTCCCTTAAGATTAGTCTACTAATTACTCGCCCCTTCAATCTCGCGACAGCAAGCTGTGTGGACCAGGTCTTATGCGAGACCAAATGCCTGTTCAATGGCTTTTCTTCTCTTTTTTTGGCACCGCGGACCGGAACAAAACGATCGCCAGGCGATTCTATCCTTCGTCCAAGAGGATCGTGGGGCGGAGTGTCCCAGTTCATGGCAGCGATCGATGTCATGCCACGGCTTGAAATGCCGACTTGATATAAGAATGATCGTCTGTGTCTTTGATGGATTTGTATATATATATTACATATATATATATATTTATATATATATATATCACACGCATGTCTATTATATATATATTGCTGGTGGAAAAGGATCTTTAAACGGTCTGTTCAAAGATCCTACATTGCCAGTCTGTTGCATGTGCCAAAAGACACGAGCTTCACGGCATGAGATCTTTGCTTTTTGTTGGCAAGAAGCGACTAGAAACTCCAGTCCGTTGCGCAATCAACAGCCAGCTGTTTTAGGGCACGGCACCGAGGTCCGGAACCGCATGTTTCAGGACTTCACACGGATTGCCTGGCGGCCTGGAGCGAGTTGGAGCGAGAGGTTCGTTCTAAGATTCAGACACTCCATGTAATAGATAGAACATGTACCAGTCAATTGATCGGGTCAACCACCCCTTTCTGTCTCTAAAAATGCCAGTCCCAGACAGGTCGTGTTTGGGAGGCATCTCTCCCGCGATGTGTTCGAAAGTTCAAAGCACTGAGGCTGCCTCGATAGAAACATTGGTCGGCTGCTCAGAGGATGTGTCAGATATGGAGAATTGATTGGAAGAACATGATGAAGATCATTGAAGATCTGCCATGATCTCCTTTTTTTACCTCCAGTATACATACGTGTTTGTGTCTTGGCCATGTAGAAAGAAACACCACTGCGGCACACCTTTGCCAGTCGATCTTAGATGTTCAATGATCCGGGTCAAACCATCCATGGGAATAGAATATCTACCCTAGGGATCCAGTCGTACCGAACCGACCCGGTTCGGTACGACGACTGGACCCTTCAAACCTAGTGACGAACACGGAAAACCGTACCTGAGGTTCGGTACGACTGGATCCCTATAGGGCTACATTGACCCCTAAAAGACATCAACCAGGTCTGCACCCGATCGATCTCTCCGCCTCCTAGCGATGCCCCATGATATCATGACGTAGTAAGGGCCGCGTCCTCTTGCTCCGGTCGTAGTAAGGGCCTATGTAGTAAGGCCCCTCGCAAGACATCTGAACAAATCACCCCAACTGATCGGCATTGATGGTTCCACAGCATGACATTCGATGCTTGGGCCTTGGGCTTGGCAACTGTCCGTGCGTGTGCGTGGTCGCTTGGCCTGTCCCTGGCCGCAGGCTGCAAACTCCAATTGGCAGATACCCTTCCTTGAGAGGTGCGGCTTCTTCTTGGTAACATCATATCATAATATATGATACATATTGAGACACTATTATATGAATACTGTGAATTGTGCATGGAGTTTGTTGAAGCAAACACGCCTGAAGAGCGCCTTCTCCATCTAACAAGTCTATCCCATCCAATACGCTGCCAGGCTGGAAGAGCTGCAACGAAGTTTGGAGATGAAGAGGCCAGGTGGAGAATGCCAGCGCAGTGGCGGAGCACACAGAAGCATCTGGACTGAACATGACCTGCACATCACCCGTAGTCCACTTCGTATCCACGACCGACTAGAGTGGAATTCGGGGCATGCCTGGTGTATCTTCCCCAGGGCGGCCCACCTCAGAAGATCATTGGGGTGGAGTGGGGGCGTCGGTCCCCACCGAACCTGAGCTTTGATGAGACGGGCCAGGAGCCCAAACGGGTTATGGCAATTCGATTGCATTCCAGTGCTAAGTCGTTTCGCCCGTCGTTTCGCCAGTCGTTGGTCTTCACTTCTCAGCATCTGAGTCGACCTGTCCACCTTGGTCCAGTAGACAGCATCACCTCACTAAAACTACAAGGAGTCAAAAAGGCAAAGACAACCAGAGTGGATCTGGCGGAGAAAAGCTGCACATGGCCCTGCACTCCATGCAAAGGCCAAAAAAGCAACAAAAGACTCCTGTCCTGTAAGTCATCCAGATGCGTGGTCCCTTGGGGACAATACTCCACAGACACGTGGGTCGGACTGGCGACGAAATTCACTCATGTCATTCACCCCAGTGAATGGTTGCGTCGACCAGAGATGTTTCACTTTCTGCTTGTACCAGGACTGCCAGGGGGTGTCTGATAGCCCCTAGCGACCTGAGGTGATGGGTGTCCAGGGTGTCCATTCACCACCCCGACCGTGGGTCATGACCAGCGACTTCCCCAGAACGACTGGGGCGGCGCTTTGGGCTCAGCGGAGTTGTTCCGTCCGTCCGCTCGGGCAGGTCGGAGTCTTTCCGTCCGGCCATGCTGGCGAGTTCGGGGGGGGGGGCCGCCGGACGAGGAGAGGGCGGGTCTTCCTGGCGGCAGGAAGAGGGCCAGGTGACCGTGCAATGAGGAGAGGAGAGGGGACATATACCTGGAGTCGACCTGGAAAGTTACCTCAGAAAATGGGTATAGTCTTGAAGAACCAGTTATTTTTGGGGGCTGCCGTGTCCCATTATCCAAGGTACTTTGGAGAGTCCAGATATAGAATTGTAATGAATTGTATAAATAAGTAGTACACCGCACCTATAGGGAAGATGGTTTCTGGTTTCTGCAGAGGAACAAGAACCAAGGGCAGCTATACCGGTTTTGATCCATATATATATATATAAGATATCAAAAAAAGGCATAGTTCATTCTTTGCAACAACCATGTGGAACAGGAACAGATGCGGAAGATATCCTATATGAGCACCTTTGAGCACCTGTCAGCTTAAAGATGTGGAACTTCCGATTGAACAGGGACAGATCGAGTGGTGGGTTTCATTTCGCGTGGAATGGCCCAATCAGTTCCCCAATCAGCGGTGGAATGGCATGTTGGGACTTTCAACACCCATCTGACCTTGAGCTTCAACTGGTCAAAGTACTGGATGGACATTGGATTGGCTGGAGAGATTGGATGCAAAGTTTGCTCACGTTGTTTTTTTTTTTTTTTTTTCGCAGGTGTTTGTTCTCCTAAGACCCTTGACTTCTTCACACTTACCCACTCCATGATTTGTGTCGACCAATTGGGGTGGTGTTTGCTTGAGAAAGGGGGCTCAACGTATCGATTCCAAACACTCCACGGGACTGGCATATTTACATCCATTCGGGTGTTTTTTTTTGCAGGGTCAATGTATGTAAAAATATGCGACGTCCCAAGCAGGTCGTGTTTATTCCAATCCCTGTGGTGTTGGGAGCCACCGGAAGATCGGAGCTCAGCTGCCTTTCGCCAGGTGGAGTCCCTTCCCTGGTCGGCCATGAACGCTCGCGGAGGCCCGGTTTCACCGGGGGATCAGCTACGGAGTCTACTCTGAGACGCTGCAGGGATCCATGACAGACATGACAGATCCATGACTTCCTTAAGGAGTGAAGACGTAAGACGTTTGAAAAACCATCATGTCCAAAACCCTGACATCATCAAGCAGTGTTCAAGCACATTATAGTTTATATAAACTCATGTAATACACATAGAATAGCATCAAGCAGTGCTCATGTAATACACATAGAATAGAGGAGAACAATGTGCAGATGGATGGTCAGACCTGTGGGTCTTGTGAGCAAATGACATACTGAGCTTTGGAGGATCTGGCACGTCCAAAGGGTGAATTGAGACTACCCGACTTTCCTGTAGTGTACAAGCCGGCCATCCGTTTCTGGGTAGCTCGTTGAACGCTACCCTGCGCTTGTTACATCCGGAATCTCGACATCCGTGAAAGATGGTGAAGGGATGCAACCACCATGGAGATGTAATGAAATGCATCATGGTTATGTGGTGTGAGTGAGTGTGTTCACCACTTAGGAGCCGACCGGGAGCCGACCGGGGGGGGGCCATGGCCACGGCCAGGCCCATAAGTCTTCCCAGGGATTTGTATCAAGGGAAGAACGAAAACATGATTCTGGATCATCAAGCGATCTGGAAGAATCATGGGAGGTATTTTTTAGGGATTTGGTTGACGAGGACTGCCCCGTGATTTGTAGACGATTTGGCATTTGGCGATCCACTCGAAAACCAGACCCTGAAGAGGACCTGAAGGAGGTAGCTACATGCAGCGCCTCCGAGCTGATCCGGCGAGCACTCACCCACCGAGCTGATCGCTGCGGCGCTCGAGGTGCTGAGGAGCAGCAAAGCCTTCGAAGACCGCCCGTGTCCCTTGGAAGATCGATCGAGTTGGGCCAACAAGCGCACTCCGAACAGGGAGATCGATCGAGTTCTCCACTCCGAACTCAACTCTGAGTTCATGAACGGCCGCGCTCCGAATCGGAGTCACCCCCACCAACCTGGGTTCGCGGGCTCGACCCTTCGAACCCGCTGGCGAGTCCGACCCTTCGACCCTTCGAACCCGCTGGCGAGTCCGACCGAAGCGGCGGGAGCTCGGCCGACCGTGGGGCGTTTTGAACAAACGGAGCGGAGGGATCAGTCCTGGAGGGTTTGCGGAATGGATGGTTCTTTTTCCATCCACCCCTTCATCGAGAAATAGGGTTCTTAGTCCTGAAATAGGGTTCTTAGTCCACCCCTTTGGATGGTTCTTAGTCCTGAAATAGGGTTTGCTTCTTGAAGCCGGAGACCCTATATCAGGTCTTCATCATCCACCCCTTCATCGAGAAAGAGCTCCACACTGACCCAGCCACGCTCCGTCTTCACATACTGCCTAACTTGGCTGGTTTTATTGATGAACAGAACAGACAAAAAATTTGGCATATAGTTGAAAGCTCAAGGTATACATATATACCATAGGGCTCCTGGCCCATCTCCTCAGGTTCGGTGGTTAGACCCCCTTGGCCCCGAACCCAACGATCCTCTCAGGAGGGCCAGGAGGTCTAGGGATATGATATCAAGGTTGACCTCAAGCGCCAAGGATGTGTCCAAGTCGAGATCCGGTCTTTGTGGTGTAGCAACTGAGCAACTTGCGACATGAGCGTCTTAGGTCAAAATTGATGCGTATCCATCTTACATGCAGAGACTACAATGATCAGTACTAGTGACCAGTGGATTGAGAGCGGATGGCAGAATCCCCCAAAAGGAGGTGCAGAAAAAAGACCCCCATCCAAAAGATATCTTGGAGTGCCAGTGCCATCTACTTTGCAACCCCTAATCAAGTCATTCTAGTAGGATCATGTCCTTTGAACCTGAAAGGTTTTCGGATACTGGCTCCTGTAGGCTTGCCCAACATGGCTCCCAGATCCGTCAAATGTGGCATTGCCATGGAAAGGCACAAAGCTCTCCTGATCATGTTCAGTGGTTTGCACATATCTGAAGAGTAAGACACTCCCAACTGCCAACTCCACTTAAAAACAAGACTAAACTCAGAGGCAAACTCATCTTGCAGTTCTTGTCTACAGTTCTACATTCTACAGATGTCACTCGAAATCCCCCCAGATCTCAAAGTCTCCATTCTTGCGGTAAGTCCACGCGACTGAGGGGTCCAGCGAAAGACAAGAGCAGACCTGAGAGGACCGCGAGTACCGAGGCCCTGTGGTTTTTGTCAAATCGGAACGTCAAAAGAAGAAAGCTACTAGGAGCAAGAAGCTAGTAGGGGCTCCTGGCCTTACTACTAGGAGTAATCGGACGCTACTGTGGTTTTGGAACGTCAAATGAAAAAGGCACACCCAGACGCGACAATTGGGGCTGGCGATGACTGGCGCATTTGCCGATCAGTTGGAGTGGTTGAAGTCGGGGTCACCCTATTATAGCTGGACCCGACTTCAAGTACCTTCGAAAATGGGGCATGACCCGAACAACAAATACTCAACTCCAGGTAAGTTCCAATATACATGCAGTGTCTTGGACATGGCTTGAAAGATTTGGACTGATTAGGACGTGAGCGGACACACCGTAAACATCAACAACAAAACAGTGATGTGATGTGAGGTGGTAATATGAATGGAGAACAAGGTCGTGCATCTTTTTCATGCGTTGGAAGCAGTGTTTCTGGATAAAAACAGGCGACGAAGAATCGCGCCTGTGACCGATTGTGAGCCTCTGACACAGGTGGTCAGAATGGCAGGACCATATTTCTACTGTATCATACTGTATCCTCAATAAGGTGCCGTGCTTCCCCAAGCCATGATCCTTGGGCCAGTGCCCAGTTATTCGCCCATGAAACACTTCTCGCGGCCATGTTGCTGTTCTGTATCAGGCAGCAATACGGTGGACCCTTTGGGTGTTTGGATTTCTTCCATTAACAAGAAGCTACTAGTAGCAAGAAGCTAGTAGTATTTCCTGGCATCGCTACTTGTTTTCCAAGGGCATCGCTACTAGTAATCACTTGGTTCCCAGTTAGAGGAGCTTCTCATGAAACATGTGCCTACCACACCAAAAAGAACCTCCCTGTCCGGTCTCCAACATAGAAGGTTGGGCCGGGCCCCACAAAGGGTCGAAGCTGACCTGTCACCTGTTTTCAGTCAGATGCTGGTGCACATTTTGTATTTAGCACGGATCAATGGTGCTTTTGGGTTTGCCAGAGTAGACCCTGGTGTCCCAGACAATTCCGGAATTGTTCCCTACATTAGGGTCATAAACCAGCACTCTCCAACAGGTCACCTGCGACCTTTTAAGTCTTGGCACCCGCCAGGGCCTACTTGGCTTTCAAGCGGCTCTGCAACGGACAGACCGACGGCGGCCAGAGACGGTCCGAAGCCCTGAGGTCCCGCACGAGGTCCCGCGGATCATCGATGGAACTTCGGACAATGCTTCGGCGATCCTATAGGTACCCCAGGTGATGGGTCCTAGTTCAGGTCACTGGATACCTCTGTTGGTACTCCAAACCCCTTATCCCCTTTGTTTTGACATGTTCGGGGAGTTGGACACCTCCCATGATGGTTGATGGGTATGACAAGTCGATGAGTCGATGGGGTCGCATCGAACGGACATGTTTCGTGCCAAGGCCGAGAGGACCCGCAGACCGACCTCGGGTGTGTCGGGGACCGAGCAAAGGGGGCAGCTTGGAAGTGAATAGTTTATATTATGTGAAGTGAACAAAGCATGAATATATTTTATATATAATATGCAATTATATATATAATATCTATATAGTTGAAATTATTTGTATATATATATTGGTATTTATCATATACTTACAGCATATGTTTGCACGTTCTTGTTGGTTTCGGGCACCATGTGGAGGGTTTTGACTGGAGCTGCTGGGAGCTGGAGAGTTCAGGAGAATGTTTGGAGAACTTATCAATGTTTTCCAGACTTTGTGAGGATATGTGTTGCATGTGGGTTTGTGATGATCGAAGGATACAATTTGGGGTACTCTAAAGGGTCGTTGCCTGGGTAGGTCCGACGTCTTTAGGTGCCATGTGTTTGGATGGCATCCATTTGAAGCGCATCACTTGGGTCGGCGGTTTTCCGTGCGCCCCCGTAACGCGGAACCCCTGCTACTGAGGCGGAACACTGGCGAGCCCATTTGGTGCGCGCGGGGGTTGGATGGGAAGATGTGAATGTGAAGACCGTCGAAGACGTTTCTATCTCATTGCGGGTCTCGCTAGTAGGTTGGAAGCCATCGCTATTGGGTTGGAGCTATTTGCGGGTCTTAACAAACAGGTTTCTTGTGTTTGTGTCAATGAAAGATTAAGCCGTGCTGACCCTTTTTCCGTCTCTACTTCTACCCATTCTGATTGGCGACATTGATGCTCTTCAAGCATTTTTGTGGGGGGTCGACCTGTGGCTGAGGAGATAACTCTCCTGACTTCATGGAGTCATCAGATTCATGCCATGACAGTCAGGTTCGATTGATCAACCTCACTCACTTGATTCATTTGGATGTCATCTATTGAATTAGGTCGACCTCTTTCTTCAGGGTATGCTGGGGGCCAGCATACCTTGAGAGACTAGGACTCCATGGCACCGGTGATAAGTCACTCAGTTTCATGGTGCAATACAGGGGGACGAACAACATGGACCATACACTCTGACGAACACATCACATGGGGCGATGGAGTGAAATTCACCCTTCGTGAGTCGTTTGAGGGCCTTCGTCTTCAGTCGGGGCCATGTGTTTGGTTCGATGTGTTCATCAGAGTGTAACTAAGTGCAACTACTTCAGATTCCCGCGGCTCGTGAGCATGGTCGCATGTGGACCAACAGGGGGGGAGCTGCATGCATGTCTTTCGCTTCACTTTCGGTTCACATGACATGATCAGTCAAAGTTGCTGGCGACCGGGCTCGGTCGCTCAACCGGTGACAACCAAACGTTTCGCTCCTCGACCGCGATGTCCCGCCTGGCGCCGCCAGGTACAGCTCAGCACGTGCGTCGCCGCCGACGGCGGCGGCGCCGTCTGCGCCGACGCCTCCGAGCTCGGAAGGTTGAAGCGGCTGAGGGGCTGAAGTGCTCGGTCGAAGCAACAACTGAAAAGCCCAGTTTGGGCCACAAAACTGGGCACAGGGGCTGAAGAGCTACTATCATCTACTATCCATATGTGACGTGTATATATTTGATATAATTAATATATTGTTATTATAGATGTACATGTATCTCAAGCAAGCATTTGTTGCCACTGGTGATGTTTGATGTGTTCACGTGACCCTCCCGGAAAGAAGGAGGAACTGAACTTCGTGCGTGGTTTTTGCAGGGCAGGTCTCGTCCTGCAGCATCCCCCACAAGGTTCTCATCAAGCCAGGTCTCGTTCCGACCGCTGGCAGTGGTGCCAGCCGCACGCCACGGATACCGTGGGGCTCCGCAGCGGGCAGGGATGGGCTATTCGGTGGCGAGGGTGTTCTCCAGATTGCCTGGAGAAGAAGCCCGGATTGCATGCAGGTGGTTCAAGAAAATCATGTACCATGAGTCACAGAGCTCGGGGTGGTGTGGACACTCCCTACTGAGTAGATGTGATGTTCTGGGCAACCGGCACCCTCGGAGAGCACCCAACTCCATGGAACGGCTCCTGGCTGGGCTACCCCATATAGGGATCTCGCTGAAGGCGCAGGATGTGCTAGTTAGTTTCATAGAACGCTGTTTGCTGTGAAGGACCTTGGAGAAGTTCGGATCTCTTCAGATGGATATGATCCCTAGGGCTCCAACCATATCCTCAGAAGGTGGTTAGACCCCCAAAACCCACTCCAACCACCTTCTCAGGAGGTGAGCCAGGAGCCCTAGGGGATACGATGGAGATTTTCCTCTTTACAGGGTGACTGGCGACTCCGTAGGTGGGCATCCACTCCGACCGTCCAGACGGACACTGAAAGCAAAGCTTCAGGACCCTACCGAGGTAAGCTTCTCCAGTGATGCAGCTGAGGCGTTCATATCCCTAGGGCTCCAAGTGCCTATATACCTAAACCCACCCCAAAGACCTTCTAAGAGAAGGCGCGACTGGAGGTGTATATATATATATACATAAGGAACCAGGGATTCTAGGTCCTAGGTCTATGGTGTTAGTCTTTGGAACCAGTGGTTATACCAGCTATAGTGGTTTGTCTGGATGCCCTGCCCTGGGTAGATGTTTTATCCTTTGGATGAACCCCCATTTCGATGAGCACCGTGGTCTTCGATGTTCACTGAGAGGAGGGCGAGATCAAAGGCTGCATAAGTCCGGACTGAGACGAACAGAGCTGAACTGAAACTGAAGAGTCCGGACATTGGAAAGTACACCTTGGGATCCAGGAAAGTACCGAACCTCAGGTGATTGGAGGCTATTTACATAGGAGTCCATGCTTTTTCAACCCTCTTGGGAAACTGAAACTGAGACTGAAACTAAAGGTCCAAATTCTCACGAGTTTCCCAAGAGGCTTTGAGCCTAATTAAATGCACAGTTGTCATGTCGGCATCGGCCATAGTGTCATGATGGACAAGAAGTCCTACACATCGTACGTTACAATACAAAAGGGATTTGTGGGATGACCGCTCTAGCTCAGGTTTTCTTTTGATGTCTTGCTTCAACGGTAGCTAACCATCCCTCTCTCTCTCTCTCTGGTTTCAGGAACATGTGACAAAGCCACAGTTTTGTGGGTGAACACGACGTTTTTTTCGAGATGTGTCCTTAAACATCTTAAACCAAGGCATTGACTCACTCGGGTTCCAGACTTTCCTCCAAAGTACCTCTTCAATCCGCTACCATTTCTTCAGGGCGCCTGCCGCCGCTTCCACGCCGCCTTCCTCGACGGCGGAGAGCGACAGTCTGGGCGGTACAGATGGGGCGGACCTCCTCGATTCGGTGGGCCAGGGGTGGGTGCGTGAAAGGGGGTCTGTCTCTACCTTCTTTTAGGTGTGGGCCATCGGTACTAGCTTGGAGGCCATCGGTATTAGCTTGGAGGCCATCGGTATTAGGTTGGAGGCCATCGCTATTAGGTTGGAGGCCATCACTATTAGGTTGGAGGCCATCACTATTAGGTTGGAGGCCATCACTATTAGGTTGGAGGCCATCACTATTAGGGTGGAGGCCATCACTATTAGGTTGGAGGCCATCACTATTAGGTTGGAGGCCACCACTATTAGGTTGGAGGCCATCACTATTAGGTTGGAGGCCATCACTATTAGGTTGGAGGCCATCGCTATTAGGTTGGAGGCCATCACTATTAGGTTGGAGGCCATCGCTATTGGGTTGGATGCCTTTGCAATTAGGTTGGAGGCCATCTGTTGGAGGCCATCACTATTAGGTTGGAGGCCATCGCTATTAGGTTGGAGGCCACAACTATTAGGTTGGAGGCCATCACTATTAGGTTGGAGGCCTTTGCAATTTAGGTTGGAGGCCATCGGTATTAGGTTGGAGGCCATCACTATTAGGTTGGAGGCCATCACTATTAGGTTGGAGGCCATCGCTATTAGGTTGGAGGCCATCGGTACTAGGTTGGAGGCCATCGGTATTAGGTTGGAGGCCATCGCTATTAGGTTGGAGGCCATCGCTATTAGGTTGGAGGCCATCACTATTAGGTTGGAGGCCATCGCTATTAGGTTGGAGGCCATCGCTATTAGGTTGGAGGCCATCGGTATTAGGTTGGAGGCAATCGCTATTAGGTTGGAGGCCATCGGTATTAGGTTGGAGGCCATCGGTATTAGCTGCCATCACTATTAGGTTGGAGGCCATCACTATTAGGTTGGAGGCCATCGCTATTAGGTTGGAGGCCATCGCTATTAGGTTGGAGGCCATCACTATTAGGTTGGAGGCCTTTGCAAGTAGGTTGATGGATAGAGCTTGATCCTTGAAACAGCCTTTTGCGGCCACACATTTCGGCCGGTCATGGACCGTATCCCAAGGCCCCATGAGTCGGGCAAGTCCCGCGCCGGCCGCAACGCCAGCGCCCGCACCAGCCATGAATGGAAGGCGGGACCGACGGGTGAAATGCGGGACGGTCGGTGGCTTCGATGCCCCGTTTTTGGACCAGGATTCTCCTATAATGATCATATATACCAGGACCCCCAAGCGGTGGTTAATGGACACCCCGAATCACAGCTAAGGGGCTAAAAATCAACACCCCGACAGGAGGGTCCTGGTATATGATCATATACCTAGCACTTCCAGGCCGGGTGCCCTGTCTGGAGACCTGTTGACGTAGGGTGGGGTAGTGTAGCCAGGACACCCATTGGAGGGTCCTGGTATAAGCCTTCTGTTTTGTATCCAAAAAGATGTTGTTTTTTCTTGTTCAACCTGGAGACCTGGTGGACCAAGATGTGCTGTCCAAGCGTCAAACAGCTCGGGAAATAGCTCAACGATGGGCCAGAAAGCCTAGCACATCCTCTCTGGGTGTCCAGCCAGGAGATCCCGGGTTACAGTATGGGGTAGTCCAGCCAGAAGACCTAGGCAAGATGCAGGTGTGCTTGGATCAGATGATGATGCTAGCTGGTAGTTGATTTTTCCAGTTGACCTGATGATCCCGCATCATGTGGCACCCCCACGTTGTGAGTTCACACGCGACGAACAAAAAACACCACCGAACGGCGATCTGTCAGACCGGACAGCGCGACGATGCGGCACAATGAGTGGCCGCCTGGAGCCTCGGAAATGGATGGACTGCCGATGTGAGGAGCAGAAGGAGGTGGTGGCTGGAACAACCCTCAGTGCAAAAACCATGGAACAGTTTGACAGTCAAATGCCAATCCAGCATCAAGACCAATCCAGAGAGCAGTGCGCAGATGGTGACATGCATGGTTGGAAAGACCTTTCAAGCCTTTGTTGCATGGAATAGCCAAAATACACTGCTGAGAACTTTGATGTTTGCTGCCATTTGCAGCTGCGCGAGGTGGCAGCCAAAGCCGCCGGCACATGAAGAGGCGATTGATTTGGCGGGTTCTGCTGGGGAAGTATCATGAAATATCCTTTTCATTAGACCTCTAGAATCCTCTAGACCTTTCCATGTCTAAATGTTGTCTCTTACTGTTCTCATGGCTATACTTGAAATATCATTCCCTAAGGATCCAGTCGTACCTTTTGAGGTTCGATAACCTCCTGGATTGCTAGGGATTCTTTTGACCAGCTCCGTTTGCACTCAAAATCTGGCCTCACAGGACTTCCAGTCACCTGGACTTTCGAAGCCTGACTGTCACTCCCAACAGTCTCATGACCTGACCGCAGCGTACGATCAGCTTCTTTGATCTTAGGGCGCCAGCGTCCCTTCGGCGCCCCGAAAAGCACGTCGGCCGCTTCACTCCGTAGGGGCCTCCAGACGTGCAGTCTGAGCGTCGACCGGGTGCGTTTTCCTGGTGCGTTTTGAAGCTGGTTCAAACCACGAGATGTTCTTAGTGTTCATCATGTTTCTCATTCTAGCACATGAGTGTGCTTTTGCACGAACGCATATACAGTAATTATATCGCCGTATTTAGCTGTGCTTGGCACCCCGGCAGACCTTTCGAAGCTCAGCTCGCCACTGACCAAGCGATGCACTGCCACCAGAGCTTCATCTCGATTCCGACTATGCCGCAGGGCGCGTCCCCTGCGCGGGTCCAGTCCGATCCGATCATCAAAACCTGAACACCGGGTCAGACCTCGATGTCTTTTTCGTACCCGGTTTTCGAGCGGGTTCCACGGTGCCTTGGGGGGGCCAGGTTCCGGAAGAGGTCATCAGTCCAGTGATGCCTGTGATGCCGGTGCCCAGCCCTTCGAGGCGAAGATGGAGCGAAGGGCTAGTGGCAAGGTGTTTTTGGATCGTTTTTGTTGCCTGGTCTTGATTAGGTTTTAGTTTTCCGGTGCAATCCTCTTCTGGCCAGCAAATCCCAATTTGGGAAGATGTGAAGTCAGTTTCAGAGCACTCCCAACATCTCCATACTTCCCCCTAGTTTCGATTGGCGCCGAAGGCGTGTCTTTTGGGTTCGGCCTAAAGCTCCGGTGAAGATGAACGCCTAGCGTAGAACAGCGTGCGCTTTGATCTGAATGATTCAGTTGAACTATTTCCCAGACACTCCATGTATGACATATAACCACCGACCAAATGATCTTCAATGTATAATGTATAGTTAAATATCCCAGTCCCAGACAGGTCGCCTCTGGGATTCCCAGGATCTCTTAGCTGAAGAAGTGCAACACAACCTCTCAAAAGCCACCAGACTTGTTATGCTTCTCTTGTTTTGCTCACTTGTCAAGCCTTGTCAGCATATAAAGCGACCTATACACCATGGTTCCTGGACTCCAGCCTGTGTTCCCTGTCCCCTTCTGGCCCAGATCGAAGCCTTCGGATTTTTTCTCTGCACGCCATAGCGATCCGGTGCGGAGCGTCGTGTGGGTCGCGGGGTGGGCGGGGTGTGTCGACGGGGTGTTTCGGGAAGGAGCAGTCGACGTCTGGGTGTCGGACGTGCGTTGCCCTACACTATAATTATAGATGTAGACTCTTGAGGACCAGACACCCCCACATTTTATTTTTCACATCCTCTTCAAAGGGGGGTGTATTCATCAAGAGTCTACACTACTTAGGGCGGGATCTCCATTTGATGGGCCCCTTCCAGGGTGCACTCGTGAGAACCGAAGGGTGATCCAGGTCGGGGTTTCGCCATGGTGGATGGAACTCCATGCCTAGCCGATCAGAGACCTTCCCCCCCCCAGACCAGCTGAAAGATCTGAAAGTGATTTGTTCGACCAACATGGCGGGACGTGGTCTAGACCAAGGAGTGGGTCTCGAGACCGAACCAGGTCTTGGTGGACTGGTCCTGAACGGCTCATCGAGCGGTCGAGTGACCACGGACCCGACCCTTCCACTCACCGGGCTGGAAGTCGAAAATGGGTCGTTTGGCACTTCCTGCTTGGGACGGCCATGGATGGACTGCCGATTCATTGACCCCCCTTTTTCTCCACCACCCCTGGCCGTTTTGAAGGCAGTCCGGACTGGCAGTCCCATGTGTTGTGTTTGGGTTTGGATCTAACCACACGGGTCCAGGTGGTTGCAATCTTCACACCAAGTGCGACTGTTCTCCCACCATGGAAGGGTGGAAGATTTCAACGTCAGACACCCCATGGTCACATGCTGTGCATCATTGCCTTTGGGTTTCTGGGCGCAAAGATCGATGCTCTACTCGAAGCAAGACGCGTCGGAGCTGTCTCCAGTTTTCGTTTCGCAGCTGTCTTGTTGAGGCAGACACAAGATGAGTCTGAATTCATCGCTTCATTTCGCGTGTTTCCTCGAACACGGAAGCGCAACATCGTGCAACCAATCGTTCGTTTGAGCGTCACGGTGTTACGGCGCGATACGGCGAAAGTCATGACACGCATGTGACACACGGGGGTGTCCAGGACGTTTGGCGATATGTTGCGATCAATTGACATTGTGCAACAGGCTCTCAGAAGGTACCAGGAGGTCCTTGTCTGGATCTTTAGATGTTAGTGCCATCCGAATGGATGTGAATGGAGCATGTTTAAAATTAATCCTCCAAGAGGAAGCCAACTCTATGCAACTCCAGGTATGTGCAATATTCTTAAATCTCGGTGAATCCCAAGCGATTTCATGCGATATCCAAATTCAAGACATTCCCGGATCACCCTCCGCAAAGGCATCTCTTTGCTTGCTTCCTTCATCTCGACTCGACTCGAGATCTCGCGACGGCCTGGACTCAATCGTATCGCGATTCGCTTCTGTGCTCGAAGCCGAATTGGCGGCGGCCGAGTTTCGGCTTTGAACGACCAGAGCCGTGGCCGCGGGCCGCTGGGGAGTGAAAGAACGGCGGAACAGAGGTATGGGCAGGTGGACGGAAAGCAGCTGCTGTTCGTTCTATGGCTGTCGAAGTAAACACCAAGAATACCCAAGAGAAATCCCCACCTGGGCATGAATCCACCTCCTGGAGAGGCCATGGCAACATCGCAAGTTCACCAACGAGTGTTGTATATTTGCCAATGTGAGCCTTTCCAATGTGTCATGCCATCACAACACGGAACATGTGCTACGCGCAGACACATGTGACCACATGCAAGCATGACAACGCTGCAACCAGCAAGAACAATCGAATCCGCAACCAACAACGCCGCTCCGGACTGCTCTGAAGTCTTTAGCTCTGGCCAAAGACCCCGGCTGGCTTCATTGTTGCAAATAACGATCACCGAGTGCGGCTTTAGGATCTCGTCCTGTGAGTGGATCTTCGCCGCAGAAATGGGACGGGTTCCAAAAGCGAGTTGCTGTATTTGGACGCAGAAAATCAGGTTCCTACTTGGTGCTCTTCCATTTGGTGGAACAGGGTCACCCAGAAACATAGACCTGTCATGTATATGCAATATATGCCTATACACTGACCCCTAAAACCATGTAGGCAAATGGGCCACACATGGATGGTTTAGGATGGTTCGGATATAGATTCCTTTCATGGTCATGTACTGCTGAAATCCACTTGATTGAGGGGATACCACATGATCCACTCTCAAATGCGCCTGGCCCACCTCTAGATACACCAACCCGTGCGTGGAAATACGCGCTGCCCCTGCGTTTGCCCTCATCCGCTGGGAGCCGTTTGGAATCTCCGGGCTTTTCACGGGGTTTTCATGCGATTCAGATCCCCTGGGTTTCACCGTCCAAGTATGGATTCGAAGCGTCGGAGAAAAAGAAAGGAGAATGCTTTCGAGCGCCCATGGGCCCTTTCAGCGTTGTTTTGCTTCAGGGGACTTGTATTCAACAGTGTGATTTTGCTTGGGTTATGTTTGTAACGCGCAGTTCTGCGTTGCGAACTGCAATGAACAGTCCACAAACGAACAGCCCACAATGACCTGAGAGGAAGCAGGAGGAAACAATGCACACGACAGCCCCTGAGATCGGCGGTTTTGGAACTCCAGGTGTTCCAATGCATATGTTCAACATGCTCGATGTAGGGCAATGCATGCTATACATCACAACATCCACATGTCAAAAGCGTCCCCTTCAATGGAATTAAAGCATGGACCCGCATACCTTTGGATTCCAACAACCACTGTCTTATAATGGTTTTTACCAAACAAACATTGTTAGACTAAGGACTTTATACTGCAAAACAAGATCAGCCATTTTTAAGTGGTATATAGTTGCAGTTCATTTAGGATAGATCAGCTGCTTATTGTGTTTTTTTGGATCTTTGTCATGTGACCTTTTGCGTTGTAATGACATGAACAAGCATGTGTCCCTAACCCTGTCAAGATTGCACTAGAACCAAGACTTTGACACATTTTTTGCAGGTTTCGACCAAGCTCGCATGGCCAATGAATATATTCATTGCTGAAGACACGCGCCTCATTACGCCTGGAAAGAGCTATGATGTGGTTTGGATCTCACCGTATCACTAAGTCACTGTCAAGAGTTTCTTGAGATGAGCTTTGCACACCAACAGTTGCAAGAAACTTGGTCATGACATCTATGACTACTATATACTCATATATATATATATAAATTTGCAATATGTTTCAACTGTTGAAACATGGCGGATCACTGGGTGAACTCCCATCGCGGCAGTGCTCCGTGAAGAAGTCTCGCGCGGATGGCGCGCTTTGGGAGTTTTTTTTTCACGGTGAATCGAAGGCAGACCCTCAGAGGGGTTGAAGCTTTGGAGTATTCCATTGTTGCCCGTTTGGGCTCCAGTCGTACCTTCTGAGAAGGTGGGACGGGTGGGTGCCAGGAGGGTCCAAACACCTGAGGAGGTACTTGGAGCCCTAGGGTTGTTCAATGCCAAGATAAGAAGTTGTTCACTTAAGTCCGATGAGTACGCAACACTCGCCACGCCGTATACTCGACGCACGCGATTCATTTTTTCGTCCTGGCCCCCGCTGCGGACTTCATGGCATTCACCGGTGAGACGCGACGGTTTGAGATGCACCATGATACACCAGTTGCTGATGCTTCACATTGCTTCACCTTCGAAGCCACAGAGCCGCCCTCGAAACCTAGGCGGACCGTGATGTTTCTTAGGGCTCCGAACGTCCCGCATCCTCAGAAGATAGTTAGCCCCCCGTGGATTCCACCCGAACCACCTTGTGAGGATGTGGGCTAGGAGCCCTAGGTTTGATGTATATCTCTTCGAATTCACCAAATCATCCCAACATGCACACCGGAGGCTCGCCATGGACCTCGGTGGACACGACTTCCATGGATCCTGGGGCGATTCTCAAGGTCCACCGAGAAGAAAAGAGAGGTCGACCACCGAAAAGGTGTCCTGTCCGAAAGTCGAATTGCGGATCCATGTGATACACTTTGAGGTACACCTCATGTCTGAGAACACCTATGGTGATGTTTTCGGTGCTCCAGTCGTACGGATCGGACACCCAAACAGCGACGGATTCGGCGACTGGATTCCGACGGTCTCTGAGGACCGACGTCTCCTTTTGGAGGACCGAAGTCTCTCGGAGAAGTTCGGACACTTGGCTTCGAATGTTCCATGGGTATACGATAAATACATATATCCTAGGGCTCCAACCATATCCTCAGGAGGTGGTATTCGACCCCCCTGGCACCCACCCCTGGCCCATCTTCGAAACGGAGGTGGGCCAGGAGCCCGAGGGATAGACATGTAACATGAACTGGTTGAGGTGTTCTTTTCATTTGGGAAAGAACATGTTCGATCTTCTTCGGATGTGGTGGGTTCGTGTTTTGGATGTGTCTTGTTTTGGTCAGAAGGAGGCGACCGACCAAGCCTTGAAGGTCGTTGTAATCGATGGAGGTGATGCATGACTTCAGGACTTTGTAGGTAGGCTGGGGTGCACAATTTGCTCACAGGCAGGTTATGGCAGGTTGTATTTTTGACATCTACGAATCAGCTGGAGTTGAAACAACTTCGTCTCCGCTCGGCGAAGACCTTAGAATCGATTCAACGCTTGAAGTGGATTCGAGCGAGACTTGTTAAACCAGCAAAACCAGAACGCATTGGTTGGACGGGGTCAACACAAAGGATGCTGTTGCCGACACCCTTGGTCTGGTGCAAACCGCCCTTCGTCGGCTCCATGTCAGAGACGGTTGACCAGCTCCATGTCAGAAAAAGCATCGGGCTTAAAACATGTATTACATTGATAATGACCAGCTCCATGTCAGAAAAAGCATCAGGCTTAATAAATGTATTACATTGATAATACATTGAATATATCCATTGATATGTTGTCCGTTGTTTTGAGCCTTAGAGTGACTTGAAGGCATCGGCCACATTGGCTGACCTCATTGACTCATGGCTCCCCACACTTCCTGGAACGTTGAGGCTGGTCTTTATTTGCTTGTGGTTTGTTTCCTTTTTTCGCACTACTGCGCAGTTTCGTCATGCCTTCAGAAGCCGAAACTGGTGAAGAATTCCGCGTCGTTCATCGGACCGTGCAGTTCTTCTTGGACTATGCAGTGGCTCACGTCGTGAACTGGCTTAGCGGGCCGCCGCTGGTGCATGAGGAACCGCGTTTGTTGCAGGCAAGTCCAACTATGTCCAACTGCCAAGTGAGGTGAGTTCGGAAACTTCTAGTTGCACCATTTGGAGACTTCGGTGCAAACGCAAACTTGGAAACGGCCTGGTAGTTTTGAATTGAGGTGTGGCATGCTTCCTTAGGTGAGGGAGAGAATCAAGGATCAGGCAAATTAACCCTAGGGCTCCAACCACCTCTCAGAAGGTGGTTGGGGTGGGTGTGAGGGGGGTCTAACCACCTTCTGAGGAAGTGGGCCGGGAACCCTAGAGTAAGCTGTTTCGTTTCTTTTTGCCAGGTCTTCCGCAACCGTCCACTTGTGGACAGCAGCCCTCTTTTACTTTGTGCACCTCAGCTGAAGCCGAAAATGGCCCGAGCGATTGGGCCACTGCCTGGCCAGCACGAGCGCGGCTGGCCCTAAAGGCAGTGAGACAATTGTTTCGTTTTCCCGCCAGACACCCCATATATGCCATATTTAATATCATACATTGGGGTGGTTTCAGGGGTCAATGTAGGTAAATGTGCCAGTCCGGAATATGTGGTGTGCCCCGGCTTCCAAATCCATGCGACTCATCCTTTCTCCCTTTCGGCGTCCATTTTTGGCACGTCCGACGGGCAGCTCGGCGGGGGCTCCTTCGTCCGTTGACACCATCTCCTTCGTCCATGGGCACGTCCTTGAGGCAGCTAGTATGGGCACTGTGGGCTCCAGCTTTTGTCCGGCAGCCCAGGACTGGGCTGCAGCCCAGTCAGGCTGCGGCCGGACAAAGGCCCCAGCTCACGTCATCGCTTTGCAAACGGTGCAGCGAAGTGAAGTGAATGTTTGGAAAACTGATTGGAATCCATTATAGAACTATATTGTACCATGCAGCTGCATGTGGAGTAGCAATCTTTGGTGAAGTGAATGATTGTGGAGGTTTGTGCAGGGGAGCCTCCATTGACAAGTCAAAAGAGTCCATGCACCAAGCGACGACGAGTGCAGCTCCAAGTGCAGCTACACATTCTCCCGGCGCGGAACAACATATCCTAAACATTAATCCTTTTGTGAAGGCGGAGAAGTGTATGTGGGTGTTTTGATGATGCCAACTGGACTATGATGCCAACTGGTGAGCAGATTCGCAACTATGATAAGAAGCTCACAGTGCAAGGACGGAAGGGAGAAAGGATCAAACAACATGTCGGACCAGGGTCCAACGACATGTAAAAAACCAACGAAACCTGATCGAACCATGCCGCTCCCCTCTTTCGCGAGACCAGGTTTTGTTGGTCATTCTTCATGATTTCTTCATGCAAGACCCAGCTCCTTGTAACTCGTCAGGCTCGCAACCAATGGCGCCAGTTGAAACTGCGCCGGTGGTGTGGAACCACGAACATCAGGAGATAATGTCCACATTATAGTATGTAATAGTCATCTTTGAGTCTTGGACTGTAAGGCAGGAGCCCCTAGTAGCGTCCTTGCTCCTAGTAGCGATGCCAGGAGCCCCTAGTGGCGTCCT
>CAXAMN010021418.1:786545-803899 GCA_963970005.1 Durusdinium trenchii | reverse complement strand
GCGTCCTTGCTCCTAGTAGCGATGCCAGGAGCCCCTAGTGGCGTCCTTGCTCCTAGTAGCGATGCCAGGAGCCCCTAGTAGCTTCCTGTTCCTAGTAGCCTTCTTGCTACTAGTAAGGCCAGGAGCCCCTAGTGGCGTCCTTGCTCTTAGTAGCGATGCCAGGAGCCCCTAGCAGCTTCCTGTTCCTAGTAGCATTCTTGCTACGAGCAAGGCCAGGAGCCCTAGTAGCGTCCTTGCTCCTATTAGCGATGCCAGGAGCCCCTAGTAGTTTCCTGTTCCTTTGTAGCATTCTTGCTACTAGTAAGGCCAGGAGCCCCCAGTAACGTCCTTGCTCCTAGTAGCGATGCCAGGACCCCCTCCTGTTTCTTAGTAGCATTCTTGTAGCGATGCCAGGAGCCCCCAGTAGCTTCTTGTTCCTAGTAGCATTCTTCCTACTAGCAGTAAGGCCAGGAGCCCCTAGTGGCATCCTTGCTCCTAGTAGCGATGCCAGGAGCCCCCAGTAGCTTCTTGTCGGGGGCACTTCTTTGCTCATGTTCTTCATCGTGAGGCTTGCTACACCCACCAGTGATGTCGCTGCCCTCGGTGGTGTTCTTCACCTCTTCAGTGTCTTGGAACGAAAAAGCCGATGCGTGCTTATTTGCGTCGCGTGGGAAAGAGGTCACAAGAACACCCTAAACCAGGTCGCTTGGACCCGACAAGGTAGCCCAGGTCGCTTGGAAGCCTGGCGCATGACCCGAACAACATGCAGGTACGAGACAACCCATTTTCCGGGGTACTTTGGGATTCCAATTCCTTTCGTTCTTAAGGTGTTGTGATGGGGAAGGGGCCTCGAATTGCTCTCACAAGTGAACAATCCATGCCCGATAGAACCAACATAAAAGCGTACCGTTTGTGTTCTATAGTAACATGTTTATTGTAATTGTTGATATAGATATATAATGATATATATATATATTATATAGTATTATTACTGGAATTTGCATGCTTTTATCACTAATTTGTATATATATATAACAATTATAAATATATACGAGCATTTTGCACAAGTCATCTCGACATGTTCACATCTTCTGGGAAACAAAATGGCCTGCGCATTCTCTACAGTACTATAGTACTACAGTTCTATATATAGTTCTACAGTACTACAGTAAGATAGGGATATGCTACCACTACGTCTGGGGAGGTCCTAGGACCTGCCCAGAGCCAAGAACCAAGAACCAAGATTGCAGCAAGACTCTTTGGATATTCTTGGTTCTTGGTTCTGGGCCTTCCCCTTGTCAAGAACCAAGATTGTCCAAAGAGTCTTGCTGCAATCTTGGTTCTTGGTTCTGGGCAGGTCCTAGGACCTTGAAGGACCTCCCTTATTAAGTCCTAGGACTTCCTATGACCTGTCTCCTGTCAAAGAAAAATGGCCAAGAAGTTCAGATCTATGTCTCCTGTCCAGCCTCTCCTGGGTCCCTCTCCATGGGTCTGATTGTTTTTGGTTTTGCCATGTATTTGTTGGTTTCTTTGTTTATGTGTTTCTTTTTTGGTGTTGGTGTTCTCAAGGTTTTGGTTTGATCCTGGAATACTACTGATCACCGACATTTGTTTCTCATTCAATTCTAATTAACAACTAATTCAACTCTAATTTACTTCTATGATTGCTAGTGCACATACAATCTAACTAAATTCTAAGGCAATTAATATGCTAATGTAAATTCACTTCTATTTCTGTTTAAACTTCTAAGTTGAATCTAATTGAACTTTAAATTGATTCTAGTTTGAGTATGTAACATACTTCTACTTTAAGCCTAAGTTGAGCCTAATTGAATTCTAAATTAAACTTATTTAGCTTAATTTCATTGTATAGATAAATTCTAATTCAGTTTTAATTATAGTGTATTCATTGCTATTTAATTCTAATTATGTTTGGCTATTTTAGATCTAATTGAATTCAAACTTAAATCTAAATTTCCATTTGCAACGTGCTTATATTTTAAATAAAAATGATCCTAATTGAACTTTATATAATTGAATTCAAAATTGAGATTGCGAAGTAAATCTAGTTCAATTCTAATTGACCTTAGATTCCAATTTAAATCTAAGTCATTACTGTTCTACTAATCAAGCTCTAGGCAACACAACTCTAATTCAATTCCACCTTGGTTCTAAGTCAATTTCAATTTAAGTAATGAATTTTATTCGACGTTTCTCATTCAATTCTAATCTATATAGTTCTATTGCATTCTATTTTGGATTCAATCATAGCTTTGACTATTCCAAGTTACTTGTAATTAATTTCTAATGTTAATGCCTTTATACAGTTCAGATTCAATTGTTTTACACATCTAAGTTTACACTATCGTCATTGCAAATATGTCTAATTTAATCCGATTTTGATTCTAGTTGAATGCACATGGAATTCTAACTCAGTTTTGATGTCATTCTAGAGAGTGGGTGTTGCTGGGGGTGAGTTTAATTCATTTAAGAAAGCAAATGCTTCTATATTGGAAAAACTACATAAAATCGCTCATGTTCAAAGTAACACCAATTCTAGAAGTAAATGAGAATTTCATTCAAATTAAAATTAAGATGAACAATAATACACTACTAGAATTGAATCTGACTTGTATAGCAATGAAGTGAGAATTAGCTTGAAATCAAATTAAAATTAGGCTTGCGTTGAATCCCAAGTAAATTAGAATCTATAGTGATAGACGTTTGTGATCAGATGTAGCACCAGTTACATGTACATGACATAGCTTGTATAGATGTATGTTTCACTGCAGCCGTTTGTGGTTTACTTTTGTGTTCATTTCGATACCAGAGCTCACGCTTGGAGTGGAGCTAAAAGTGTGCCTAAGCTTCTACTACAACCTTTGGGACAGTGACTTGGGGTCACAGAGTTTAAGAGCCTAAATTCTCCGTTCATGGTAGCGGAGCCGCGGTTCTAAGACCCGGCTACCGTCTGCGAATCGAAGGTCGCCGAGCCGCATCGGCTCTGGCACCGGAGATTCACAAAACAAGCATCACTTGCAGGAAAGCCGGATTGCTTCAATCCCTGGCTAGCAAGTCAACATGGCGCAACAGCCAGGAGCACAGGCACCACAAGCCACAGACATGGCACAACAATTTGCACAGATGATGCAAGGGGCAGAGCCAATTGCAACGAGCAATGGCAGAGGCATATACACAACAAACGGCAATCACAAGGAACATAGCCACTAGCGTAGAAGTAAGAGACAGATCCGAATTGAAAGGCATTCCAAAGCCTGACAAGTTCAGTGGACACACAGGTACCTGGGATTCATGGTACTTCAAGTTCAAGACTTGGATTGAGACAAGTCACAAGAATGCAGGAAAGTGCATTCAGCTCCTCGAAGAGCATCAAGACACAGAGATCAATGAGACATCTCTGGAAGATGATTATCCTGAAGGAGCCGAGCTTGTTTCAGCTCAGGCCCGACAGGCTCTGATCTCACTATGTGAGGGGGAAGCCCTCGAGATTGTCAAGAATACCTCCAGAGGTCAGCACTTTGGCCTAGAGGCATTGAGACGATTGATCACCAAGTATGATCCACAGAACCCACAAGCAAACTCAGCTTTGCTGAAGAAGGTCCTGCACCCACAACAGTGTGCACTGGACAAGCTCAGAGAGAGCATAGAAGCCTGGGAAAACATCAGGCGAAAGTATGAAGAGCGAAAGAAGAAAGCTCTTGATGATGACATCGCAAGAAGTTGTCTTCAGCAGATGTGCCCAGCCAAGCTTCAAGATCACCTTGACCTCCAGAGTTCAAGACTCACTGACTATGCCATCATGAAGTCAGAGATTTTGGCCTACCTCGAGAACATCGAGAGCCGAAAAGAAGCAAAGACTGGATCAGCACCAATGGATGTTGATGCACTAGCCGCAGCTGCCAGCCAGATGCAAGCTTCACTTGCAAGTCTGGCTAAAGCCAAAGGAAAAGGCAAAGGTGGCTCAAAAGGCGGCAAAGGAAAAGGAAAGAGTCAAGATGGAGGCAAGGGAAACGACAAAGGTAAACAGAAGGGAAAAGGTTCTTCATGGTCCAATCCCTCGTCATGGAACAACTCATGGAACAAGAACGATTGGTATAAGAATGATTGGAACAAGAATAGTTGGTACAACCAAAACTCCAAGGGTAAAGGCAAAGGTGGCAAAGGCAAAGACTCTAAAGGTAAAGGCAAGAGTAAAAGTAAGAAGGTAGCTTCAGTTGAGGAATCTGAAACCTCTATGGCTCAAGAGCATCAACCCGAGCCTGAGTATTCCGCTGACATCGCCACCCTCTTTGCCATCGAGATGGAGAAAGCAGCACCTGCCGCAATTTCTCGTGGAGCAGCCAAGGCAAAAGCTGAGACTGAAGTCAAGGCTATGCCAAAGAAGCCAGGAGCTGGAAAAGGTCGTCCTGGAATTGCAGCTGCTGGGATTGCAGTCATGAACCAAGCAATCCAAGAGACCATGCAGTCCAATCGCGAGCTGTATGAGAAGAAGTCTGAGACAATCCAGAAGGCCATCGAAGAGGCCGAAGCCAAAGGCAAAGCAGCCAATGACGCCATCTTGGAGCAACAGGCCGAGATGAAGAGGCTGAAAGAACAGTATGAAGAAAAGGAGAGAGAAGCCAAGATCTTGCTGAAGAGACCAACTCCTCGCCGCGCCGCTTCGGTTCCGGCGGAGTCGCCAAGGCTCTCAGCTGATTTGGCATCAGGCATGGACCCAAGATTGGCCAAGAAGAAGGAGAAGAGCCGTCAGCGCGCCGAGCAGCATCGCGTTGACAAGGCCCAGGATCGTTTCGAATCCTGGCGCGACTATGAGGCCAATTACCCTGAGGAGCTCGACTACTATGAGATCGCTCGTGCCAAGGGTACTGGTCGACTTCTACCTTGGGATGATGAAGATGATGAAGGAAAGTTTGATGAGGTCCCTCAGCCTCGAGGTCGGGAAAAGGCCCAGAGGCATCGTGGCTACAAGAAGCCAGGAAAGGCAAAGAAGCCTGAGAAGCCAAAAGAGAAGGAGCCCAAGATCGAGGATCTCTCCACTCAAGAGTTGGCAGAGATGAAACGGGAAAGCCAGACATGGACGGCTACTAGCCATCCAGCCCGCAGTGTCATCGACAAGGCGCTCACTGCAGCTGGGTTCAACCCAGAGGACTATGTTGTGATGAAGCGCGTCGAAAGCCAAGGCGAAGGAGCAACAAGCGCACCATCCTTCGCGGCTCCAGTCATGGAGAACATCAATCCCCTTGATGTGACTGAGATCGAGGGACTTGAAGAAGAAGAAGAGTTTGAAGGTGAAGTTGAAGAGGATGAGAATGGCACTGAGCCAGCTGACGAGGAGTCAGATGGACAAGAAGAAGAAAAAGAGAAAGATACCGTGCCATGGCTCGACCACATGTTCCAAGAGCGCATCCTCAGCTATGATGAATGGGTAGCCAAATGCACCCACAAGAACAGAGATGGCAGCAAGAATATGGTCTGCCGTGCGTGCAACAAGGCCCTGAGGTGTGACAATGACACCGGCCTATAGAACCATCATATGGCTTTGAATTGCTGCCCGCCAAAAGTCCTCAACCAGTGGGCAAAGGAATGGACGATCAAGCAGAAAGAGATGGGAAAGCGCATCAAGACTGCCAAGGGACAGCAAGGCAGCCCAACTTCAAAAGATGCGCCAAAGCATGTGAAAGATGCCGAAATGGATCTGAAGCCCGAAGATGTGGCAAAGCATTTGAAGATGAAAGATCCAAAGCTTGAGACCGTCAAGAACGAACCTCCTTTCTACATGACAGCCCATATGCAGAAGATGATGGAAGAACAGGAGGAAGAAGATGAGGTTGGCCCAAAGACGCCAAAGCAAAGGCGCATTGCCAAGACACCTCCACCTCCTGAGAAGAAGGGCAAGACCAAGGAGGAACGCATGGCCTGGTTCAAGAGCTCAACTGAAGAGCATATGGAGCGATTCCGTGGACCAGGATCCAAGCCAGAGGAATCCAGCGAAGCGCCAAGGCAGACGCTTCGGCTGAAGTCCCGGTCACGATCCCCGGGCAAAAGCCGAGCCGCTTCGGCTCCGGCTGCCTCCGAGAAGGGCCAAGGAAAGGGCAAGCAGAAGAAAGTGCAGTTGACTCGAGCTGTCAACGTGGCCACTCAGGATGCTGCCCGTGAGGCCAAGAAGGGAAAGGGAAAACGATATCCCACTCCCTCAAGTGAGCCTGATGAAGGCGATGAAGATCCACTCGCTCTCAGGAGCTTGGAGCTGGCATCCGTGGAGACGCCAATGGCTCATCAGGTGACCTTGGATTCAGGAGCCGCGACCTCCTGCATCCCTGTTGAACTGGCCACCGCATTGGGCTACAAGCCTATCCAGCCTGAAGGCACCTGCAAAGTCTACAAGACTGCCTCAGGCGAAGTGGTCAAGGACCTTGGCAAGATCGATGCCATGGTGACCATCGGCATCGGCCAGAACTCCCTCAATGGACGTTGCTGTTTCCGGGTGATGGCGGTTGCAAAACCGCTGCTCTCCGCGGGGGCCCTTATGAGCAAGGGCTGGTCCATTCAGATGCACGGATCTGGTGGACATATCTCCCGAGACGGGACTAAGATCCCGATCTCGTTCAGCAACGGCGTCTGTTCTGTGCCGCTTGCATTCCACCCTTTCGTCCGGCACCGCAATGGGTAAGTCCGGTAGTGGACGAACAGGCCGAAGAGGCCGAGCCAGGCGACGAAGTGCCGCCTGAGCTCAAAATCAATTCTCCCATTCGCCCGACGCGAAAAGAATTTGAAGAGCATGCTGTTTCACACTTTCCTTTTAGGTCTTGGTGTGAGGCCTGTGTAAGGGGAAAAGGCAAACCCCCACAGGAAGATAGACCACACCGATGAGACAACCCCAGTAGTAACTGTAGACTACTGTTTCATGAACTCGCGGACTGATGACGTAGTTTTGGACGAGAAGACTCATGCACCAATTCTTGTTGTCAGAGATCGATGGACGAAGCATCTTTTTGCTCATGTGTTGCCCTACAAAGGTGTGACAAAAGGTCCATATGGATCCAAAGTACTTTTGAATGACATCAAGAAACTCGGATACTCCAAACTGATCATTCGACATGATCCTGAACCTGCTCTCACATCCGTTGTTGAGGCAGTAAAGAATGGGTTTGAAGGAACCCTGATCATCGAGAAGAGCCCGAAAGGAGTCAAAGAATCCAAGGGAGAGATTGAACGAGCAGTTCAAACCTTGGAAGGACAAGCCAGGACTCTTCGAGCCGCAATCGAGTCGAACTATGGTGAGAAACTTCCTGACGATTCACCTGTTTTGACTTGGTTAGTTGAACACGCATCCACAGTCTACAATCTGTTTTTCCGATCCACCGAACTTCAAGGCGGAAAGACTCCGTATTCACGACTTCGTGGACGTGAATGGAAAGTAGCAATTCCACCATTTGGTGAGGCCATCGAATACCTCAAGAGAGGCCACAAGTTCGAGGCCCAATGGACCAAAGGAATTTTTCTAGGAGTGAAAGACACCACCACAGAGAAGATAGTAGGAAATTCCACAGGCGTTTTCACAGTGCAATCCATTCGGAGAAAGCCAGAAGAAGATCGATATGATTCAGAGTTGCTGAAATCGATCACTGGAATTCCCTGGGATCCTCAAGCAATTCGCGAAGAACCAGCGATTGCAGCCCCAAGGGAACCAATCATTGCCAGCCCAAGTGGTGAAGCTTTAGTTCAACCACCGGCAATCGATGACAAGAAAAGAAAGCTGAGAAGACTTTACATCACCAAGAAAGACCTGGAAAAGTTTGGGTACACCGCAGGTTGCCCAGCTTGTGATGCCACACAGATTGGCAAGAGATCTACAGGCATCCATCACACCAACAGGTGTCGAGACAGACTTGAAGAGAGCATCAGAGGAGAAGAAGAAGAGAACCCAAGAGTAGCAAGACATGAAAGCCGAGTTGGAGAGGCAATCACTGGCATGCCACAACCCGTCAGTGGCAAGAGACCTCAAATCCTTCATGGATATGAAAGCAAAAGACCATCGGGAGTTCCCGATTCGTGTCGAGTGTTCGCACGACTTGACGTCGAAGCTTACTGTTTTCAAACCACCATGCCAGGAGGACCTGATTGGTCTACCGTCTGGCACCGAGTCACAAGAAACCATGCAAACAACGCAATCATTGAGAGTGGAGTCATGACGACAGACCTTCCACCAGAGATACTCAATGGAGCATTACCACACAAGATGGACATTGTGACAGAACTTTGGTACGAACCAGAAGCAGCACCACCAACACCAGGCACCGCATCAGCTTCAGCATCAGGTATTCGCAGACCACGCGAACCTGAACCACATGGAGAAAAGAGAGAACACGAAGAACAACATGAACCAGCAGGATCACCCACAGCAAAAGCCAGAGTAGATAGAGACAAGAAGAGAAAGGCAGAAGGCGAACATGAAGATGAAGCCGAGAGAACAAGAGACATCCAGAGCATTGAGATGGCTCTAGAAAGCCTAATCCTAGAAGACAGAGAGAGAGTGCTATCTAGCATCGACCCAGAGAAACCAGTGTGTGAAGAGAAGATCCCACTGCCAGAAGAAATGGCAGAAGAGGCAAAAGACTGGTGGTACTACGATGACATCAGTGGAAAAGAGCTGCTACCTGAGAAGGTAGAGAAAGCCAGAAAAGATGAAATCGACATTGTCGAATCAATGGGAGTCTGGGAGAAGATCCCAAGAAGCAAAGTTCCAAAAGGAACCAAAATCATTGGAACTCGATGGGTAGATGTGAACAAGCAAGATGAAACCAATCCTCTCTACAGAAGTCGATTGGTAGCGCAAGAGATCAAAAGAGGCTCAGGTTTTGACGAATTTTTCGCAGCTATGCCGAGCCTTGCAGCTTTGAAGCTACTGCTAACCATTGCAGTCAGCGACAGCCTTCCATTGGAGAAAGGCGAAAGAAGAAAAGCAAAGCAATCTTTTCTAGGATTTTTAGATGTGAAGAGAGCTCATTTCTACTCCAAAGCAACAAGAGAACTCTATGTTGAAATTCCATCAGAAGGCAAGAATCCAGAAGATGGAGATGTGGTAGGAAGATTGGTCAGAAGCCTTTACGGCACCAGAGACGCACCCATGAATTGGGAGCTGACCATTGCAGAGTTTATGAAGAAGCTAGGATTTGTTCAAGGCAAGTCCAATCCATGTATTTACTACCATGCATCCAGAGAACTTCGAACAGAAGTGCATGGAGATGATTTCACAACCGTTGGAAGCTTTGATGACATCAAATGGTTTCACACTTCAGCAGCCAAAGAATGGCAAGTTGTGGAACGAGGCATTCTTGGTCCACCAGGTTCACCAAAGGCAAGCCAACAGATCAGAGTGCTGAATCGCATCATCACCTGGTCAAATGAAGGCATTTGGTGGGAACCAGATCCAAGACATGCAGAGTTGATCATCAAGTGGTTAGGCACTGGTCAACCAGGCAAGGTCAAGACCCCTTTGGCCAAGCCAAGTCAAGAGGAACTCCAACACGAAGAAGTTCCGCTGAGTGCCGAAGATGCAACGATGTATAGATCTATTGCTATGAGAGCCGCGTATTTGGCACAAGATCGACCTGATCTACAGACTGCAACGCGCTCGTTGGCACAAGGTCTACAGAATCCAACATCGAGGCACTGGAATATGCTGAAACGATTGGCTCGATATGTCAGGTATCGACCAAGAGTTGCACAGTTGTTTCCAAACCAAAGCACCTGCAACCCCTTCAACATGTGGTCAGACGCCGACCATGCAGGTTGCATAAGGACACGAAAGAGTGTGTCAGGAGGCGTGCTCATGGCCAACAAATGCTGTCTCACTACATACAGCAAAGGCCAAGGAGTTGTCTCCCTGAGCAGTGGCGAATCCGAGTACTACGGACTTGTTTCGGGAGCATGTCAAATGCTTGGAATCGCATCAACAGCAAGAGACTGGGGATTGTTTCCCAGCAAAGAGGTGACAATGGACGCTTCCGCTGGCATCGCCATGGGAAACCGTCGAGGTTTGGGACGAGCTAAACATGTTGACACTCAATACCATTGGGTACAAGAGCGCACAGCAAAGAAAGAGTTTCGTCTCAAGAAGGAAGGCACCGACCGAATGTTGGCCGATGTGCTAACGAAAGCTGTCACCGAGGAGAAAATGACAACAGCCATGAAAGGCATGAACTTCCACTACTTGGAAGGTGAGCATGAACTGACTTTGAAAGCGTGAACGGCTTGAGCTAGAGTAGGTACATCTTGGTCTTGAAGAGGTACTGAAGGGCTACGAGCTAATTCACCGAAGTGCTAATCCTGACTCGCTTAACTTCTGGGAGATGTTAAACTCGGGAGGCGTGATCAGATGTAGCACCAGTTACATGTACATGACATAGCTTGTATAGATGTATGTTTCACTGCAGCCGTTTGTGGTTTACTTTTGTGTTCATTTCGATACCAGAGCTCACGCTTGGAGTGGAGCTAAAAGTGTGCCTAAGCTTCTACTACAACCTTTGGGACAGTGACTTGGGGTCACAGAGTTTAAGAGCCTAAATTCTCCGTTCAGTTTGAATCAAAGTAGATTTACAAATAATTGAAATAGACCCAAACTTGAATTTAAATATACAAAGTAAAGTAGAGTTGAATAGATTGGAATAAATATTCAATTACAGTTAAACTTGAATTTAGTTATTTAGGGTTTGCAAGTCTTTGCCTTCTGATTATGATGTACTTGCTCAACTGCATTCAATAAGAGCAATACAATTCACACTCTAAAAGCAAGACATATGGTTTTGCGTGGGGGGTGCATGGAATTAAATTACTACGTCTAAGAACCTTTTAGTAAACACCTAACCTTATGGATTTGGACATGTTTGTAGTACATAGTTAAATGAACAAACATGCTTACAAACTGCACATAGAGCAAACAAATCACAAGTTGCACAATCCTATCAATGTCATATCATTTGCAACAAGAGAAAAACCTTACAGAATCAAGCAATGCACCCATCTTCTGGAATCCACATTGCCAACAAGGGCTAAAAGTAGGTACAGGGGGGTAGCATATATATATGCTACCCCCCCCCAAGTACCCCCGTTTTTCTTCAAGTGCAGATAGACCAGATGATTGCATTTTCATGTCACAGCAAAAAGACACTTGCATATGTATTGCGTATATATATATATATATGTTTTTTGTTTTCGGTTCAGTGCTGTTGGACAATACTAAACTTAAGATTTCTAAACATTCCAGATCCTGTTTATAAGGGGTAATGTTTGAGCAAGTGTATATATATATACTGAATCAATCACGAATGGTTGCATGTTGTTGGGACATTCCTAGGATATGTTTGGCATTCGCTGTTTGAAAAAGATGAGCCTGGACACAACACTTAGGGCTTTCACGTTCGCGTACAGTGCTTTCACTGCGCCACGCCAACAGCTGGATTCAACCCAACGGGTCCACTTGCATCCTCCCATCTATCGCTGAGTAGGGAGACTCCTTCTTTGCTTGGAGGCGCCAGGAGAGTCCAGTCGCACCCGACCCCCTAGCACAACAAAAACTTGGTACACCTTCTTTTTGGATGTGGGCCAGGAGCCCAAACGGGATAACACAGGGGAACCCCAGACATTCCATGTATGATATATGCCGCCCCATTGACCCCCAAAACCACCCCAACTGATCGGCATATATGGCAGTCCCGCGGGTCGTGTCTGGGAACTTCAAATGCTGGTGTTTTGGGTTTCATTCGGCCGATGGGTCACCTGGCTCCGATGGGTAACCTGGCGCTCCTTCCAGTGAGGCGAGGCGAATGTCCAAGCTGTTGAAGAAGACATGTAGACTCGATTCGACTCGAGCTCCATGTCATGGTCCAAGCTGTTCCAAAGCTGTTTGAACTGCTCATCATACTGTCCAAGTTGGCTCCAGACTGGCAAAACAGGATCCTGACATGTCAATGATTCTGCCTGAATTGCTCCATGTCATGTTCATTTCACGCAGAACTTAGGCCTTGGCGGCCCTTTCTTGGGAACGCACCGGTGCTCAGCATCCACCAACTTGCAGAGAGTGATGCCATCATGATGCATCGGTCATGTGAGATTCAGGGAACTTGCTAATTATATAGTGCCTGGTTCTTCAGTTCGTGACCGTACTTGATAACCTGGTTGGTTCGGTCACAAACAAGCCTCCTGTTTGGGTCACTGAAGAACCTTCAAAAGGTCACAAACTGAAGAAGCTGGTCCCTTATTTTTCCAGAACATCCAAGCAACAGGAAGCACTCGTCTGACACGAAGTTTGAATTGGCCATGTTTCACCTTCACCGAGAAACACTCCCTCGCTTTGGACCGAGGCACGGTGACTACAGATCCAGGTGAAGTTCCTTTGCCAGTAGACTGGCAGGCGCGGACGCGAACTCGCGCCGACCGTTCCGACATGAAAGACGAGGGTAAGGACTGTGGGCGAGATACTCCGTACCGGTTGGTACGTGGGCGACTTGATCTCTTTTCACGGGTCAAGCAAGCTGGACGGGCCGTACGGATTTAGTATCTTGGAGTTCTTGAAAAGGGGTCGGTTTGCGATGGCATATCTTCCAGTTTTATGGATGCTTTGGGCAAGTGGAATGGAGTTACGGTTTCTTTGCGAAGGATTCGGGCCAAAAGTAGTCCAAGGGGCCTAGCTACTTGTTGATGTATACCTTAAATACAGATGAAGTTCTTTCAATCTGACCAGTCCGAGACTTAAACTAGAACTGAGCTTGACTTGGAAGCTTACCAGTTGGCAGATCCCAAGTGCAACGCTACGCGGCTACTGCTGCGCGTCCGTTTTTGCGTTTTGTTTTGCGGACAACGACGGGTGATGGGCGGAGAGACGTGCACAGCTGTCGTTTGGCCACCACCATCAATGTAGACTCTAGAATAGTAAAAATATCCCCACACGTGGATTGAAACAAACTCTTCATATAGGTGGGTTGATGGATCAAGAGTTGACATCAACTGAAGAAACACAGGATATACAAACCGACGTTAAACACATGTTGAGATGTTTTCTGCAGAAAGGCTACACCTCATAGGTTGCATCAGGGCAGAAGATTTGGTTGTTTGCAAATAAAGTCATTCTGCAAAGCATGAGTGGACACCAAGTCGAAGGTCCCACTTATGATATATATATATATACATACATAAAGACATAGAGCCCATTTGATCTCGTTTTTGATAAGGAAAAGGTCATATTTGGGATAGGTGATCCTCCAAAACAGGGGTCACTCAGGTTCTAGGTATATAGTGTCATCATTGACTCATACAGTAGTTCCTTTCTCATCCTTTTTTCACACCCGTCGCGCCGCGCCTGATTTTTTGCATCGATCAGGAGCAATTGAAGCCAAAGCGGGTTCACTTCTGCAAAGTCTTGAAGCGAAATGTTGTGAGGAGAGCAGTGTGCAGCACACAAATTTTCATGTTCCATTGAGTTTCCTCCTGGCCTCTTGATCTCTTTATATAGAACCCCAATATAGATAGAAAAGTAGATCCGGACTAAAAATTGGACACCGCGAGCCCACGACTATACTATTTTGATCACTGATCACTGCTCTGTCTTCTTTCTGTCTTCTGCTCTGCTAATCAGAAGTGTGGGGGTGATCCCTGCAGGATGGACCATTACTGCTTCTTCGTGGCCAACTGCAGCTTGGGTCTCTTCGGGTCATCACATGCGTCATCCTGGGGCTCCGTTCGGAGCTACCTCCCAGCTAGTCTCCATGGGTATATACCCTAGTCATGAATGCTAGTCTTGATGAAGTCCTACACCTCTGACAGTTGGACTGGGGTCCATATATACGCTTGCTACTAATCAGTAGCTTCTTGTTACGTTCGTAGCTTCTTGGCCACCCGAAAGGAACGAGTTGGTTGACCCTAGCTTTCAGACAAAAGTGCTTGGATCTGGTCTTGTGAGCATCAACAAGTCTGTCTAAATCCACAGTTCTTTGGGGCACCATTCTTGCACCATGCCCGAAGTTTCACACTGGTGCGCCGAAGTTTCACACCTTCACCATTCAGAGCAAACTTGCTCTTACCTCCCGCCTTCATCGTCACCTGGCCTCCCAAGGCATCGGCCTGAAAAACCACAAGTATTTCTATCTCTTTGTGCTTTACTCTGCGATCGCCGCCTCCGTGGATGTCTTCGCCACTTGGGGCGGAGGAAGGGGACTTGGGGACGGGTTCGCTGGGCGAAGCCACCGTCATCAGAAGGTCGCAACCGTTGCAATGACTGCAATGACTGGAGGTATAAGACCACGTCTTTATTGAGGCTGCATCTCAATTATGATGTTTTTTTCGAGCCGCTGCTTATCCTTGTCTCATCCAGACACGACGATAGCAAGGAGCTCCTAAGTGATGCGATGCCTCAAATTGTTGACATAATTTTCCCATAGGGCTCCTGGCCCACATCCGAAAAGGTTCGGTGGGCCAGGGGTGAGTGCCAGGGGGTTTGTCCCTACCTTCCTTTCGGATGGGGGATGTTCGGAGCCCAAACGGGTTGTCAAATTCGTGCAACCTCTGGATTTGTATTGCCAGCTCGTTCATCTCCCAGGCGTCCATGCACGCTATGCCTCTTCAGGGAAGCCATGTATTCTCACTGCTCCTGGGAGACAATTCAGATGCGTTCGACCAGGAAATGTCCTGGTGCGTCAGAGTCGCCCAAACCGATGTGATTCTGGTCTTTGGACCCTTCGCCCTTCACAGACCGCCTCACCGCGACGTCGCCGTCGCCCGCGGACCGTCGCGGACGGCGCCTCAGGATGCTTCGCGGTCCAGGCCCACACGGTGACGGGGTTGGGTCCGTTTGGGTCCGTGAAGGTCTGGGGCCGAGTATACAGACCACTGACCGACCTCTTCCACCAAGCCCAAAATGATGTAGACTCTTGAGGACCATACACCCCATATATATATGAAGAGGTTGTTCAATCCAATTGGGGTGGGTTTATGAATCAAGCGTCTACATTGCTCATCGGTAAGGCGCCAATCCATGCCACCTCCCGTCAGCAGCGAATGCTCAAACGCTCGACCGCGCGGCCTCCGCTCGCACCGCTCACCCCGCTCGTGCCATGTTCAGCTGCCTGTGTCCTGGAGTAGCGCCCAAAGATGATCCGGACAGCTGTGCTGTTCTCGAAAGATCCGCGGCTGTTTCGGTTGACGCACCTCGACCGTCTCGACTGACGCAACTGGTTCAGACTGGTGGACACATCCCGAACTGCTGCGGAGAGTTATAGCTGGAGCTGACGGACCCAACCCGTACGGAGAATGGGACATGACCCGAAGAAAAAAGCAGGTAATGATTGGTAATTACAAGACTAATTCATAAACCATCCCATTTGGATGCACGGACTTGCGAATGGGATTAAAAGTCTTCTTCATGTGGGGGTATGAATCAAGAGTCTACATTACCCATTTTCTGAGGTACCTTTTCACCGGTCGACTCCTAGGAACCCTGCTTGATTTTGTCCCTGCAACGCGTTGAGCAGCGAGCACATCTCCAAGCTAGGGTTGCTCCGACTGCAGGACGTTGGCACTTCAACTAGCGCCTCGAGCCCGAGTGTGGCCTGGTACTGGAATTCCTTGTCGAAAGCCGACACAGAAAACAAATAGAAAAAGACCAAACACGTGTTCATGGCATGTCTGATAGATGAGGGACAAAGACATACAAAGACATGTCGCAGCACGACAAAAACCTATGAGGCTCGCCGCATGATACATGATGAACCGTGATGAAATGTGATGAAGCCCTACCTGTGGTTGCTTTTTCATGGCTCGATCGTGTGTGTAGAACCCCAATCAGCCACGATGTCGCTGGGAGTCCCAGTGGTACCAAAGACTGAAACCAAAGACCAATAGAAACCCATGGAAGCCATGGTTCCTTATATTCATGTTTGCGCTGGTCAACCACCCCCCCCACAGCCAGTGGTAACTGAGATCCACAGGATTAGGGTGAACCCTAGCCTTCAAAGACCATGAAAAGAATGGTTGACCTGGTGGCATAGTGTAAATCATATTGGCTCAAATCTGTAAAATCCATGGTTCTTTGGTCGTTTGACCATTCAAACATACAAGAGTTCTTCTTCTTCCTTCTCTTGGTCACCTGAAGGCATTCCCGGATTCGGATTCGACCGACCGATCAAGGCGGGACTCAAGGTGGTGCCTGAGAGGCCTGGCGAAGGGACGTCGGACCAGCGCGCACGAAGCGGCTAGGAGGTGGTGGACAGGGCATGGCAGGCGGTTTGTTCGGCCCAGATGGGGCCCATCTTAGGGACCAGATCTGAATGGTTGAAGTGGTGGCTGCAGGTGGACAGCTCTTTAAGACTACCAAATCCAACCGGTGGACAGTTTGGTTTGTAAAGGATCGGATCTTTGGCTAGTATCTAAGCCGTAGACCTCTAAGAATGGAATATGGAGCGAGAAACCCGCTAGAGGGTAGATGGCACAGTCCCCTCAAGAGGTCGTATATTGTATGGACCCCCTAATGACAAATATATTAATATAGACCTGGAACCTGAAACGACCACCTTTTTTTGGTTGTTTCGTCAAACGACCAAAAAATTTTGAAACGACCAAGAAAAATGGTCTTTTCTTAAACGACCGTATTTTTGTCAATTATGATGATGTTCAACTATAGTTGAATATATAAGTTGAAACACAAAACGCAAGGTAAATCTGTATGTTCATATGCATGCACATTGTAAAACACAAGCTAATTCTGTATGTCAGTACATGCACACACTGTAAAAACACAAGCTAATTCTGTATGTCAGTACATGCACACACAGTAAAACACAAGGGAATTCTGTAGTTCACATTATAATTTGATGCGTTTGATGTGCTTTAGCAAGCACATCTGTGCTTTAGCAAGCACATCTGTGCTTTTGTAGGCGTTTCATGTGCGTGCAACCTGCAGCATTTTGCTTAAATTAGGGGGTTAGTGTTTGGTGCATGCGTGGCTATGTGCCATTGTCGTGGCCTGAGACTGCATGGTGAATGTGAGCATGCACAAGTTTGTTGCATAGATTGCATTTGATGCTGTCTTGGCCAGCCTTGTCTTGACAGCCATTTGGGCTGAACAAGTGGTGCTCCTTTACGTCCTTTACGTTTTGCTTCATGGCAGAGGGCCACAAGATTGAAGATCTCTTGGCACAGATACCGCCACATGAGTTTGCAGCTCATGAGAAGTGCCTGAAGAACATCTACCTTGTGCTGGAGAAAGACAGCGGCTTTCGCTGTCGTGCTCGAAACGCAGAGGGGCTGGTCAGGGTGTGTGACAGCACTGGCAAAAGGAATCGCCAGAAGGTATATGAAGATAC
>CAXAMN010021418.1:693133-745467 GCA_963970005.1 Durusdinium trenchii | reverse complement strand
GCAAATTCGCTATCGCTAGCGTTAGTATGCGTTAGTGAATGTTGTAACAACTCATTCGCTAACGCCCTAGACTGTTGTAAGGAGTGCAAATTTGCTACCGCGAACGTTAGTGAATGCTGTAACGATGTTTTTTTCCCTAGCCCACTTGAACTTGGCAGCCTCGCCGATCAAGCAAGCGCTGCCCCACCCCAACCAACCTAAACAACAACAAACCAACAACATGTATGGAGTGCGGAAGTTTCTATGAAACCCAGTTTGGGTCCACAGCTACAAAACCAATATTGTTCTTTTTGAGCAAACATAGATGTGAACACCTGTATGTGTGTTGTGGTTTCAGTTGGCCATTGGATGGACTTCACGAACCCGTTTTGGGCCAGATGTGGGACCTCCTCCCATGCGGGGCTCGGTCAGGGAAGAGGGCTGAAGAGATGGACTCTACAGGGCCTGCAAGGGGTGGTGAATGGACACCCCGAATCACGGCTGTTTGAGGCTATAGACCTGACAGGAGGGTCCTGATATAGACTTTGGAGGATATTTCAGTCCAAGAAATGTTCAATGGATTGTAAAACCTCGTATACTTCAGGCTTGGAGTTGAAAGATCCTCAAAGAATCTGAGTCTACAGGTAGAGTCAGTAATGCGGCACTGGTAGAGGTGTCTCCCTTCGACAGAAACGGCCTCTGGGTGGTGAAAAGAAAAGAAGCATCTAAAGGCGGTCTCAGCCCCAAAGACATTTACCTCTTCAACTCATGTAATGACATATATATATATAGCGCTTGGTTAGACAGGGGTGCCCCAGACCTGGAGACCTGTTGACCTAGTGCGGAGATGTGCAGCCAGGTGACCCCGAACGCCCGGAAGCAGCTGGAGACGAACGGTACCGACTCTCACCACGTGCACCGCGCGGTCTCCGTCTGTCTGACTCGCCCCGGGCCGCGTGGACCGGTCGAAGACCCCGAGACCACGGTCGAGGAAGAGCCCCGAAGCACCCCGAAGTAGACCAGACCGCAACAAGCAGGCGCTGCCACTGGCATCATGGTGGGTGCGGCTGCCAAGGCTGCAAAGGTTGGAAGAATTCACGAGTACTCATTTGCCAAGTTTTAGGTTCTCCAACGCTAAGATACGCAAGTTCAGAGGAATTTTTATTGCCAAAGGAATTGATCATTTCAGCCACCTCAGTGGCGAAAGCTGGTGACATGTCCTTGATTCGTTTCCTTTCGAAGCCGAGTGTGTTTGTGACATGGAGGTCGTTGGAAGGTTGATCATGCCAATATCTGGATCTTTGGATCATTGCCAATTCGTGGCGTCTTTTTTTTCATAACCCTGAGCCCTACAGCCTAAACCCTAAACCCGAACCAGAGTCTAAGGCCTCCGCCTTGGAAGAGTTGGCTGGTGAGTGCCGACGAGACGTGCCAGACGTCGTGCACGTTTTGCAAAGACAAGACGTGTGGCTTTGGCAAAAGGGAACGAGTGGGCGGGGTGACCAAGGGGTTGACTTGATGGAGAGTCTTGGTTCAAGTTGCCGTGACTGCTAGCAACAAGGACGCTACTAGGAGATACTAGGAGCAAAGGGCATCGCTACTAGGATGTTTGAATGCACTTTGGATGCCACTCAAGCTTTCATGGCGGATGTCCTGTGACTGATGTCCATCGCGGCGGCGTTGCTTTGGCTCAAATTCGACGGGTGTTCGGAATCTGAATAGAATCTAATAATTTCACAAGCTATAGAAACTCGTTCCCAGCATGCTCCTAGCATGCACGTATGCAACTGGCTACGCCATGTGATTCCATGACCGGCGATTGGCAACCAGATCATTTCTCGGCTAGTGAGCAGCCAGTGTTGTTCTGGGAGCCAGCAAGATGTCAACAACAAATTCCAACTTTCTTGCAAAGCTAATCCAAGTGCCAGCCTTGCCAATGCACTTATCGGTGGGAACCATGCGTCCACACCTCAGTCGTTGTGCATGATTTGTTGGTCAGGCTGGCTGGTTGGCAGGAATTCTCATCTACCTACCATAAAGGTCCATCGGCAACGAGCAAACTTACATAAGGTGGCTGCTCCTGAGAAAGTAGTTGATTCCATGATTATTATATATTTAGTATTTTCCAGGGATCGCTTCACGGCTCAAGAGTCTGGCTGTGCCATGTTGTGCCCCTTATTTTTTGCATCGTTTGCGACCAATCCAACAGGCGAAGTTCGTTCACCGCTGAGGCTCTTGGATTCGCATGCGTGGCTTATCTCGGCATCTCTCGCGGCCCTGCGGTCGAGGCGTCTCAATTTCGAAAACATGGAACAGATTGTTCTCTTGGAATCCGCAGAAGGGTCTTCGGACGTGTACACCAGAAACACCCAAAGAAAATCAACGAAACCAAAGCTGTACACCAGTCATACCTCCTCAGAAGGTATTTGGACCCTCGTGGCACCCACCCCAGTCCCACCTTCTCAAGTGGATTTCATGTGGATTTCAAGTGTTTCTTTCAGATCAGCCTGAAGGTGTTCCTGAAGTGGGAGCCCAGTTCTTCTTTCTGGTGCTTTGATTGGTCGTCCGTCTTCACTCTGAAAGGCTCTGTCCACACGTCCAGTGGCCTCACTCGGAGAGGCTGACGATCTCAGTGGCTGACAACGTCGTCGCGTGCCGCGCCGCGCGTGGCTGACGTGTTCACCGCTCTGAAGTTTGCTATCCCGAACAGGGATCCTATTACAATCTAGGAACCTTCTCAGAAGGTGTTTGGATCCTTCTGGCGACACAAAACTGTCTCAGATCAACTCTCAGATAGGTCGGGTGTGTGTTGCTCCATCCATAGGGTATGAAGATGGAGGCCAGGAGATCTCGCGGGAGAGTTCAGTGGTTCTGATGACGAGTTGTCCTGGGACGTCTGGATTTTCATTGCCCCACTGACGTCTTTTTGGCAGCTCCAATGGGAAGTAGAGCCAGTCCAAGTAGAGCTCCCTTCCCAAACTGTTTCAGAAGGAGATGTAGTTTTCATCAAAGTGCTCTCATGCTCGGACGAGGTGCTTTTCAGAGTCTTCGCTGCTTCTCCAACGAGGAGAGCCAGGGCCATGAAGGGCGGCGTACTCTCCAAGCATGTTCGGTCATCATTGAACAACTCACATCCAGGCCCGGCCAGAGGCCCTGTATAGATCGGTGAGCATCGACCGTTATGATAGAGTATCATACCTAGCACTTCCAACGGGTGCCCTGTCTGGAGACCTGTTTACGTAGGGTAGGGTAGTCTATTGGACACCCATTGGATGATCCTGGTAGTAATATGTATATAAAGTATTTGAACATAATCAATATGGATTCATATCTCATATAAATATAAGTGCATACACCGGGAACCACTGACTATAAAGGTAACGGTCTTTCCGGGGCTTGAAAGGAACTTCCTTTGATTCACTAAGGAAAAGTACAGTCTTTGGACTTCTATAGTAACTACCAGGATCATCCTGTCTGGGTGTCCTGGCTAGACTACCCTACCCTACGTAAACAGGTCTCCAGACAGGGCACCCGGCCTGGAAGTGATGCGATGCTCAAGTCATTCGACGTTTGTAACTTCCTCCACTTCGACCCCGGCGATACTGGAACGAACGAAGCGGCGATACATCAAGCAACGTGACCAGGTTTCATCAAGCAACGTGCTTGGGGGTTCAGCATCACCCAAGTCAGGAACCTTCTACTTTTGAGTGGGAAGACAACACACTTTGAGGAGTTGATACTTAGGTTTAGGGTTTAGGGGCCGAGGTGCTTTGAGGTCAACACTCCCCGCCATGGGATCTTTCATCACGGTTCTTGAGAATCACTTGGTGTCGACAGTCAAAGCACAAGAACCTCCTTCTTCACCTTTTCTCCTGTGGTTCTTCCATGGGGGCCATGGCAAGTGCATCCTTGAAACGGTCTCCTTGGAGAGAATTCCCATTGACCCGTACGTGAAACATCTAATTAGTGATTTCAACGCTCCCAACGCTTCCCAGTTCCCCGCCAGGGCTTCCAGTGTCCGGCGTGCGGAGCTCCCTCCTCGCCCCTGGTTTGCAGGACGACGTGACGATGTCTAAACAAATTCGTTGGGTGAAGTAAACCTACTAGCGATGGCCTCCAACCTAATAGGAATGGTTTGCAACCTTATAGCAAACCTCCCATATGAAGATTATGAAGAGCCTCCCATATGAAGACTCTGGATTGATGAACCTTCCAAGCCTGAAGAGGCTTTTTCAATCCATCTTTGGGGGTTTATGAATCAAGAGTCTACACTAGATGATCTCATCTTTGAGGAACCTGTTCTGCAACGTTGGTGGAGGCGGAATCGTCTTCTTAGCGAGGCTCAGGTAAATTGAAGGGAAAACAATGCACCAAAAACAGGCATCGCTGCCTAGCTACCTTCCACAAGGAACCCGGAGATGCCTACAATCTGCTTTATATTAACACGTGTGGACTGTAGACTCTTGATTAACCTCCCCCGGACATGGAGTTTATAAGAGTCTACCAGGGGTCACATGTCGGGGTGTGGCTCGTCTCATCCATTCGGTGGATGTGACAGGGGCACCCCCAATCTCCATGGATAGCCCCTTTGACAAAAGCTCCTCTAAATATGAAGAAATTCGCCTCTCAAGTATCTAAATAAACACAGAAGAACAAAAATCAACTTGGAAGTGTTCATGTTTCATTTAAACCCCTTAGAACCGCTTCTTCCGATCTGCTCCCGACCTCAGCGCCAGGAGCTGTGGACGGCTCCATGAGTCGTCGTCCAGCGGCAGCTTCTTCGAGCTTTTGGGTCGGAGCGCGAGTCGGAGGGAGAAACGAACAAGAAAGGAGGGAGAAACGAGAAGGAAGAGGGGAGAGAACACCTGATCTTCTTCATGATGTGCACTTTTTTTTTTCACAACTGTCGAAGTTCGGGTACGTGTTTTGGAGGCACTTTCCGTTGGTGCACGGAAGAAAGGGTGATTTTGGGGCTGAACACAGCAGCAAACATACTTGATGAACAAAGCAGCAAATCCTTTTCATCCACAAAGAACTGTCAAGTGAGGCAGTTCAACTCAGAGCACGTCGTCGGAAGATCCCAGGTCTGTGTGGGGCACCCGAAACCGGCTTTTTGCATGCCTACAAGCTCTAGCTGTGAAGAAGGTTTGCTTTTTGGATGCAGCGATTGGTTTCTGCCACTTGTTTTTAACCAGGTGGAAGGATCTGCAATCTCAAGTGTAGATTGCTAGGATTTTGAACCAGGTGGAAGGATCTCGAAGGATCTCGGCAGTTTCTCATCCCAAAAAGCTTCTCTTTCGGCCCATCGTCGCTCATGGCCAGGTCTGAGCAGTACCTACGAGGTGCGGCGGGGTCGACCGGTCCGGTCTCTCTTCACCTCGCTCCGGTGGCTCCGGAGGTGAAACCTCAAGAGGTGGACAGCTCCTACAAGGTGCGGAGCAGAGCGCCGGAGCGGAGAGCCCGAGGATCGAACAGTTTCAGAGGTCTCGGAAGTGTCGGAAGTGTCGAAGGTTGGAAGATCCCGAATGGTCCCGGCCGCTGTTTTTCTAGCTCGCGGCCGGCCGCTGTTCGGCTCTCGCCTCGTGTTCAACAGGGCGCCCTTTTGTGGAATCGCACCAGGACCGAACTTCAGCGACACCGAACTTCAGTGACCCCACTGAGCTCTCAAACGGTGGGAAAGTCCTGGAGCTCCGATCCTCAGGATTTGCAGCGTCTCCTTCATCCCGATCGCCACGTCGCCGGCACAGAGGAGACCGAGGGTCCCGAGCGCTCGGTCGCGCGGCCGGAGCGCCGGTCGCGAGACAGAATATCATCATCCTGGAGGAGTTAGTAAAACTAGATATACCTGGACCCGACTGACCCAGTACCTTAGAAAATGAGACATGACCCTATAAAAACAGGTACGACTGTACCCATTTTCTGAAGTACGAACGGGTCGACTCCAGGTATGATCGAACCTCTGAAGCCACCTGTCGTTTTTGTTGAACCTTTGCGGAGAATATTGCAGAATTCATTTACTTGAGGGTACAAGCCTAGAGCCAGAAAGCAAACCACACCTCTACTTGGGCTCAAACAGAGCCCACCCACTGAGTCAAAAAAGGTGTTTCGGGCACCATCGACTTCACGGAATTCGTGGTGTTTTTGCAGGACCCAGGTGCGAACTCGACAGAAACTGGACCTGTCGAGAGCAAACGAAGTGGAGATCAGAGGGTGGAGAGGCCCAAGGGTGTTTGCTTTTAAAAGTGCTTGCCCAGACGCTCCAAACAGGCCGACTGGTCCCTCAAAACCATAGGGATTTGAGGGTGCCGGACCCCTCCATATGAGGGTACGGCCCCTACTGAACGCAGGGTCCATGAGCGTCTGGGTGGAACATCTTGGGAACATCAAGCAGCTCTGACTTATAGGTCATTCCTTCACATGACAAAAGAATGTCATGTTCACCGACTAGGGCTGACTTGTGGATTTCACCATCAGTTTGTTTATGTCTTTTTCGCACCAGAGTCACTTCAGTGAGCCCCCAAAGAAGTATTGCAGCACGTTGCAACCAAAAAGCAGAGCCTTCTCCCACTCGACGAAGCTGAGTTTTGCTCCGTCTTGTCACCTCCCCAGGAGCAACGAGAGCTGGCCGATTCTCATTCAGCCCACGTGAACGAAGCGGTTTCTCGGAGCGACGCGTCCGGAACGTCACGCGTCCGTCACGCCGTCGCGACTCTCGCGAACGGAACTCGGTTCACTCGTCGCTTCCTTAGTTAACTATAGTAAGGCCAGGAACCCCGGAACTCGTAGTCGCTTCTTGTTCCTTGCTATCAGATTTCCTGAGCCTTGGGAGAGGACATGAAAAGATGTTCCATGTCATGTGCAGAGTTCACAAAATTGAAGTCAAAGCGTGTGAGGATGGAGATGGGCGCCCTTTTGGAACAGAAAGCCACTCTGGATGGGCTGGGCTGGATCTTGCCGACTTCCTTGGCAACTCATTCTCTTCGCACCAAGACTATATATAGACAACGACTACTTGCCAGAGGGCAAAACTCCGGGAAGATGTGAAACCACACCCGCCGCCATGGTGCTCCATGCCGTCCATGGCTTATTGCCGTGGTGGAAACACCAGGGCCAAGCATTTCAACCGTCCTTCCCCGCCACGCAGGCTGCAGTCTTGAGGTGGGAGAGGGCGCTTTTGATCACCGCACCGGGGAGAAGAGAAGAGAGATGTCCACCATGGGCGAGAAGGGTGCATTGATGTGAATCGTGTGTTTCTACATTGTGTTTTTTATGTATTTGTTGTTTATTGATATTTCCATTTGATAGTAACTAATAATGCGCGTTGTTTTTTTTTTGTTAAATGGATTCTATTAATAGAACCGTTGTGTTATTCAAACTGACACACACACACAAACTTGGAAGGACATGGCGCTTCGGGTTCAACCGGATGGCGCTTTAAGTGAAGCAGTCCGGGACACACGTGTGTTGTGATCCAATGTACCGATTGTAATTCATGTGTTATTCAAACTATCTCGGATGCTCCATGCATTCTGTTCTGAGAATTGCATATCTAATAGTATATAATTATACTACGTGTATGAAATATATTGTATATAATATAATATATACAATATATAATATATCTTAGTAAGTTATACCCGCCTTACTGGAGACCCTCCAGTCCGGCCCCACAACGCGCGCGGGTCACTTCGCTTCGCGTCAGGTCTCCCCTGCGGCGTGCCCAGTACTGGATGGAGCCCGGTGGCTGAGACGGTGAGACGGTGAAATCCGAGTGGAGACGGTGGAGACGGAGATCCGAGTGACGCACCCAGCCAGGTAGAGACGGTCGAGTTTTGGAGGGGGAAAGGCCCTAACTGGGGAGGTGAGCAGTGAGCTGTGAAGTGACCATGTGGGAGGTGCTGGATTCGATTCTTTGGATCGATGTGGATTGATTGGGGTGGATTGAGGTGGTAGTTGGGGCGGATTGATTTGGATTGATGGGTGATTGATGTGGATATTTTTTTGAGGAGGGGTGAATGGGGCTAGAATGTCAGATCATCCACATTGTGGACAGTCTCCAAAGCAGATAAGGGTTCTCCAAAGCAACTTTGATCAACTTGTCGACACGTAAGGGTTCTCCGCGACAGACGTGTCTTCATGAATCTGCACCAGCACGTTTACAGCTTCCTGAAGTCGACGCCTTGAGGTTGAATGGACAGAAAATCCTGCTTGAAGAACAGCGGATCGAGGACCTGAAGAGCAGCCACACTGATCACTGATGGCGGTGTGATCAGGCGATCGTAGACTGGCATATTCACATACATTGAGGTGGTGGATGTCAAGGGTCAATCAAACTCCCAGTCCCATGGAGTGGATTATCTTCCCGCTGCCGTGCTTTTTCACATGGATTTGATGCTTTTCATCTGCCCCCGTATTTGAATGAACACCCGGAGCCAAGCACGCCAGAATCCATCCCCGCTTTCAGCGGCGCCAGTGGCGCCATTTGAAGCCAAGCCATGCCGACAGGACATGCAAACCATGATGGAAGTCATGGAGACCAGTGAGGAGTTGGATGCGGCCAAAACGCAATCAGAGGCGGGGATGAGACCACTGGGTCGTCCTGATCACTGGGTACCCTGCCATTAAAGACTGCTCTACCCTGCTAGACCAGACCTCTAGCCAGGACACCCAGACAGCATGATATCCTTATAGATCCAAGTACCGTGTCAGAAGGTGATTGGAGACTGATTATGTAGGCGCCATGAATAAAACCAATCGTACCGAACCTGAGGTACGGTGGCAGTGGATCCCTAGGGATACTGGAGGGTGTCATTGTTGGATGCTGTGATTTTTCTTCGGACTGCTGCTGCCATCCGAAAACATCGCGCCGGTGGACGGTTGGAGTCGGTACTCTGAGGTTCTTTCTGGAATTTGGTGGGGGGGAAGTGTAGATTGAAAGACTCATCTAAAGTGGAGAAGAGGTAAAAGGCCTTATAAACTACGATTACTTTTGGTTTCTCTACCAACTAAGTGGTTGTTGATGTACTTCCAGCATTGTTTCAGGGAGTATCTCTGTATATATAGACCCTCAAACAGGTCGAAAAATAGATCCCTACTAAATTGGACCACTGTTTCTATTCATTTGTGGATCACTATCTGGATGATGGATTGAGCTGGTTGTTTCCTTTCGCAGGTGGATGGACTCCGGCAGCGGAACCGGAGCAAGGCCGCAGACCGCAGAAGCACCGAGTCAGATGATATCGCATGACAGTGGCGAGCAAAGTCAGTTGGGGGGGTGGCTGAAGATGTTACACGTGTTATTATATATGTTGTTATGTTTTGTTCTTTTGTGTGTTTACTGTAATTTTGAAAATCTTTATGATCATAGAAGTTATAGGTCAATCTATTTGTCAGTGTTTTGGAATCCAGGAGCTGTGAGCTGGGTGGTCAACGGCTCGTCTTCAATGAGCCAGCGGCTCGTGGACGTTCTGAGCAGCAAAATCAAGGGCCCCTGATGTTTGGTTTGGCACCCTGACATGGAACTATCATGGAACATCTGCTTACCTAGACACTTCATCACTTCTAGACCATGAGATAGACCCCTAGACGTCTAGGGCATCCCATAGACCAGCATTGGGCATACAACCGTTCTGATTGTCTCGTTTGTTTGCCATTGGCCAAAGCCTCAGCCGCAGCGTGCTGCTGCTCTGGCGCTGCTCTGGCGAGTGGCGTCATGGGCGCAGTCGCCGGGCTGCAAGCAGGACAGCAAGGCCCCAATGGTCAGTCCTCCACCAACAGATCCGCGACTTTGAATTGGGGCGTTGGGGGTTCGCCATGTTTAGGACTCGTTTGCGATGCTGACCAGACGTCGGGTCTGACTTGATCTTCGAACAGGACTCGTCGTTCCAAGATTCAGTGCTCGTATTGCCCTAGGGATCCACATGCTGTACCTTCTCAGAAGGTACGACTGGGCCCTCCTGGCGCCTACATAAAAAAGTCTTCAATCAACTTCTGAGAAGGTGCGACTGGATCCCTAGGGTTGATGCATGTCCTCACAGTCCCAAGGGTTGCTTGTCTGCGGCCCCGGACGTGATGTCCGACAGCTCGCGTGTGATTCTTCTCATCCGATTTGGAGACTGGAGACCGTCCTTTGTGGCCGTGGCGTGTGGCGTGGAGACCTCATCCGTCGTCCAAAAGCCACTGTCCCAACCACACGCCACTGGTCCGACAGGTGTTCACCACTGTCCTTCACTGTCCCAACAGGGTGCAGAACTTCAACGAACCGGTGCTCAGCCGTTACCGTGTTGGACGACGGGGGAGTGTGTGGAGTGCTCCAGCAGCTGCATGCAGCGAGCTCTGTCACTGTCACCGTGCCCGACCGGTGTCCGTCTGGAAACCTGCAGATCAATACCATCTCCTCTATACTCTAGGGATCCAAGTACCTTCTCAGGTTCGGTACGACTGGATCCCTAGGGATAGAGAGAGAGAGAGGTTGGTGTTTCGCCCCAAAACTCCAGGCTTTCACGAAGTCGAATGTGACCGTCTTCTTAAGTCGACGAAGTCGACCGTCCGATGGCCAGCTCCAGTGGTCAATGTTTGTGAAGGAACGGAGATCACCAGACGTGGAGTTCGATGAAGCCATGGGTCTCCTTGGTCGAGCCTGAAACGCCAAGAGGAGGCGATCCTTTGGTCTCCAGGGAGGAAGCGAAAACGTCCAGATGTCAGACGCGCATGGATCATTGCAGGAGACTTCATCCTCTGAAGCAGGTGCCAAGCAGGTGCCTGGACCCCTCAAGTAAGAGAAAAATAAGAGGGGCGCCAAGTACTTCCTTGTTCGTTGAGTTTTCCATGTCCCATTTTCAAGAGGGTGCTTTTATCATGGTTTATCACTTTTTTCTTTTTTGCATCACACTCCAGCTGCAGAGTTGACCAGGTGAGTTTCGTTTGGTTTTTCCACCTTCGCCGAGCTTCGCTTGATGTGGTTCCGTACGATCAAGCAGCACGGATCCTCCAGGCTGCGATAGGATGGTTTCTCCCTCCGACCAAGGTACAGGCCTCGCCGAAAGTGACCAGCAAGGCCTTCTTCGACGTGGCGATTGGTGGAAAAGCCACTGGCAGGTGGCTTGGATCAACGGAGCTGTTCAAAGCGAGTGTTCGGGAGAAGGATAGAGACCGCATTGGGTCAAAGCTGAACTTGAGTTTTGGGTAGGCGAATAAGGCGAATGAGGCCATCAAAAAGAAGATGGGACGTTTGTCCCCCCCTATTTAAAGAGTTAAGTTCTATCTTATAAGATCTTATAACGCTTATAAGTGATTCTATAGCTGCATGGATACGTATGGCGTATGGATATACGATACATATGGATACAGACGATCACTCGGTGTATCTATACAGTTTCTTGTTAATCTATACAGGAAGGTATATACTTATTGTCACTATATAGTCTTCTCAAGCACCGTGAATTGTCCGATGTTTGCCCGTATTTTTGTTGAGAGAGAGCCTGGTGTCTAACACCCACCCGAAGTCCTGGTAGACCCGCACCAGTGTTCAGCTCCCCCGGCTCGCGGAGTGGTGGCCCAGCCGTTTTGCAGAACTGCATGCAGAGATGAAGCTACTGACATGATAGGAACTGCCAGGTTCATTTGAGTGTGTAGAGAGAGGACAGGAGACTCTTCCATGCTGCGAGTTGTTGGGATGTGTTTTTTAGTGGAAGGTTAGTTTCTTAGGTGCTTAACTGAAAGATCCTCAGCTAGGATCGAAACAAACTAAGAGCAGTATGTGGGTGGTAGAGGCGGCTAACAACTGTAAGAAAGACCGTTTGCAATGTTCACAGACATGGTGAGTCTGATTGAAGAAAGTGTCAGACTCAGATTGATAAGACTCTTACATATTACAGTTAAACTATATCCCTAGATATCCCTAGCCTATAATCCCCTACTTATATAGACTCATATGAGATGCACTTCTTCGTCCTCACTCGCTCTGACACCTCTTCATGTGTTTGGCAGCTGAGATCCGAGGATCGTGTTTGGCTTATATGGAATCAAGGCTGCAACTGTGCGATCGGAGATGCTTTTGGCATTCCAGGCCATGCGGTTTTTCTTCTATAGAGACAGATAAGACATGTTAACACAGACCATCAAAACGCCCCCGAGTTCGATGGTAAATGTCTTGAATCCCGCTTGTGCTCCTGGCCCAAATCCTAACAGGTTCGGTGGGCCAGGGCCGGGTGCATGCGTGCGCTTGGGGGGTTGGTCCCTACCTTCGGAGATGGTTGAAGCCCAAACAGGAATGCCCAGCTCCCTGTGGCTGCACGACCATGTCCAAACGCCATGTCCCACTGTCACGACCAATGACTGTGGCAGCTCTTTTCCTTTAGCCAACGGTCCGTTTAGTCGGAGACAAATCCAAAAGAACGGGTGCCGAACGGTGTTTCCAAACCAGAAGGGGGCGCCAACGGTCCTCCTGAAACGATCAGATCCAAGGAGAACACGTGCCAAAGACCGTGGCCAACTTTGAAACCTTGTGCAAGTGCCATGGCTGGACGTCCCATCGCCTGCCGCCAGCTGCGGGCGTATTTTTTTGGCCTCCCAGAAATGTGTCCCCTAAGGTTTGGCGAAACACCGTGGTGCCCTGGTCTATACTTTTCTTGAAACGAGCACTTCGTGTTTGCGTTACAAGGACTGCGGAAAGACAGTTGGCTGTTGCAGTTTAAGCACGGGACCAGTGGTGGGGACCATACCTTAGCATTCCCCCGCAGCAGATTGAAACGCCTGCGGCTTTTTGTTGGGAGCTTTCGCATGACCGGGGTGCACACGGATCCAAAGCAATGAATTCTGATTTGAGCTGTTCATGTTTTGCGAAAGGACAGCCACCGAGCTTAGATTCCCACACTGGTGGTGCAGCTCGACTGTGGATGGCGAAGTAGCAGGGTCTTTAAAAAACGGAGGGATATGATATATATATATATATTATATATATATATAGGGACTGCTTCAGAAGGGAACAATGGTAGTTCGTGTTCAAGCAAGAGATGTTGGACCAAAGACACCCTGCGGTCTGCAACTTTGCAGGTGTGACAAGGGCCCACCACTCTGCTACAAGGGCTCTCCATTCCATCGTGCCTCACCTGTCAATTGGCTGCTGAAACCGAGCTGTTCAAAGCCGATCATCATCGAGAATTCCTTCCACGCACATGTTGGAAAGTTCTGCGCATTTGACAGTACAAGAAAGGATTCAAGAAACCAACAAAACAAAACATGTGCCTGGTTCGTTTGTTGGTGCTTTTGGGTTCGTGTTCTATGGTTGCTTTTGTTCCCTTCCTTCAGACTTCTTCTGTCTCTGAAGTGATGTGGCTGAAGCTTCCCACCTTCGCTGCGCTGTCAGGCATCATCCCAGGCTTCATGGTGCAGGGCGGCGACACCACGCGAGGGAATGGCACTGGAGGCATGTCCATCTATGGAGAAAGGTTTGCCGATGAGAGGCCTCTCGGCTTAGGATCGAAGCTAACTCTTCGTGCTTGTTTTTCTTTTGGTCTATTCTTTGTGCCCTTTGCAGACCTAAGGTCCGGACAGGCAGGACATTGAACAAATACCTTTGTGCCCCATGCACGAATTGAAGATATATATATTATATATATATATGACATCACTTGACGCCCATGTGCGCACCGCTGTCGGCGTGCGCTCCGCGGTCGGCGCGTGGAGCCGTGAGACGCTCACAGAGCAAGTCACGAGTCCCATCCTTCCCATGGCTTCGTGACACCCGGTGCACCGGGACACCCGGGTTTTTCCAACAAAACATGAAGAGGATACCAGGCTGAATGGTGCTCCAGGTTTTGACTCGCGGTGCAAGAAGGTGCAAGCAAGTTGCTTGCAACCTCCACTAGCCGCTGGATCTCTGGCATTTTTTTCCTTGATCCATCCTAGGTTTGGCGTGCCACATAGCAGAGGTGGACTACTTAGCATGGCGAATGCTTCTCGTCCTGTTGACACGGACTTGGAACTATGTCCTCAAGCAGGTCCCACTTGGACGAACGCAGATATATTACCCAGACACTCCATGGGACTGCCATATTGCCTACATTGAGGTGGTGAAAATAGGGGCGGCAAATATGGGGCAGTCCTATGGCAGTCCCATGGGTCGTGTCTGGGATCATAGCCACTTAGCTTTCTGTTCTTTCTTGCTTCAAGATGTCGCCTCTTCTCCCATTGTTGAAATGCCGCTCGCAGAAGTTCTCTGCAAATCTTCCAAAGGATCGGACGCCCGATCTGATCGTGAAGTGGTCGCGGTTATAACCCGGTGTTCCCGCCGCGCCGAACGACCAAACGAACGAAAAAGAAAGAAAGACATGCACACAACCGCACATCGCAACGCAAAGAGGACGACCAAAACAAACATCAAGCAAAATTGCCAGATTGTTTGTTTAATTGGAGAGGGAAGAAGACGACCGATCCTTCGTTTTTCACTGGTATCCCATCCTTACACAGTGCCGCTCGACGGAGCATTGGCGAACATCACATGACCGAGGAAATGTGCCTGCGAATTACCCACAGGTGCACAATGTTGGAAGACATTTTTTGCAGTTTGCTGACCAAACTCCAAATCCAGTCCAGGCATTTAGACGAAGGCTTCACCCTTGGGTGTCATAAGTGGTACAATGGACCATATCAAGATCCTGTAAGAACTATGGGTTGCTTGTGGCTCTGCCTTGGCGGTCTGCCAAGTCACTTCTGGCGAACCAGCTGCGACGCTCACGTGCGACGCTCACGTCCTAACCTTAGCGCGGCGGTCGCAGCGTCCTAGCGGTCGCTCCCAGGCTGGGCCCGACACGAATGGCTCGCAGTTCTTCATCACCACGGCAGCAGCACACCACTTGGACGGCGCGGGGTGGGAAGAGCGAAGGCCATATGTTTGAGGCGGCGTGCACCATGAACATATATACCACGGTGCACCAGGTTTGACCAGTGTTTTGATTTGAAACGACCATGTGTTGGCTCCAAAACAGGTGTCAATCAGGTTCTAGGTATATATAGTTATAGTTATATATGTAGTTTGAGGAAGACATAGGAGTACTATGGAGGACATTGGAACACTATATTGTGCACTACAGCGTTTGTAGAGTAGATGGAAACATATCCCCAAGTCTGGTGGCTAATATGGACCCCCCATCCAAAAGACCTGGTGTGCCAGTGCCCTCGAACCTCGGAAACCACTGGGAGAGGGGCTTCGGGCTCCACTCCAGGTCGGCTTGAGTTTCGGTTTGCAGAGGACCAACAAGCTGGTGATATGTGGGGGGGTGCACTGCAAGAGGTTCTCTCAGGTCGTTTATGGAGCAATCGATATGAAATATCCTACTTGTAGAAAAAGGAAGTAAGTGCGGCATGCCTCAAAATGATCATGAAGCTGGATGAGGTCCACAGATTTTCTTTTAAAGCAATCTTTGGTTCAGGCCCACAGCTTTTGAAGGCGAAGCTTCAAGCAACTTGCAACCCTCAGCTCCACTTGCTTTCAAAAGTCCTTTTGGATCCGGCGATGCTCCCCAGACCATCCATGTATGGAATATGAGTCAGTTGTACCCCATGAAAATGGCCCATTCATGTAGGTAACGATACTTATTCCATCTTATTCCAGTCCGGATGGTCCGGGTTCCTCAGCCTCTGACGACCTCAGCTGGCAGGCAAGCACGTGGTCTTCGGCGAAGTGGTGGAAGGTGCCCAAATGGTGGTCTTAAAAAAGAAGAGAACACTCAGATTAACATGAAGATTCATCCAATATCTTGGATAAAATCACGGGATAAAATCATGATTTGGATTTTGTTCATGTAAATCTTTGCAACTCGTACGCCAACCATCTGGATCGACATCATCGCTATGGATTGATCGCAGAAAGAAGGTGACAACGATGACAACCGTGCACATTGACATGCACGTGTGTTTCTTTAAACGTGTTCAACATGTTCTTCTCTCAACCTCAGTGGGGACCCCTCGCTGCTTTCATCCAGACCGCCCGACCTGCCGTTCCTGCGCGTTCCTTCCGCTCGCGGCGCGCGTGGCGGCGTTCCACGCGCCGAGGGGATCAGGTCGTCAAGGCCCTGGAGTCACACGGGACCCGGCGCGGGCGCCCCACGGAGGAGGCGAAGATCATCGACTGCGGCGCCCTCGGCGGAATACGCGACCAAAAACGGGCGGAGGGTGGAGTGTGGGGCAAGGTGAGTGGAGTGCTCAAGGTGGGGGGGGAATGTGGTTGGTGGTCACTGTGTGGTGGTAGGTGGGGAGTCTTAAGGCTGTTAAGTGATGATGGTTCAGTTGTGCATCCACAAAGCCGAAACCTAAAGCATGTTTGCAGGAAACACACATTGCTTAGTACATCTTAGTTACTAGATGTTACTAGTACCAGTTACCAGCACCAGTACTAGTTTGAGGACCAGCTTGCTGGTCCGAAGACTGGTACTGGTACTGGCCATGGCAAGCGACAAATTAGTATCACTGTTGTTTCACCTTTCTGAGTTTGTGTTTTTGTATCGGCCTTGTCACAGTGCTCCTGTCCGATGAAAGGTGTTTTGCCGGACATTGAGTAGATTCGCCCAAGCGCTGTTGCTAGCAGCTGGCGGAAAAGAAGCGCAAGAATCCGCAAGAAGAAACGCTGAAAGAGTTATGCCGCCATAAGTTGCATGTTTCCCGACAGATGCTGGATCTAGAATGGTCTTATCATGTCATATCTAATTAAAAGCATCAGCTCGGAATTGCACAATGTCACATAATGTCTATATATATATATATATGAGCGACGGACAAAATTATTGGCTGACTTATTTAGTCACCGCATGACCCTAAACCTATGTTGAGGGCTTTGTTTCTGTGGAAAACGATATGGTCCCCACCAAAAACGATAGTCTTGTTAAGATGTAGTGGGTACAAAGATGTTTGTGGTTACCAGATGCGATTGCATTTGCAAGTTTATTTGAGCATATTTGAGCAAAACCGATGGGCACCTCTTTTCATCAATGATAATCCCAGACAACTTCCCAAACGATAATCCAAACGATAAGCGAACGATAACCTAAATGTCACGCCAGGCACTCCGTAGACCTACTTCTCCACATTACTAGTGTTGGTCCGAGTGCATAAATCAAGTGCTGTGCCATTCCTGTGCAGAAAGCACTGTAAGCCTCTAATCTGAGGTTGTGAGTCATATTTCGTGTTTTAGCCTATGTGCTGGTATGCTATGCTAACTACGGTTTGGAGAAACATTGGAGAACGATATGGACCCCACCAAAAACGATAATCATGTCAAATGGTATTGCGCTACACAAGTAATTTTGTCCGCTGCTCATATCAATTCAGAAGCAAACTTGACATCTCTGTTTTTTTGGTGTTTGAAGACCATGTCGTTCTTTGTTGTTCTATTGACCGAGCATGCGATCCGTGACCCCTTTCGCTCGACGAGATGTGCAGATCGAATCCGTGGAGTCGGAGCTTTCCGAGATCTTCAAGCATGAGGAGAGTGGGTTCCGTGGTCCGTGGACGAGCGAAAGGCATCCGTTGCGAGCGAAGAGCGTCGTGCCCGAAGCCGTGCCCTGGAGGGTAGAAAAACTGGGTTCTCAGCATGGTGATGTGGATGGTGTGGCCCATTCGATGACCATGTTCCTCTACTTCACAGGTGGTGCCATCCACTTCCATGATGATTCCAAAAAAGGAATAATATAATCCTCACCCAGACACGACTAATGGGACTGCCATAGGACTGCCGCCCCATTGACCCCCCACCCCAACTGATCGGTAAAAGTCCCAGACAGGTCGTCTGTGGGTCATGAATGTTCCTTTGTGTCAAAGGTGGGCACTGGGGTGCTTTGACCAAAAACTCTGACGACATTTTATCGGCTCTCCTTTTGGGATCTTTTCGGGGGAGATGCTCGATGGTTTTTTCAATGGGTCTCCAAAAACGGGGTGTAATCCGCCGGGTTCACAGCAGCTTCACGATGGTTTTTCTTCTGCAGAGTTTCTTTGAAGTGGGTGTCTATAGGTGAAATCCACTGAACCCTGATGACGTGATCTGCTTGGATGAAACAGTGGCTCAAGATGGCTCAAGTGCGATATGCGCACACCACTTTGGTGCTCGTCGACGTTTTCGACCAAACACAATCAACTCCTCCGCAAGGCAGAAAGACATGCAGGGCATTTCCTGTAATCCACTGAAGCATGCACACGCGACGTGCGTAAGCCAGCATAGCTAGTCATAGCATAACTATGTGGATGCATGTTGGACTTGTTCCCCCTATGCAGTTCAAGGTTTCCAGCACCAGCAGAGGTTGAAGGACCCGAACTAGCCTATCCAGGTTCGGTACCCCAGCAAGGTCCTAGTTCAGGTCACTGGCTACCTCTCTTGGCACTGTCAATCAACGGACGATCCTCTCGCTTGCCCGAAGCACCGTGGCATCCGCTAAACACTTCGGTCGACAGCGGCTCGACCGAGCTGGTTGGGGGAAAGGGCCGGAGTCGCACGCGGCACTTGTTGATACCTTATTGGGCCCCCAAAACCACGCAGAGATGAAGGTGGCTTGGCTGGTTGTTTTTAGGAAGCGAGCTGGAAGGCACTCTTTTTGAAGCTGGCCATCATATGACTTGAGAACATTTGGTGACTTCACTTGTTTGGTGGAGCTTGACTTTGAGGTCACAAAAGGAGCGTGTGGAACATTTTGTGGCCTTCACTCACTATAACCTCACTTCCACGGGATTTTGAGGCTTTGCTACTAGCTTGGAGGCCATTGCTATTAGGAGCGATCGGACGCTACGAACGGGGCTCCTGGCCTTACTACGAACGGAGCGATCGGGCGCTACGAACGGAGCCAAAGGGCATTGCTATTAGCAGGCTACTTGCTCCTCACTACGAACGGGCCAGGAGATCCGTTCATAGCGTCCTTAGGAGTAAAGGCCATCCGCTCTTCGGAGTGAAGGTCCTTTCTGCCGCCCCAGGGCCATGAAGCTCGCTCGGCGGCGTGCGCCGGAGCGCCGGGGGGACTCGGAGCGAAGGGGAACAGCGTGGAAAGCGAGGCAGTGGATGGCAGTTGGGCAGGCTGAATCTGAAGGAATTTGCACTTAAACAAGTATGCCCTATAGTAAGAGCAACTAAGTGCCTTCTGGCTGTCGAATCTGAGGCTTGGACATGACCCCGATGCAAATCATGACCCAGCACAACATGTCTAGGCCTCAGGTGTTGCATCGATAGCGAAACGACAAACACGATTTCTTTTGATCTTTGCGGTGGGTTGGCAGGGTTGATCTGATACACTTTGGGTTTGTGCTTATTACCGGCTCTAACAGTCAGTAAATCATCCACGATCCAAAGAGAATACACTTAGAATTTCGATATATATATATATCTTCAAGTGCCGCTGATGCGGCAAGCACAGTTCGCATCACCAACATCATTTGCATTTCCTATAGACTTAGAATGACTTAGATATGGTCCAATACTGTCCAGCTTGTCCAATTTCGACCAGTTGGAACACTACTTCTGGCCGATGTGTTCCTGGCCCTGGCGGGACATTTGGCCATTTGCTTGGTCGACCTGCGCGCTGGAAGACTCGTCAGTGGGGTCAGTGGGATCCACCGGAACCAGGGACCGGTGCGGCTGGAGCCGGCGCCGACATGCAAAGGCCTGGAGGTGTCTCTTTGTTCACCGTACCGATCGGTTTTTCAGTGGATCGATAGGGATTGGAGGTTCTCCACTCCCGCCAAACAGTTCAGTTCAGTCTTCACCTTTAAGGATTCGCCGGGTCGGGTGGTCAGTGAGGTCCTTTGGCTCAAGATCCACCACCTGGTGAGGGTGGGGTCCCCTCTAAGCGTGGTCAGTGAGGGTCCGAGCGGCAGCGCTTCAACCTGCCGAGGCGACAAGAGAAAGAGCGGAAGCTGACGGCCAGCAGTTCGGACCTGAAAGAGATGTTCCTTTCACGGCCAGTCTGCCCAGTCTGGCTACAGCAGTATGAGAGTGGGTGTGAGTCTCATCAATGCTTGTTTGGAGAACGATGTTGTTTGAACAACATGTCCTCATGAGTCTCTCAAACGATACCTCTAAGATGTCCTGCAACGGCCAGTTCTAGGTATCGTTTGATTTGGGTTTGGAGATTCAAACCAAACACATCTACCAGGACCTCCGATCGAACGCCGAGTTGGCCGATTGGTGCAGACGATGATTGACTGGAAGAGTCTCCGATCGGAGCACGAACGCCGAGTTTGCTTCGGAATCCATACGATTCCATGGGAGAGCAACTGGTTTTCTCCATCCTCATGGAGATCTGAGCCGATCTGCGTCGTCTGGAAGATTTGCAAAGCTTCCCGGAAAATGCTGGAAAGGCTCTGAGCTTTTCGGGCTTCCATACATTCCTCCACCCTCCCCCAGTACCTCTGCCAGACCATCAACAATAGCCAAAACCATTATCTGCCACACCTCCACCAAAAATATGTTTAATGACTGATGTGTCCAATCCTCTTCGACACATTCCTCTACCCGCTGGGTGACATCTTCGTCCATCTCACCCAGATGGGTCCATCCCAGCACCTCACGTGTTGTGTGTCTACAATTCAACAACTTCAAGGAACTGCTCTAAAAGAACAACTTCAAGGAACTGTTCTAAACGGTGCAAGTCTTGAAATTCATGAAATAATACAAGTTTTGTGCATTTTGTATTCCAGTCCCATGGATTGTATACACATGTGCAAGTACTTGGAGGCCATTGCTACTAGGTTACTAGGTTGGAGGCCATTCCTATTTAGGTTCCTTTGGCTATTAGCTTGTTTCACTCAGGCCAAGATCTGTCGCATTTGGCTTTCATTGGAGCGCCCTATTGGCCTGGGGCCCTACCCGTCGTCGATCTGTTCAGAAGCGAGTTGCACGTGTGGAAGTCACAGACGCGCACGTGTTTCACGCGTGTTTCAAGTCACAGTCAATGGTCCCGTGTTTGTTTTTCCAAATGACCAGCTGTGTTCGTCTCGTCTTAGTGGACCCACCCTTAGGGAGGCTCAAGTGGCCCAAAAATCTAGACCGGGAGAAGTGTTGGACCCCACCTAGCAGGATTGGGCTAACATCACCTGCAATCGATCAGCCAGCCAGGCCAGTCCAGTGACGACCACATACAGCAGACACAATGACATATAGGCTCGAGATTGGCTCGAGATAGCCATCCTTTTCAGCATTCATCATTGATGAGTCTCCCTTAGGAAAAAAAACAGATGACGCACTACGTAGAGAAAGAGAGTACACCCGTAGTGAATCAGCTCCCACAGAACCAGCTGTACGAAGTCAATTGATGACTCCGCACAGACAGAAGCATTCGAAAGCACGCCCCTGCAAGGTGGTCAGACCCCAAAAATTCAGTGGCCCCGAAGACGACAGAGAAGAAGCATTGACATATACACCAAGTCAGTTCTTCGAGATCAAATGAAAAGGATTTATGAGGATTTATGCAGTATACAACATGTTTATATGATCCATGCCTTTCAGACGCGACTGGTATGGGACTGGCATATTTACGTAAAATGGATTCCTGGACCCCTAGTTTAGACCAGCATTCATGAGTGGGTCTGCCATGCTTGGTCTTCGAAAAAAGTAATTTGCCGTCTGACGGCACGATGTTAAATCTCATCCGACATGGTTGTCATGTTGATTTGCTCCGGTGTTTAAACCTAAGATGTTGAGTTGTTCAGTTGTTCCAAGTGTTGTCATTTCTTGATTTGTCATCAAGATCTTCCAAGATGTCCCAAAGACTCATAGACTCATAGAAGTCTAACCCCAACCTGCCCCTCCATGCACCTCCTTTATTCATCAGGCTTTGATGCCACCTGTTACCTGAACTGGAGATCACCGGTGATTCTGAACCCGTTTTTTGGAGACCGAGAAAGTGGTGAGATGTGAGATACATGGGCTACACGTATATCGGCCCCCCACGGGCGGCCGGTGTGTGGCCGTGGCACGTATCATCAACCGTACTCATTTCACGGTAGCTCCTGGCATTACTACTAGGAGCAAGAAGCTACGAACGGAGCAAGACGCTACGAACGGAGCGATCGGACGCTACGAACGTAGCGATCGGACACTATTGGGTGGAGGCCATCGCAAGTAGGTTGGAGGCCATCGCTACTAGGAGCAAGAAGCCACGAACGTAGCTATTTGCTACTAGTAGTAGTGCCCTTGTTACTAGTAGCGATGCACCTTGCTACTAATGGAATCACCCTTCAGGAGTTCTTCCAACATCAATCGCCCCCCACTGATCTACCGAGAACACCTCCCAGATTTTCCTGAACGGGGCGAATCCCCCTTCTGGGGAATATTGTTCTTTTGTCCATGTTCCTGGACAGCATATCCAAGACATGCTTCTTGCACCGTCTGAACCACCTTCCATCGCCTCCCATCCGTCCATGCCACGCCATCCTCCCACCGCACGGCCTCTCGCCTCTGTCTCCTGCGCCCCGCTCCGCTCCCGACCCCGGAGCGGCGCACCCCACCAGGTCCCACCTCGCCCGCGGAGATCCCTACGGAGACTTCCAGCGGGACCGACTTCGCCGCGCCCGCGCGCGCGCGCGCCGAGCTGCGTGGCCCGGGTGGACGCCGGGTGGACGCCGCGCCGGGTGGACGCCGATTTGGAGCGCCGTTCGACCGCTCGAAGGGTCCCGGTGTTCGTGTTCTTTTTGGTTCGGTGGCCGAAGGCTGGTCCACTCCAAGCATCGGGTTCGCGGAAGGTCGGGTCATAGGGCAGGACACCCGGACCAGGGGTGTCGAACTTGATAGCCCCGAAAAGAGGTGATTCGGGGTGTCCATTCACCACCCCGACTGTGGGTCCTAGTATAGTCGTTCAGCGTTTTCAGTGTTTCGAGGTAGAGTTGGTGTTGGATGGCACCTATATCCCAGACGTTCCATGGGACTCCTATAGGACTGCCGATCAGACCAGGGGTGGTCAATGGGGCGGCAGTCCTATGGCAGTCCCATGGAGTGTCTGGGATATAGGATCTTCCCAAGTCTTTCGACCCTCGGGGAGCAAAGCTTTCTCCTTCCCCCCACGAGGGTTGCAGACCTGGGTTCAACGTGCCCCGCCTGGGGGGCCCCGTCCATGCCAAGTCCGGTCGACAACATGCACGGCATGGTTAGCTTTGATTCTATAGACCTGGAAGCAACCCCAGAGGTTCATTGAATCTTGTTCAAAGCGACTATAAGTTGTCTGGCTGGTTTGGGTGTTTTGAACGAAGCTCTTAGCAGGTTTTTTTTGTTTTTCTGTTTTTATTATCATTCATGCAGTGTTTCAACTGGCCTGGATGTACCCGTATTCCTTTCATCTTTAGGGAAGCTCGATCCTTTTAAAATTCACACACCCGGGAAAGATTCACATTCAAAACAGTCCCCGGTGTGTTCCATATATGCTCTTCCAGGAAGAGCCCATTAGATAGATCGAATTCCGGCGGCTCGGCCGTTGCGCCGGAGCAGCGAAACGGCCAGGACAAGGGCTTAAAGCTCGGCCGGTCAGGGGAACTCAGACTCGGCCGGTCTCTCGAATATCCCTGAGGAAGATCTCTGCGGAGAAGAGATGTTTTTGTTGGGGTCAAAAGGTACAGCTACGGCTGTCTAAAGTTAAGTCATTTATGTGAATTTGGATGAATTTGGTCTGTATTAACAAATTTTGTTTTCTGGGCAAAGAGAGTGTTTTGCGGATGTTTCATTGCTTAGAATATCCACATGCTCATACTCATACTGATTCTGGCAAGAGAGTACTCAGAATATCCACATGTTGACATAGCGGTTTGCATTCTGCTTTCTGCACCCAACGCTCCCCGCTCGTGCTTAGGAAGAGAGCGGCGACCGCACCGGACCAGACGATACGGCTGTACGGGCCTCGGAAAGAGGGCTGATGAATACTGTACCTGGACCCTCCAAAGTACCGGGACATGACCCTATAAAAACAGGTACTTGACCCATTTTCTGAAGTACTTTGAGACTCCAGGTATACGCCAGTTAAATTCAGGATGATGTAGACTTGTGGAACCACAGGGTTCAAACATCTGGAGTAAAAGCACTCCAACAAGACGGCGGACTTTGATGGATCCACCGTCCACGTGATCCAAAAACGATGGACATCAGGCCAGCGCATGAGCGCCTCGAGGTGCGGTGGAAGGACTCGGCGGTGAAGCGAGAATCAATAAGATGGTAACAAAACATGGTAATCACATGGCCCACCGAACTTTTTCGGATGTGGGCCAGGAGCCCTATGACATCGGGTCATAACATGGAAATCACATGGTAAAGACATAAAGCGTAAAAGATGTTTTTAAACTACGAATTAGACTCTTGATATTTCAACCTCCCCAAGCCTGAGGAGGCTTTACAATCGATTTATTTTTTTTGGGGGGGGCGTTATTGATCAAGAGTCTACATTAGGACAAAACTAGAATGTAATGTGGCCGATTACCAGCAGCAGTCGGTAAGAGAGATGATCACATTTTTTGGGGAAAGGTTTGCAACCTAACCGTCATCATCCACGGAAATGGGATACCATTTGTATTCCATTACCAGTAAAACACTCCATGCAATGCCCACTGGAAGATGGATTCCACCCCATTGACCTCTAAAATCAACCACCCCAATGTAGACCCTTTGAGAATCCATCTATGGAACATTTGCCTACATTGACCAGCAGAAATCTTAACATCTTACTCTCCCACAAACTAACATGAGGAACCTGAGAATATACCCGTGGTTTCGACCATGTTCCGAATACCAAGCCGACGTGGTTTTGGGGTTCCATGTGGTCCTTTGCAGAAAAGTAGAATGACCCCAATTGCCAATGTAAGCGATATCCCAGTCAGTGAGGTCGTGACTAAGCAAAAAACGTTTGTGGACCCCCCAGCCACACTAGAGATGATGGTGTTTCTTTGGCACACTTCTCTTACTTGTTGATGATCCTAGCAAGTGGCAATAGAATCACGAAAGGTAGCCTCAGGCTACCTGAGTTCTCCTTACTTTAGTGTATTACAATCAGGACTTGTGTGTTTCACCCCCTCCTCTCTCAAGTACTTTATTTAGGTCAATTTAGGTATTTAGTTCTGGCATGTGTTCTGTTCCCTATTCTGACATTTGTTCTGGCATTATGTCCGACAAGTGTTTGGACATTTGTGCTGCTATGTGTTCCGGCATGCATGTCTTCCGACACAGGTCCAAACATTTGCGCTGGCATTGTGGCATGTCTTCTGTTTCGACCTTTCCGTGGAATTGTGTAAAGCCCAGTGGGCACCACTCTGCAGCCCGCAGCCCGAATTGACACAGTCCAGCGCAAATGTGTCTGACATGTTTTCTAACAGGTGTTTGACATCAACTTTGCAATGTGTTCTGACATATTTGCTTGGAAGGTGGGAAGGCAGTGGTTGGGCGGAGGGCGACAGGTGAAAGACTGACATAAGATCTCGAGACTTTTCACCTAACAGGTGGGCTTAAAAGTGAACAACATCTCGCGGATTCTCAGTTTTTGGAAGAAGCTGCTCGACACCCCGCGCATCTGTTTGACTCCGAACAGATCCCCAAGACATCTTGTTTCCTTCCCCCCGAAGTGCTCCAGGTCAGTGAGGCGCTGGTTGGGCTTGAAGGAGGTGTTTGGGGGGAGACCTTCAGACCGGTAATGGTTTCGGAGATGTTTATGTTCAACCCTTACTTGGGGATGAAGGACCCTCTGACGACCCTATGTGTCGTGGTTTCAATTGGGTTGAGTTCACACCCAAGCAGATTCAAAAGGCAAGATCAGGGGAAGAGTGGGAAATGCATTGAACATGGATCGATCTTGTTGAATTAGTTTCGGCGCCTGATTGCAAGCATGGAGGTCGGGGCCAATGTTTGAGCGTCCCACCTTTCGAATCATAATTGGAATGTATTCGCCAGAGTTTTTGCGTTTTGCAAAATTCCGCATACTGCGCCGGGATGCAGCTTTTTCGTTTGACAGCTCACAGGCTCCTACCCAACAGCTCACAGGGACCTTTGACTACCTGAAAATCCGCGCTCCACCAGCATACCTCTCGTGGCGCCACAATGGGTTCGAAGCTCAGACTGAGCTGCAGCCACCATGAGTGATGATAGATGATCGTGCACGGCACAGTACAGCGTCCTTGGATGTTTTTAGGCTAATGTGAAATGAATGAATAGACTCGCCCAAACATTCTTGCCAAAAGCCTATGCCCAAACATTGACATTTGTTTGTTGTGTCCGGTTTCATTGGAGATTGTTTGGAACAGAGGACCTTGCAATTATCCAGGATAACCCAACCATAAATCACAAGAGGCCTTGGGTCTTTGCCGCTGAGTAGTCGCCCGGGTACCGAGGCCTTGTAGTCGCGTTCCTTTCCCAGAAGTGAGCAATCTAGCAGAGGTGCAAAGCGTGGAAGACTGGCGAGGAGCCTGACTCTTTTGTTGCGAAACAACATACCAGTTGCGAGCCATTTCTTTTCGCCGACACGATCGCCGACACCGTGCACGGTTCAAGTTGCTATGGTTTAAGTCCCTCGGATGTTAATTAAATAAACCCACACACACACTTTAACCATCCCTTCTGTGTGTCCTGGCTGTACTATGCTGTACTACCCTACACTACCTAGAGATGTCGACAGGACACCCATGTCCAGGATGGTCCAGCTTTGATGGCTCTTGTTTCAATGGCACGAGCACAACTCGCCAGGTGACAGGGAGCCTTCGACGGCCCAAGAGCGAGGGTTTGTGCCACCGGCATGGAAAGGGTAGGCTGAGTTGGGGCGATTGGGTTCATGACATGATCCAGAGGTGCTGCCAAGAGGCGGCACAAAGTGGAGTGCAAGATTAGGGCACAATAAGCCAACAACAGAGATTGAGCTTCATCTTTAGATACCCAAGGCCAGGCCTCACATGTTTGAAACAGCGAGGAAAATCACGTGCGTACCAGGAATTGTGCGCCATCCAGAAATTGTTTTATTAAAAGTTATCAGACTCTCCACAGCATCTCAAGGAAAGCACCTCGACTTTTTCATGCTGCTTTTGATCAGCTCCTGCCAGGATCACACTCAACTTGCAGCCGCCAGACGCAGGCTGGACCGGCCTAATGCCCAGATTCTGGGCCAAAAATACTCTTTACGGTGAGTCCCTGGCAGAACTTGTGTGCTCTATCATGAAGACAAGGCCCTTCTTGGAAAGATGTTTTTGTTTCTTGGGTCCAAACCTCCTCTGCCTGGTCCAACCCCCCTGCCTTTCGGTTTTCGAAGCGGTTTTTCTCGCGAAGATCGGTCGGGGTCCAAGAATTTGGAAGGTGAATTTGGTTGCCCTAGAGTAGCTCCAAAATCCCAAATGGTCCAAATACCTTCCCTAGGGATCCAGTCGTACCTTCTCAGGTACGGTGATTGGAGACTATTTATGTAGGCGCCAGGAGGGCCCAGTCGTACCGAACCTGAGAAGGTATGTGGATGCCTAGGGTTCGGAGGTATACTGGAGCCCGTGAAACACGGCTTGGGACATGGGTCACACCGGGGTTCCCGACGTTGACGACCACTCGTTCACGACCACGTTGACGACGTTGACGTCACACACGTCCCTGTCCCTAGCTAGCGTCCTTGTTCCTAGTAGATCCTAGTAATCCTGTCCACCTATTAAAAACTACGCCTCCCCCCCCCCACCCCCTCCCCCTATTAAGAGAAACTCGGTCGCATTTTTTAAAATAGGAGGTCCCGGAAATCGGGGGGGTCCAAAATAGGGTCACCTGGGAAGAGCTTCAAAACCAAAAAGTCATTCGGAAAAAAAATATATATAATCATGTATTAAACTGGTATCAAATATTCAAAAAACCTCCAGATCGAAGGGCCTTCCTTTTCCCCTACAAAAACCTTTATTAGAATACTGATTCTTCATTAGACTAACAACCAAAGCTTTCGAAAGGTGATGTCGCTGTGCCATGCGGTTTTGCACGACCTCGGTGGCAAGTGCGTTTGCGTGAGTCCATGCCATTGGAGGAAGGAAAACCTGCTGGTGTAGACGCGGCGTGTCATGGTGGATACACAGGGCGGACAGATGTGGGCAGTTACGGTTGTTTTTTGTACCCACTACACCCCAAATCGACCATGTTGGTAGTTTAGTAGCGGTGTGAAAGGGCGGCAATTTAAAAACAAATATAAACCGACTTTAGGGCTTCGGACGTGGTGTTTCTTAAATTGGGGAGGCTTTTAAATAGGGACTCAGGATTAGTAAGGCCAGGATCCCCGTTCGTAGCGTCCGATCGCTCCGTTCGTAGCGACGCCCTTTGCTCCTGCTCTTAGTTGTAAGGTGTTCAGGGGATTCAGGGGAGCTGGAATCGGAAGTGGAGAAACTCCCTAGGCCCAGAATCGGCTGCAGTCGTACCGTACACGTTTCGATTTGCGACTGGGTGGGTGCCAGGGGGGTTGTGCCCACCAAACCTGAGGATATGATTGGAGCTGAAGAAACGAGAAGATACTATAAGAAACTTGCTGGGTGGCATGGTGGTGGGTCAAATCATGTTGACTGAAACAAACTGATTGGTCCATTGGCCGTGGAAGTGTTTGGGACATTGGCCGAGCAGGTTCAAAAAGGGAAAACCACATTGTTGAGTGGGTTTACTATAGCAATTTTATGGAATGTCATTATCATAGTAGCACGGACTCAACAACTCTCTACCCCCAATCGGTTTGGGCTCTTTGCCAGAACAGTCCAGAAGACTGGATCATCCAAAGAAGTATACCTTCCCAAAGCACCGGACCCTTCGCTGCTGGTTGGGGCTGGGCGCTGCCGCCGCAGCCAGGAGGCCATCGTAGTGTCCATCACACCACGTCGAGCGTTTGTTTGGGCCTGCGGCGCAATAGCTATCAGCGGACGGGTCGGCTTTGATGCGGCACCAACACAACATGGGTAGAATGCACCGTGTGAATGCAAAGAGTGTGAATGGTATAAAACATGTTCAGTGTTTGGGTTCCTGGTTGCATTGGAGAAACATGAAGAAACTGGTGAACTGTTACCCTTGCATTGAAGCACCGGCTTCTCTCAGTCCCTCCCATCTCTGCCGAGCGGAAAAGAGCGGAAAGCGACACTTCCAGGGTCATCAGCAAAGCTGATGACGGTCTTTGGAGTTGAATACTCAGGTTTTGGGGGTGTCCCATTTCCTGTTACAGTTGGTACTGGTAAACAATTATCAGTAGATCCTTGAACAACCACCATCATCCACTGCTACAGGGAATGGGATATACCCAACTCGGGTTGTACCGCGTTCTGTTTGGGATGCGGTCTTTGCAGATGTCTTTCTTTTTGTAGAGCCGTTTTAGTCGAATTAAACCCCTCACAGAATGTGAGTGGGCATTGTTCGAGTTCGTTTGGACAAGAAAATGAGATGCTGCCACAAGGTTTGCACCTGCAAGTATATTTTGCAGTGTTTGTAAGCAATATTGAGCCACTGCCATTTGAACCCAGCTGAATATGAACATATGGCCAATTTTGATTGTTGATAATCTGGCCGCCGTTTGACCCCAACCTGCCTGGGGCCTTGCGATTCACTGGCATTTGAACCCAGCTGAAAAGTGCAGCAAGGCAACCATAGCGAAGATATGCGAAGATGACAGTGATCATGGAGGGCCTTTCACTGGTTTCCTTCTTAGTAGAGCGTGATTGATACAGCTATAATCTTTGACTTGGCTTTTTGAAGCGCTACCATTCCCAGACACGACCTGTCTGGGACTGGCATATTTGCATACATTGGGGTGGTCGAAGTCAGGGTCAATGTATGCAAATATGCCAGATGGTCCGATGGGACAGCCGGCAGGATTGGATGACTGCGCGGCATCGCGTGGAGCGTTTGCAGATGCTGGCGCGGAGCGTGAGCGAAGGGAATGTGTGTCGAATCCTGGATGGGGCTCTAATTAGATCTTCTACAGTACTCTTCTATCTCAAAGTCTTTGGATCACTTTGTGCCCAGTCCCACCTTCGAAACGAAGGTACGACTGGTGCCTCAGGGAAAGTCTTTGGCTCCCTATGATCGTGTCTCTCTTTCTTCGACTAGTAACAAGAAGCCATTAGTAGCCTACTTAGCTACTTAGCCTACTTAGCCTACTTAGCTACTTTGCTACTAGTAACAAGAAGCACCATCCGTTCTTCCCTCACCAACCAGCTCGCCTCGCTCGCAGACGCGGCTGCAAGAACGGATGGACGACTGGCGACCCAAGTGAGAGGCAGTGTGGCAAAGCGTGTGGCTCACCGCGTGAGGTTTGCAGATCCCCAGGGATCCAGTCGTACCTTCTCAGAAAGTGATTGGAGACCCTCTTATGTAGGTTTTGAGGGTCCAAGTACCTTCTGAGAAGGTACTTGGATCCCTAGGGGATGTTTGCAGTGTGTTGTTCTCTATTTTTAAGGGGGCACGCAGCGAGGACGCCCAGCTCGGAGTGGACATTCTAGAACGCAGCCTGGAGTCTCAGTTCGTACCTTGGACAATGGGTAGTCTTGTACTGTTTTTTTGTTCGGGTCATGTCCCATTTTCTTATTTAAAGACTCCAGGTATAGCTTTCAGATGACATGTATATGAGTTCAGGCGATCTAAAGTTAGTTCTCAGGAGCCAACTTCAGTCCATGAAATTTCTGGGTCCTGAGAGGACTATCGTGATGAAGAGTTGCAAAACCACTGCAAATCTGGCCCAACCAGAACGTCCTTCGTTGGCATCTGTGCCGTGGATTGCCATGGAGCATATCGCGTCATAGACACGCCGAAGCGGCGTTCAAGACCGGCATGGCTGTTATGCCACATCGGAAAAGAACAAGTTGTTGAAAGCATCGGCTTGATATGAGAAGACTTATGCCCAGACACTCATGGAATTCCTCGGAATTCCTTTGACATGAGTGCGTCATTTGGATGGAGTATATGAAATGTATAGTATTCCTCATAATTTCCTCCATGTCCCACACTCGTCTCATGGATGCTTCATCTTCGACACCCCATGCCCCTTCATTTTCGACCTTGGTCGGCCACCGAGTTGATCCTCGATCCTCGATCCGCGTTGGTTCTTGGCGGGTCAACCTGTTTTTGTTCGGATCCCCCAGACACAACCCTGGGCCCGAACCTATGGAGGGGTCGGACCCGAATCCTCTATATGGAGGGGTCTGGGGTCGAACCATTCCCAGGTTTTGAGGGAGCAGTCGGGCTGTTTGGAGTGTCTGGAGACCCAATTCCAGCTTGGTTTGCAGAGGATACTTGGATACCTTTCTTCCCAGAAAAACCGCACGTGGCTTCCTCAAAACCAGTAGCCACGACTTGCGGCACCTTGCTGGCAGTAATGATGTCAGCCAGCCCAGAGGATTGGACCATTGCGGACGAGTCTCGAAGATGTGCTTGGACACGCGTGGAGCGCCGCGCGCTGAACGTTGGGCTGACAGCGGAATTGAGGATTCATGACTCTCCGAAAAAAGACATGGGTACATCTAGACATACAACATCATACAACCAGAAAAGACTGCGATGAATCACATACATCGACAGACATTCAGAAGTCAGTCTGAATAAGTCAGACTCTGGAGATCCAGGTGTTGTTCTTTTCTGTTGAAATACTCTTAGGCTTTTCCTCTCCCTCGTGCACCATGGGCTGCTCTCCGGGCAAGCACCAACCACAAGACATCGAGGACGGCGAGAAACTCGCCCCGCGGTTTTCGTCTCTGGCAGTTAAGCTGCAGGGGAAAGAGTTGAAATTCGGGGATCATTACCCAAACACTCCAAGTATAGCTGCAAGTGGTTTCTATAATACCCGATGGGCTTCCTGGCCCACCTGATTTAATAGCCTGAAGCCCGAAGAACAGATCAAATAGGTCAAATGGTCTTGAAAGCCTAGGGCCTAGATCTTATATCAACGCTCATCCTTTGTGCTTATCCTTCTAGATCCTTCCAAACCAACTTGTGGATCCTTTCTTGCTCGTGTCACACAGCCGGCTCGACCTTTCGTGACGTGTGTGACCACAGCTGAAGCTACGTACTTCCGCGGACGTGGATCGGTCCACTCCAAGTGACTTGCAGTGTGCGCCGTCTTCTCTTCGTGCTCCAAATCCGACTGGAACATGCGGTGTCCAAATAATAGCGTGAAGAAGGGGAGGTCCTGTCCATTCCACCCCAATTCCACGGGGGCCCTGGTGGGCACCGACCTGGAAAGCTCCAGGGCGACAGCATGACCCTGTCCCCCTTGTCGGCGCAGCACATCAACACCGAGACCGGGGAGCGTATCTCAGAGCTGCTGGGCAGGTCCGACCGGTCGACCGGTCCAACAGGTCGGAGACGGACCTCGGCCACACGAGGTCCCGGACTAGCCATGCCTATACGACCACCATATAGGTGGTTGAAGTCGGGGTCAATTGATTGGGTATGCCAGTCCCAAACAGGTCGTGTTTGGGAATGGTGGGTTATGCCACATGTTATGCCTTGGCGGTGTCCTATGGTTTTGTCCTTCTTTTTGCCTTGGGGGGTCCGAGGGGTCCTTGGGGGGTCCTTGGGTCAGTCGGTAAACATGAGCATCACGATACTTTAAGAGATGGACATGCCTGCTGGTATGTTGAGTGGTTTACACGGAGTAAGCCCCTGGAAGGCAATGCTTTAGAACAGCAAACAGGTGGTTTTCCACTTCGATGTGAATGACTTGGATAGTCACTTCGTAAAGGCAGATAGACTCAGCTAGAAGTAGAAACCATGGGCTATCCCCAGCTGCTTGACACTGTATTTGAACCAGGGGCATGCCCATGATGTCTCGAATACAATGCAGACATCATGGGCTACAGGTAGAACTGCTTTACACATCTGGAACCATTCCGTATGTAAATTCACACTTATTCACCATGGAGGAGGTTTCTCCGATGTGTTTGTTCATGGTGGTTGACTGCTGGGCTGGGACTTTGAATGATCGATTCCGATCCCGAAGAAATCATTGAGTGGATCAACAATCCCAGACACGACCTGTCTGGGACTGCCGCCCCAGACAGACCGCCGACTTCAACCACCCCTGGCCGTTTCTCAGCAGTCCTATGGCAGTCCCATGGGTCGTGTCTGGGAATGCTTTCTTGCATGCACTCTAATAAACCTGTGACCTTGCAAAGGATGTGGTCCGTCTTTGTTCGTGCGCTTGGATGGTGGTTGTCTTTTTGAGCTATGGCCAGATCATCTGGTTTTAGCCGCCATGACCTATGGAGCTGATGTAAGATGCGATCCATGGCTGTGAGTGAGTGTGTTTATCATGTGGGTACAGACTGTGCACAGACTTTTGCAGAGTTTGTAGATGACACAAGCCTAAGATCACAATCTGATCATGAACAATATTATCACGCTCTCTTCACTCAGCAGCTCGAGTCGTGTGCTACGTAGCAAGCGGCAGCACGACGGTTTTCCAACAAAAAAAAACGCGAAAAACACACGAATCATGTCTCTTTCCAGCTCGAGGTTCTACTTCCATCAGCAGCCTTGGGACAAGTCCTTCACTCGAACCGATGCGACAGTGACCAAGACTTACACGCGATCCGAGTTTCTCGATGAGCCACTCGATCCGAGTTGGACTGCTCGTGGTGTCGAGTTTGCTGGGAAGACCGATATATATATATATATATATAGGACCTGCCAGCAGTCACAAGACGAGGTGCCGAACTTGGAGGATAGGGGTGCCCAGAACATCCACTCACTTAGGGACCAAAAACCACCCCTTTGTGACTCCTGGTATATGTAGATCTTCCAACTATGCAACATGTTTGCCTAACTTGGCTGGTTTTATGTCTGCTGAACTTTGGCATGTCGTTGGAAGATCCAGCTATATAGCCCAGACCCCAATCAATGTTTTGTGCATAATTACATGGAGTGGCTGGGAGACCAATTCAGGGCGGCCGTATTGGTCGGCAGTACAACTCTGACAAGGGATCTCACTTGGCCGCGGGTTTTGTGGTTTGGTGCCCTTGACTTCCATCAATTTCATGCATCTCTTCACACCTTAGGGCTGGTCGGCCCTCCAGTTTGGATGTCTTTCCTGTCTCCCAAACTGGAAGGGCGGAGGTTTCCCAAGCTACTGGGGGAGATGGTTCCTCTCCCATGTCCCTCAGGCGAACGCCGCAGTATCGCCCCGACATCGATGGCTTGCGCGCCGTCGCCGTCCTGGCGGCCTCTGGGATCGCAGGGCAGGGTCAGGGGTCGGCTGGGTCGGCTGGGTGACCGTGGAGAAGATGTTCGGAGCCCCGAATCCTCGGGTCTCCAGGAGTCTCAAGGGGTCTCAAGGGTCGAAGCATATGGATTCGCTCTCAGGGGGTCTGGGGTCTCAGAAAACCGACGAATCCTCGGGTCTCAGGGCTCTGGGGTCGAAGCCATTTTCGGTCTTGGAATGGTTTTTGAGGGAGGACAGGGCAGGACCAGTCGGCTCCATTCGGGCGATTTGAGGGGCCCAAGCACATGGATGGAATAGACCCGCCCTCCAACAATGAAGTGGATGGCATGGCCCCTTGGGAATGATGATTTGACGAACTGGGGGTGGACTTTGCTTTCATGTTTTTGTGTAACATGCCTATACCTTCTTCAGATAAATATTATATAACATAGCAGCCCCAAAGGACACATGCATTACACAGTTGGAAGTTCAATGTGTGCCAACATGCCGTCGTCCCATTTCCAGCGTCGGAAACCGGGGGAACCGTAGGTCGGTACGTGCTGAGCTCGGTACGTGCAGATCGGGTGACCAGTGACCAGTCCACCGAAAACTGCATGACCCCGGCCCTGCTCGTCTTGGTGATGACCCATTGACCAGTGGCTTCAGGCGCCAGAAATGAGTGGAAACAACATGAAACAACAAGCAATTCTTTGTTTGCACTATGTAACTGCTTGAAGTTGATGCATGTTGATACTGTTGACCCGCTAGCAGAGAAACTAGCTTTGGTTGCACCCGCAAGTTAAATACTTCAACACCTCCTTTAAAAAGCGTTTGCTTTTTGGTACTGAGTGCTTTGAACTGACCAGAAAAACAGTTGGCTGTATGCGCACCGCAGGGATTGACACTCGGAATCCTCAGGATTGACACTCACCCGGCACGCAACGGCCGTTCATCCGTTCATCCCTAGGTGGTGGTGTACCACTTGAACTCCTCATGGCTTCCTACAGGCCTGGCCGGCCTTTTTTTTCGATGCACACAGGAGATGCAGATGGTGCTGAAAAAAGGATTGGAACAAATACAGATTGAAAAAACAACACAATCATGTCATGTGCTCCTATTTGTTGTTACTATTTGTGTATGGGAGTTGGTGCCTTCTGACAGTGGCCAGTTACGGCGGAACAGTCTCTGGCCCGGCCTTGCGGAGGTTTTGGCTTGACATGTTTTTTGTGAGGAAAGACCAAGTGCATTGCATGCTATATTAATTGGTTCATATCCCTAGGGTCCAGTCGTACCGAACCTCAGGTACGGTGAGGACGGAGACCCTGTGGTGCCAGGAGGGTCCAGTCGTACCGAACCTGAGGTTCGATACGACTGGATAAACTGAAGTCATGCTTAGACCTGCGCCATGGATCCATTTTTTTCCATCACGGAAGCCCAATACAAGGATGAGGTGTGCTAAAGCAACATGGGATGAATGGGTCGTTGAGGGTTTCAGTCATGCTGTCAGAAGCCGTTCGTCGTTCACGACATGTTTCGCCACACTGTCAGACGCCGCACATGTCACCGCCTCCAGCCATAAGGCTGAGATCTGACAAAAGGCCTTTAGGAGGTTGGAAGGACCGGCCTTTTAGGAGTAAGAAGCCTGAAAGGAGTTGCCCAGCCGCTGGAGGGAAGGGAAGACCCGTCTGGAAAAACGCCACTCGGAAAAGGCTCACTGATTTGCATGGCTGCAATTCTTAGTCTATGGATCTTCCAACTCTGCCCAATTTCTGCTGAACTTGGCTGTTCTGTATAGATCAAAAGGCAGACATTCTTGCAGCTTTACCGCCCGATCCGCCCTCACCTCGGTTGGTCAAAGCAGGTCTGGTGGGTGTGGACATTTTCTTCACGATCTCTGGCTTCGTCTCTCGGCGGAACGACGACACACTTCTCGCGCGTGGACACTCTCCCGCGACGCGGAACGGGTGGACTGGACGTCGACATGAGCATTTACTGGACAGACTGAGCCAGGTGTTTTGCCTAAAACGCTGGATGTTGGATTTTTTGTTGGGGGGTCGTTTGTGTCGGGACTGGGATTTTAGGGCTGATGATGGATGCTGATGCATACTTGTTTCAACATAGTTTCGACATCCCTTGACATGCTAGCCCCAGACCAGAGTACTAGCCTTGAAAACTATTGCATGATGGCAAATAGCAACTCGATGGTTTCGAAGAACCAGGATGAAGAGAGTAATGCATGTTGGCTCCCTTCACTACAAGACACCTTTTAAGATATACAGTATACACATTCTGAAGTACCACCTGATTATTTGTTTCCAATGTGATTCCGCAGAGGTCCAACGGATGAACAGCCATGGTCAGACTGCGCTGCACAATGACTGGAACAGACACTCCACATATGGAATATAGCATACCCTGGGGCTCCAAGTACCTTGTGGGTTTGGAGAGTCCAAATGCCGTCTGAGGAGGCACTTATCCTTTGCCCCATCTATGACCCCAATGTAACTCTAACTATTGCAATATCCCACTACCAGTAACAGTCGGTAGAACAATGGTATACAAAATGTTCACCATGTTGGAGCGTTCGGCCTGCAACCTAACCATCATCATTCACTGGGCCGTGGTATATACCCAAACTATTCCAGTCTGCATGCATGGTCTGAAAACTGCCAAGGTTTTTGGTCCGATCTCTGCTAGTTCTTTCACCGACTATGCAAAATTTCTACTTAACTTGGCTGTTCTTTATGGATCAAAAGGCAGACATTTGTCACAGTTGGAAGCTCCACGTATGAAGGGTCCAGACTTCGCGTCAGTCGAGACTGAGTCTCCGAGACTGGGATGTTAAAGCTCCCGTCTAAGCTCCCTTCTCGTCATGTCTCAGAAAGGGTCTCCGTCCTTCAACAGGTGGTGACTTCATCCCTGTGGGGACATTTGGAAGATGTGCCTTGGACCGGAGGTTGAAGAACCCTATATATATAGGAGCCCTATATTTTGGCTATCCTATAGGTACACCAGGTGACGGGTCCTAGTTCAGGTCACTGGATACCTTTGTTGGTAAGGTCTCAACGGAAGAAAAAACGCGGGCGTTCGATGCAGGCCGTGGTGTTTTTTGGTTCGCGTGACTGATCATGGTGACAGGCTGCTGTGTGGGTGTTCCTGAGCCGTGCTCGGATTTCGCACCTGAGCTGTTGGAAAAAGAGAATAACACACAATCGCAGAAGTTCAGTCAGATCCATATCCCTAGCGTCCTTAATTATATGGGTCGAACAATGTCCATATTTACATACGCAGCAGTTTGTGCTGGTGGGAACTGGATTTCTGAGCTGAACTCTACATGTTGAGAATCTGATCGAGTCCAACAAGTGAACGATGTCAGAGAATGAGATGAACGAACGGTGATAACGGATTGCGCCATGATTGCACCAAGCTTCTAAGTTAGGTGTTCTGCGAGAGCGGTTTTGCATCTGTTTTGCATAAGGGAGAGAAGCGGAGCGGAGCGCAGTGTTTGGGAAAGCTCCCGTTCACCATTCCATGCCACGCGCAGTGCGCCCAGGATGAAGGCGTTTGCGCCTTTTGTACGGACTTCTTTGCCCGTCGTGCCAAGCGTCCCTGGGCACCGCGAGGGAGTTGGCCTTTTTTGGCCAAGCCGCGCCTGCAGTGTGGTCGTTTTTGTCATGTTGGGCAGGTATCCAAAGACTCCCAAGGCGTTGCACGAATTCAGTATTCTATACCTTACGCACATGTACATGATTTACATGATTATACATTTATGTGTTTATATACCCTGGATCTTCAAACAGTACATAACGGCAGAAACGTTTGCGGGAGGCATGTTCCAGTGAAAAGACGACGTAATCAAAAAACATGCCGTTTTAGGGGTGCAAACATGTGCTGAAAATCAAAGGGACGGCGGAAAGACGCCGTCTTGGACGCCTCAAAAGGCCGTTGCTTCTTGGTGTCCACCGGTTTCCGCTGGCCACAACAAAAAAGCGCCGTCTTTGGAATAAGACGCCTGAACGGCCGTAATGGCATTTTTTCTTGAACAAGGCAATAATTTGTGCCGTTTGGCAAGATCGTGGACGGTTTGCTCTTCTTCCTTTTCCAGTCAGTGAACAGCAAAACCTTTGCAAATGGGTTACCCCCCTCAAATCCATGTCCATGTTCACATTCACACAACCGAACCAATCTATCAACAAATTTGATCGAACCTTCGGCCCCAATGTCTTCGAAAGATGGACGTCAGGTCTGCTGCCCACCGCCTTGATCGTCATCTCGTCCACGGCTTTGGCCTTGGCCTTGGTGGCTCCTCAATGGGATCCCCGTGCAGACGCTCGGACCTTGACATGGACGGAGGTGGAGAACGACACGGAAGGACAGGGTCCAGGACGGGCCAGGATGCCCAGGATGGGTTCTGATTTGTTTGTTTCTTTTGTTTTTGTTGATGCTGCGTTGTGTGTTTTGTTTGGCCAAAAGCACGAAACGTAAGCGGCGCTTCACACGCGCTTGCTACACCCCGCTTCACCGCCGGGTAAACTGCTTGCTGCAAGGAACGCTTCTTGCTCGTGGGCCTCTCTGGAACGTCGGTTGCCTCGGACGTCGTCGCGTTCGCGGGCGAATGAAGAAGCATCAGGCTGACCGAGAGGTGGCATCAGAACGGACAACTGCAGCGTACCTAAACAACCTGTCTCCCTAATGTGTAGACTCTTGATTCATAAACCATCCCCAATTGAATGGAGAAAACCTTGTCATATGGCCAGCTTCTTCAGTTCGTGACCTTTTGAAGGTTGCTGTTCGTGACCCTTGAGAGGCTTAAGTGACCAATTAGTATATCAAGTACGGTCACACTGAAGAACCAGGTGGTTTAGCCGGGGTGGATAAACCATCAACAGTCTACTGCCAGGTCTACATTAGTGCTCCAGTGGTACCCAACTCGTTTCAGTTTGGCACGGTCGAGGGAAGGTGCCCTGCAAGGGAGCCCAGGTGCGAGGGTTTGTAGGCTGTTCGGTGCTTGGGCGCTTCTGAAGACCCAATACGCAGCTACTTGGTGGTCAAGCTCGCTAGTTACGTGGGTTTCTCCTGATCTACTCGGGTGACCTGACAGCTGATCTGAGTGGGTGGATCCTGGATCCTCCCTGGACCCGAAAGCCCTTCCGCAAAGCTGACCTGGGCGACTTGGTCGAAGTCTGGTCAAGCTGACACAGAAAACTGCCTTTTTTTAGGGATTGGATGCGGAGCTTTGTTGAGATTTCGTGGCAAATGCACCTTTGGGCTGAGAATTTTCGTTCAACTGCAGTGAGGGCTGAGCTGCATGCTGCAAACGGCGGAAGACGGAATCGGAGATTCACGGCACCAAGGTTTGCCAATGCAAACAACTGGTTGGTCTACGAACGTTCCTTGTCAGAACTAGAAAACAGCTGGCATAGGAGAAGACCAGCTTCTGCATATTACGATCTGCTCCCAAGCTTTCCTGTGAGTTTGTGGTTTATTGGAGTGCGGGTAACAAGCTTGATATGATATGATCATTTTGCTTAGAGAGATCCGACACAAATCCTTTTTGAGCCGGAAGTGCTCCCTGGAAGTTTCAAGATGTGGAGCTGTCCTTTTTTGCCCAGGTGATGACTACATGGCAACTGGGCATAGAAATTTGAGCAGCCATGAGATGACGCTATCTACCAGATGCCTTGTGAAGGCTTCCCTATCTGAACACTTTTGATCTCAGCAATCTTCTTATGAATCAAGTTAATGGCAGTTTTGGCCTAAACTGGCCAAGGATTCACATAGAGTATGTGCGCGTTTGCAAGACAAGTGAGTTGTTAAGTGTTGGTCTTCTCCGCATCTTGAAACCCAAGCTCAATCTGCAAAAGCCAGCAGCACGCGGCCTTCCCCCACAACGTGTTTATTGACATGCCCTGGAGCAACTCGCCCTTTGCCCCCTTTGCTACCAAAAGGACTGAATAGTCCACCAATTGGGACTGAATAATAGTCCATCAACGATCAAGAACCTGTATGTTCAGCCTCCTGATGGCCCGGAACAATTATAAGGTACTCATGTTGCTGCATCAGATACGCTTACGGTACCCTGGTGTCAAGCCCAGAAGCTGAGGACTTCTTCAGCAACGACGTCCATGACTACAACCCCTTCTTGCACTTGTGGTCCCTAGGAGTCGAGGAACAGCTCCTTGGCTTCGGATGTGTGTGGCTGGGCGACTATGGAGGGGGGCGACTGTAGACTGATGAATGAAAGAACCCCATCTGAGCCTTTGGAGTAAATGTGTTTACCAAGCATAGACCATCTGCACCCAGGGAGTTTCGGGTTGCACTCCGGACACATTATGTCATCACCCCACGGATTCCGTGGGGTTTCCCCACGGTCCATCAAGGAACGTCGCCTTCCCAGGGACCATCCGTTGGTCCGCTTAGTCGAGTGAGTCAGAGTGTACTGTCCCCTAGGGCTCCAGTCGTACCTCCTTAAAAGGTATGACTGGACCCGAACATGGCACCCACCCCAGTCCCACCGAAACGAAGGTCCGAAGGTCTGACTGGACCGCTTCGGGGTCATCCTTCGATTCTGCGTCTGGATGGGCGGTGGGGAGGTGAGGAGGTGGTCGAAGTCTGCGCAGCAGTAGCTGCAAAAGCTTCTTGTTATTAGTAGTAAGGCTCCTGGCCCACCTCCGTTTCGAAGATGGGCCAGGGGTGGGTGCCAGGGGGGTCGAATACCACCTCCTGAGGAGATGGGCCAGTAGCCCTAGGGATTAGTAAGGCAGGACGATCGGAGCTACGTTCGCTTCGCGTCCGATCGCTCCGTTCGGTGAAAACGATGCTTCAGACCATCCAACATTTACACTTCCTAGGGATCCAAGTGCCTCCTCAACAGGTACTTGGACCCTCCAAACCCACCCCAAACACCTTCTCAGAGGGTACTTGGATCCTTAGGGACTCCCTGCTGGTGTTTTTGGATTTTGTTCGTGACACTAGGGCCTTATGGAGCAGTCATGCCATTCGTTGGCTTGAAGAGGGTCCAGCAAAGTCATGCGGTTTGATGTGTGACACAATGCAAATCTATGACGCATGCAAGAGGCAGATACAGACAGATATATATATATCTATATATAGTAAATAGATAGATAGATGACCTTCATCTAAAATCATATTGAGATGTGTTTGTTCCTACTTAGAATCATTTGAGATGACATTCTATCATTAATTGATCCATCCGGATCCATTGTTTTGTTTGTTGTGTTATTCATGTGCTTTCTTGTTTTCTTTCAGGTTCTACTTGGTGGTGCCGTGGCTGCTCTACGTTTGCCTCCACTCCTTGGATCGAGGCGTCGTCCAAGACGTGACATCCAAAAAAGACCGTATACGAGTCAAGCATGTGGTGCTTGGTTTTGTGCTGCATGTAAGAACGAGGGATGTCAGTTAACATGTAGTACGTGGTGCTTGGTTTTGTGCTGCAAGTATAGTGGGGATGTAATATATATATAGGGATGTATATAACACTTTTGCATTTGACTTTGGCTCAGTTGTGCGGACATGTCCCAAGATATCTGAAGAACTTCAGTAGTAATCTTCCCTTCCCTTGGCAATATGTCAAAACATTTATATACAACATGTGATTATATGTGTGTACATACCAGGACCTTCTCAGTGACGTTTTACAGGCCTAAGTGACCTCAAACTAAGGGATCAAAAGGTCACTGGGAAGATCCACATATATATATATATATAAACATTATATATATGCCGGAGGCGTTATATCTGCCGATTGAACCCTGCCTTTTCTGCTTTGCGTACTGCCAGGTACAGGCCCTCGTACCGCCATCTTTTGGATCCTCTCGGTCATCAGCATTGCCTTGGGATGGTGGGTCGAGGCGCCGCTTCACGCGTCGCCCGCCAAACCCTGCATCGGGTCCGGGATCTTCCGGATGATCTGCATCGGTCTCCGAAGTGGACGAATTGGCTCTGAGAAGGTACGGCTGGACCCTCCAAACCTAGACATAACTCTCCAATCACCGTACCTGAGAAGGTACGACTGGATCCCTGGGGATTTGCTTAGGGTTATGTTTCTCCCCCAAACTGGGTGAATCCTCTTCTGGCGATTTGGGCGATGGTTCCTGGGAGCCGCAAATCTGAGAAGACCCTGTGGCCGCAAATCCAGTCTCACTTGGTGGACGCTCTGTTTGGATGAAGTACTGGATGCAAAGACAAGTCAGTGTTCCTGTCTATATAACAAAGCCATATGCAGTAGACAGGTGGGCAGATAGAAGCCTGAATAGATGAGTTAAGTGCAGCTCGGTGCAGGTGAACCAGTTTCAAGAAGATACAATGAAACATGTTTACGCCAGCAAACTTTGGCGTTGTTACTGGCCAGTTGCTTAGACCCAACTGTGAGTAAAACCTGCGTGACATCTTCCGTTATGTGGCACAGTGACACTCGGACGGACTCTTCGATTGAGAGTGCCAAAGCCTACCTGGACCATCCAATGGGTGTCCAATGACATCTCTAAGTGGATATCTCTAAGTAGTGTCCAGCCAGGACACCCCTTGGATGGTCCTGGAATGCTTGTCCGACATCGCAGCTCCATTTCATGGATGTACCGGCACCTCCGCCTCAAACCAGAACACCCCGACCTCCCCGACCTCTAAACCCGCTGTCCACCGGTGTCCAGCTCCCGCTGTCCCGCAACTCTTTGGGCTCAGAGGACGGTTCTTCCCGCCGCCATCGTTCCGTCTTCGTTGAGGGGCGGTTTCAGAGTGGAGGATGCTGGAGACCTGGTTTGAGAAGATGCCGGTGTTCTCCGGGGCTCCGAAACCTCCCACATCCGAAAAGAAGGTCTACCGAGGTGGGCCCTCAAAACCCACCCATCCCTGGCCCGCCGAACCGAGGAGGTGGGCCAGGAGCCCTGGGGTTGATATCTTTTGTTTGGTAGTATAGGACAAAGATGGACACAGGTACTGTATCAATATGTGTAAGACTAATTCTTGTTCAAAAGGGCCAGCTAACATGCAACAAGTAAGAACAGTTCGTGGGTGCATGGTCCACACCGGATCGGTTGGAAGCGTTGCACGGCAAGCGGAGTCCAAGTCCGAGTCCCATTCGGTCTGAGTGGAGTGCATTCCGTGAACAGAGGAAGCCATACACTCCATGGGACTGCCAAGTCGGACTGATCAGTTGACCCCCGACTTCAACCACTCCTGGCCCTTTTGGCACAGAATGGCAGTTCCAGACCGGTCGCGTTGGGGGGAAGCCAACAGATGCCAACACACCGGTGTTCCTCGTCTTCGTTGCGAAGTCGGAACCCGCCTCCCGATCGGCTGCCGAAGTCGGCCGGATCGAAGGGGGGCCGAGGATCGGATGGGGCGGCCGTTCACCACTGTCTGACGCATGGAATCATAAAGCCCGGATGGATTCTGGCAGCATTTCCCAGACACGACTAATGGGACTGCCATAGGACTGCCGATCAGTTGGGGTGGTTTGAGGGGTCAATGTAGGTATATATGGCATACATGGAGTGTCTGGGTTTGTATGCATTTGTCTGCATATCCTTCGAGTTCAGAACGCAGAAGCCATCCCAGGTCTGGGCAGTTCTTTGGCTTCCGTTATGTCTTGCCTTGAGCCAAAGCAGTGAAGAGAGCTGCCCTTTGGCCGATGGCTCTTGTCAGCCTGCCAAATCAAGTCCGCTCCTCAGACGTCGACGCCGGGAGCGGTTCCACTCACTAGTCGCGGGTGGGAGGGGGTCAGGGACTGCCAGAGGAGGACGAACTCCAGTGTTGGCAGACCGGATCAGGGACCTGTTGGGATGGTGCATGATGGTGCAAAGGGGGAATCATTAGGGGCCGATACACAAACCGGTGGAGTCTTAGCGGATGACCATCACAACGTGGCACCACTGCACCACTGCACTCCGTAAGGATTGGTTCGGTCATGATGGTATGGCATGGCCCGTACGGATGAACCATCTTTCAAATACCAAGCAATACCAAGCAGGTGGTGCCAACCACGTGGATGATTTGGCAGAGTAAAGTGGGTGATCCCCGGTCTTCCAGCGACCGAACATGAAACCGCGCGCAAACTCGCGCGCCCGAACATGAAAACTGAAGCTGGATCGTGGCGTGTTCTCGTTTGGCTGTATATATATATACACAATTATACATATGGCTCACCGGATGCAAAGAATTGACTGGGTTTTGCATGCATTAGATACACAATAAGATATTATATTATCACAGATGTAAATTGACTGACCGTGTCAAGGTGGATTCTGAAATACGACCAGAAATCAACACTTAATTCATGGAACCCTCATTGTTCTTGTTCGATGGAACAAGTCATAACAATGGCCACACTCGACTTTTCATGCTTTTCCCCCTGACTGCATCACAACCATGCCCTGTACATGCCAAACTCACAGGCCTGGCTGGTATGGTATGGCCTTATGTTCCGACCCAAGGCTCTTCAGGTCGTGATTGACCCGAAGACCCAACAGGTTCTTTCGCATCGAGCCATGTTCTGAGCATCGACTCACGCGTGGTATAGCTCGAACTCCTCCTGATCCTGCGCTGAGGTAGTTCAGTGCTCCCAACATGTGAAGAAGATATTGAGCTCAAGGACTTGGTCGAGAAGTCCAAGTTGCTTTGCAATCCTCGGCACGTGCCAGAGAACCTGCGAGCACCCAAGAAGATCTCGGGTGTCATGCCTGAAAAGCCGATGTTTTCCTGCAAACAGATTCAGTACCAGCACCCAAAAAGAGACCATCATGGGCCCTCCTGACTCCCTGACCAGGTGTTTTCCATTGACCATCTCTTTGGGTGGTGCTTGTATGTGTTGGTAGGTCCTGATTTTACTAGCTCAACTTCTTGGACTCATGAAGGCCCATCAAGTCCTGCCCTGCCCTGCAGAATCAGATCCTGCAGGCCTCTACTGGTTGAAAGGGCTTCCTTTGCCTGATGTGGCGGCCTGCTTCAGTCCCTTGGGCCGCAGTACGTAGCTCTGAGAGGAGCGTGCACGTAGAGCGTAGCACCAGCAGTCCGATCTCTCAAGTCTCTCAAGAGTGGCGTGATTCGCCTAAGCCGCTTGATGAATAGAACCCCCCAACAGTTGGATTGCAAAGCCCCTTCAATAGGGAGGTTGAAACATGTGATCAAGAAGTCTACATTAGGTTTCCTTCACTCGTCCGTTTTGTTGTTCTTCTATAGCCAAAGCATGCAGTGTCCTCGCTGCCACAGTGAAAGGGTGGATCCTCTTTACAGTGCGAGGCGCGTGTTTGGTGGCTCGCTTCGCAGGTACGGGTGAATGGAATCAGGACACCTTGACGCTAAAGCTTACAACTTGGCGGGACTTTTACTTTAAGAATGACTTTGCTGGACGAAGCCTGGCTGGAGCTCTCTATGAAGCTTCGTTTGCATATTTGGTGAAGTTCAAGGACGGAAAGGAAGTTGGTGAGTATGAGGTATGGGCAATAGAATAGGACATAATTGTCATGATATATCATGATATATCATGAATTAGTAAACAATAGTATATACTTGATGCTGGTCACATCAATTATTCAAAGACAGTCAACATGTTACATAGGTGTATGCAAGCGGCATACTACATATTAATTCAGATCTTCAAGAGAAGAATTGCCTGTTTCACACTGGCGTGAAGCAACCAAGTCCACTCAGAGAATTGTGTGTTTAGATGATTTTCCTGTTGTGGGCGATTGCATCGTGGCGCCCAAACCATACAATCACAGAACGATGAAACAAACTGGTTCCCATGCACTATATAACCCAGACATACCCAGACACTCCATGTATGCCATATATGCCTACATTGGGGTGGTTTTGGTGGTCAATGTAGGCATATCTATATATGGCATACATGGAGTGTCTGGGTAATGAAAAAGGACATGTCCGTTAGGTTGTTGCTGATTTCTGAGGATTACTTCACTTGTTTGTCATGAAATCACTTCGCTTTGTTGGTATTGTGGTTCGCAATTGTTATTGGACTTTCAGTACACACGTTTGAGGGGGAGCCACTTGTCCACTTGCCCTCTGCTCAGTCCCAGAACCAAATCCATGGATACCCATTTTTGAGACCGGAGACTGGAGCCCCAACCAATAGGTGTTAGAGTCTATACTTCCCTTTTTTAGGCGGTCTAGTCGAACTGTGAGGTGTCCCCATTGATATAAACACACCCATTTGGTTGGAAAGCATCCCCTCCAGGCGCATTTCCCGGGTTTAGGGGGTGTCATTCTTTCTTTTCAATGTAAGTATTTGATTTTTGGTGATTTGGGGTATCTCATCTCAGGGGGGTTCTGAACAAACCGCTCCCCGCACCTTCTACTCCCCCTCACCACGGGGCTATGTGGGGCTCCCAGCACTCCCTCCCAAGTCGGGCGGGGCGTGCGGTCCCTAAACCCTAAACCCTGCACGCAGGATGATACACTCTCAGAGGCGGACATTACTCCCACCAGCTCCTCACGTTTGTGGTCACCTCTGACGACCGCGTTTGGAGCGATCAGCGTCCCAGCCAGAGCAGACATGCGGTTTCAAGCCATTAGGACCTGGGTGCTCATGGAATATCCGTGTAGTGATATAGTAGTCGAAATGGTTTCCTACCTGGAGCCTCCAAAGTCCAATAAATATTGAACTTCTGGAACTTTTGTACTATTGGTACGATTTGAACGGTTTGGAAGAAATCTCTACGAAATCTACCAAAACTGCACGACTTGTCCCACCTTCCCACATTCACGCCTCCAAGCAGCAGCCATCACAAGACTCTTTGCTTTTACCCTTCCCAGGCTAGGTCCGAGAGCTGTTTGAATTGAGTCTGGTACTGTCCCAGACATTTCTCTAATGTACGCAAGGTTTGCGTCAAAGGATGGCAAGAGCGGGCTGTTTGGCTTACTCTGCCAATGTAATCTTCATCATGCCAAGCTGCCATGCCTGACAGAAATAGTCATATCACATCTCATCCCTAGACATCTTGTTGTGCCAAATTAAATACAACACCTTGAGGAAAAAGTATACATGCATGACTAGTGTTGCCTAGGAACAGCAGGGGTTCAAGGACACAGGTTCCTTGATCTCATCAACCAAGTGCGTACCCAAGTGATACTTAGGGCGATAGCGATATAGCTTGTAGCCCCTGTTGTAGGATGCCGTGGCAAGATGAGCAAAGGTCACCTGGGCAACATAAGGTTTGGTTTATTTATAGTGTTTGACTCAAACGTTCAATTAGCAGTTCTTCAAGTTCCTTACCATCAAGGTACCATTCCAAGTCCAAGGTACATTCATTTCACGACCAGCCATCCCAGCTGCTTTACAAGCATCACCCATGAGCCAAACTCCATTGCTCCTTCAAGTGTCATAGTACAGAAGTTCCAGAAGTTCAAGATTTATTGTAACTTTGGAGGCTCCAGGTCAATATTTTATAAATACATGCATGCATGGACAATATTCCCCTCAAGGCAAAACAACTGGAAGGGTCAGTCCTGCAGATGCGGAAAAAGCGATTGCAAGATCGAAGAAGATATGCGCACATTTGGTAGAGCTCATCCGAACGATCCACCTCCAGGGTACACTATACAGAGGCATGTTGACTGAATCCACCATTTTTCACAGTGCATGGAGGCAAATTCAATATGGCCACAGTCAAGCAATGGCCTCACTGTCACATTGGAGATCATCCTCCAACCAAGAAATGACCAGGCCAGTGTCGAAAGCTTTGCCGCCGAGGGATGTGGGCCAGTCACTGTTCCTGAGGAATGCCATGGAAGGGCAGAAGGGAAACCAGGGTCATTACACCTCAAAGATGCATAAAGAGTGAACCTTTGCTAGCTTAGGTTAGCGTCGATGCCATATCCAAGGATAGAATTGAAAACTCTTGGATTGAAGTGCACTTGGAATTGTGACGGCACCATTCATCAAAGCGCTGGTAAGCATGTTCCAATCTGTGTTTCAATCTTCCAACCCCAAAGTGCCCCAGCTTGCTCAAGAGAACAATGGAGCTAGCACCAACATCCAGCCCATACCCAAGGTGGAAAACATGGCAGTAGCCCCTGGCGAACATAGTATGGTTCATGGCATCCAGGCACAACCAAAAGCTGGCATCCATCACGGAAGGGTGACGGGCCTGGACCCAGTTGCCTCCACTCCGCTGATGCTGTAGGGTTTTCCCAGTCCTGCACCAAAAAATAGTCTCATGAACTCCCAATTCAAGTACTTGCTTTTTCACACAAACAACCTCAGAAAAAATGACCAGTCCGTACTTAGGCAGCGATGACAAAGCCTCTTGCAGTTGAAGCCGGTACTCAAATGAAACGCCTCATAGATGGCAAGATGTCATGTCAACTATCAAATCACCAACCAACAGCAGTCAAAGCATTGTTTCCAACAGTTCTAATTCCACCAAACCACTTTTCGGAGCCACACCCAATCACCTTTCACTCCAAGGCATACCATCCGTAGGCGAACTCCACCCAGATCCTGAGAGGGCAGGGGTGAGACATAGGAGTGGAAATATGTTCTTCATTCAGCAAGCTGGTGTATGACCAATTGATTGCACGCATACCTGTTCAACCCTTTAACTCCATCTAGGCACACAAATACCATCCTCATATGCAGAAAGTGCATCCCTAGCAAACTCTGCTAGCAGGTCATCGACCGTGGAACCACCATCGTAGAGGCTGGAGCAAATGGCCGAGAAGAGAAATCGGGTGGTGAAGGAATGCCTGGGCCCAGATTTTTTATTCATACGGTCAGCTTATTTGTGCATGCTGGTGTATACATGAACAAAACCAAAACTTCTATCACAGCTAAGTTGCGTAGAGTCATTGCACACATCTACCCCATGAAATGATATAAGTGGCTGCCAGGCTATGACCATGAAAGGTCTACGAAGCAACCCTCGACCCTCATCTCCATGTAGGAGGAATGGCACACAACCCGACAAGTCATAGGACGAAGTGAACAATGGATGTGTGGCATCCACGCAGCGGTAAGTATCCCAAAAGTTCTTGAACAAGCACTGCCACTGTTGAACTTCCTTTGCATGAAAGCCACCAAGTATCATTTGGGGCTTGGATGAAATAAAGTATTTCACCCAACTGGAGAGCTTGAGGATAGGCCACCAAACCTTGAAACGCCTCAATGGCCGTCTTCTTTTGATATGGACTGAGCACACATCAATAGGGATTGGAACTAGCAATCCCTTCTTCCGGTGCAGCAAGCGATGCAGGTCTCTGCAAGCATTTCCAGGTGTTCGGTTTACCCGGGCAACTTGATGCAAAAGATCCTGTGTACCTAGCCAACAGGACTCCTAAACCACACATATCAACTCATCTCTTCCAAAAAAATAGTGGGTATCCTGCCTAAGTTTAATCAAGTCACCTTTGTTTTTCCGCAAACGGCATACCATAGAAGCAACTTTCCCAGTTCTGAACGCTGACTCTGCCTCACAAAACTAGTGAACCCCTGCATCAAAACAAACCACCACAGGCAGCAATTGAATGTCAAGCAGCCCCTGACAGGTAGTCAGCAATGATTTCTTCAGCTAACTCTGTAGCTGCCCCATCATCACTGCTATCATCCTGGTGGCCTACCAGAGATCAAAATGCACATGTATGCATATGGTATGTCAGACATGCATCTATATATATATATATACATGCCATGGGTTCAATGTGCATGCCTCGCAAAAGGCCCGCAGATCCAGCCCCACCTGGCTTGGTTGCGTTAAAGTGTTTCTTGCACTGGCTGTACAGTGTCACAAATGTCACAAAGGATAGCCAAGCACTTGAGGTTTAGAACATTGAAGGCATGGTCCTTTTCCAACACTTCAGACTTCCAGGTTGCACTAAACACTTATGTGGCAACGACGGGTTGCACACAGATAGTACAACTGCGCTAAGCAAGCAAAATGAACCTTGCTAATGCCATGGCCAGGAAACAACAAACGTACATCAATGATATAAGAAAGGCAAACAATGCAAAACATGCACACATGATTTTCTTTGAATAAAGCCTACAAGCAACAACTGGCCATGAACATATCCCATCAAAATTTGCTACCTCTACGAGCATCATCAAACATCAAATCATCGAATCACTTCCGCGAACCCTTCTTTTTTGCAGAGGCTGCCTTTGCCTTTGTTTTCCCTTTGACCGCCTTTGGTTTTCGGGGGGGTACCTTCGATCGAGGCTCCTCCTCCTCCTCCTCCTCCTCCTCCTCCTCCTCTTGTTCACATCCAGCAGGACTCTCACCCTCATCATCACCATCATCCGCTGTAGACACAGCCCTACCTGCGGCCTTAGCTTTTGCTTTGGCCTTCCCCTTCGGAGAAACTTTGGGCTTGGCTGCAGGTTTGGGTTCAGCCTTGGGTTTCACAGACCTGGCAACCGATAGGGCATGGAGCATTGCACATCAACGCGTACCATATCACTAAAGCAAAACAAAGCTAGCACGTGCACCTGCAGCGAGTCATGATATGGTTCAAAGAACAATCATCCTTGATCAACTGCACCAAAGCGGAGCGAAGTGACTTCTTGCTCCCCCTGAGCAGCACTTAGGATGTTCGGGGCCTATTGGTTTATTCACTCGACACCTAAAGCATGACTAAGGTTAAGACACATCCGGTTCGTCATCCATGGACAAAGCATCAGACTCCAGTGCGACAAGTACTTGGTATTGCTTTTTGAAGTCCTGCAGCTTTTGCTCCAACTCCACAAGGATCCTGAGCTGTCGCAGAACAAATAGTAGATTCTTTGCGATCATGTAGCATCCAATGTTTTGCTAACAAACTGAATAGCACAAACGAGATTCGTGTTGGATCTGTCCGTATTGTAGGTAGTAATCTTCTCCTAGCAGGCAGGGCTCCCATGTTATATTGGACTGAAGAAGAGCTAAACCCACCTTCAAATCCTCAGCTTTCATGATCTTTTTCGTGGCAATCTCCAAGAATTGGCGGAGTACACCTCACACATGTGCATATGATTTCAGTAAGCAAAAACTGTAATACTTTGCCTGGTGCTTCTGTCAGTGTGCATTCTTTTAATGGCCAAGTTACTGTATGGATCAGTACCTTGCTGCAGAATTGGGAAAACCAATTTCCCTGAACCACCGCCAACAATGCGAGACGCAGCCAGCGCAGTGTTTTGGGTATTGGCACCCCTCCTGGGTCAACACAAAAACACTATGAGTCACGTACATGTTGCAAAATGTTTCCAGCTCTCTAGGCCCCAGTCAGTCCATGTGTTTGGCTTGCCCCCATAGCACCAGAACCGAGCAAGAGCATGTGTCCATCCTGCAGAGCAGTGGCCACAGTTTAGTTTTTATTCGGAAAGGTAGGCTACAGCAGGCCTGCATTTCAAAGTCCATTGATGCCTCTTGCCTGGTTCGCTGGATGTCACTAGAACTGAAAGACTCTTTGGTGGGAATCTTGTACTCTGTCTCTCCATGGATCTCATTCTGTCTCACATAGCCCTTTTGCGTGGCCCACGCAATCGCATTCTTGACCATTTGCCTAGGCCAAAAACAAATCTAATCAAGCGAACCTTATCCATATTAGATGTATGCATGCATATATGCCAATGGTTTCATTAAGAGGTTCACATACGCACAAGCAACTTAGGTAGTAGCTCAGTCCAACCAGGCAGTTCAGAAAGCTGTTTCTCAGTCAACCATTGGCCTTCTACGCTGTCCTTTGACTCTTCAATGTCCAAGCTAGTCGAAATGAAATTCAGACTGCAAGGTTGCATGCAAAAACACTCTATAGAACCTAGGACCACTCCTGAACAGATTCACGTTGAATCACCATGTCCACATTCTTCATGTTGCCATATGTCAAAAGCATCTCACGAAGTTTCTCACCTTAATTTCATGATGTGATGTTGCATAATGTGTTTTAAAAGGCCAGCAAGAAGTGTGCTATATAGAGTTCAATGCTCTCAAGTCACGACCTGCCGTAGTACCCCACAGTTTCACTACTTCCGGGCTGGCTTTGCCCACATATCGCTTGATCCTGCATAACATGCAATACACACATGCATGGCATGCATGGCAATATATGCATGCAACTTATATCAAAGCTAGCTCCTCCAATAAGTCCCGTCACGATACAAGGAAGCATCTGACTCTTCAGGCTGTGGTGGCCCCGGCTTTGCAGTTGGAGTTCTCAAGGCCGGGGGCCTCCTCTGAACAGAAGCTGGAGGGGATGGAAGTGGAGATGGACGTGGAGGGATAGCTGGAG
>CAXAMN010021418.1:605119-688983 GCA_963970005.1 Durusdinium trenchii | reverse complement strand
ACGTTTCCTTTTCTTCTCATCACCTTCCTCCTCCCTGTCACCCCCAGCCTTCCCTGATCGTTTTGGTTTCCTCCCCCTTGCCTGCAATTCGTTGTCCTCCTTCGAACGAGCTGTTTTTCTGTCATCCAAATACTTCTTGGTGCGGGCTGAAGCTGTGCTCAAATCACCTTCCCCAACCTTTGACGCAGGAACGCCCTCCTTCTCCCTACCAGATGGTTTTGTAGAGCTCTCTTCTGCAGGCTGCTTGTTTGGCTTGCGACCTCTTTTCTTCGGGGGGCACTGGATAGCAGCTGACACAAACATAGTACCATCGATGGCATTCATGCACGCAGGCCTCTCAACAGGAACCTCCTGAAGAAAAGAATATGAACCAACACTTGGAATTCAATGCCCCATGATTGAGTGTATAAGTTGACACCACATCAATCCAATCGTTCTCCTCCTTGGGGCCTGCCACTTGTGGAGCTGCTTCAGAAGCTGCCATTGCTCCTGCAGAAGAGGCCATGCATGAAACACACACCTGAGGTGAAGAGAAGACCAGTCCTTGATTGACAGATGGCTGCCCCTCCTGCAGAAACAAATCCAAACCCTTGTAATGCACAGTTGGGTTTCCATGGTCCATGGTCAACCAGTGCCGCTCCTTGTTCAAAGCTTCACTCTCCACAGGTTCTTTTGGTCCTGTTTGTTCACCATCTCAGATCTCCAAAATACAGTGCAATACACATTTCAATTCACGTCCTGGACAAATTCCTTCAGAAGGCTGCTCATGCTCACTCTTTAGCTCCTGAAATTGAAAGGGGTTGAAAATTCAAGGCCATGCTGGAAGCTAAAGTCAAAGATGCCACCTTCAAGTCTGGTAGTGAGGAACTTGTAGTGATTCCACTGCTGTCCAAATCTCCTTCGCAAAAGACCACCCAAAGAAAGTATATCTCGAGTACTCAGATTGCCTACCACAACTCAAGGACAACCCAATTTCTACCAGCCTCCGGGCTCTCCAGCTGGCACAAGTTCATCATGTACAGCCACTTCACCTACAGATACCATCAACACAAAACCCAGCACCCCAGAGAAGAAACAATTATGCAGACGCAGAGATGCAGAACATGCCTCCAGGGCTTGCGCCACAAGCTGCCACCAAGTTGTCGTTGAAGACCACCTCGTCCTGTTGTTTCACCCTCCAACCCCACAAGATAAAATTGATATGCATGCATGTATACCATATCAGTTCGTTACTATCATATCCTGGTCACAGTCCTGCTTAACAGCCAGCTCATCAACCGTCTCATCCTCCGCAAGAGTAGGCGGTCCTGCACCCAACTCGTAATAGAACAAATTATTCACCCACATAGAGAGCCTTATGTCCTTCCACGGAAATTCCATCAACCTTGCGTTGCTCTTCCTGCGACGCCACAATATGCGAATACAAACTGTAGTAAACTACAAAACAGATTGCAAATGCACATGATAAACCTGCTCAAAGGATTCAATGCCCTTTGAAAAGAACTCATCCACTTGGTGCACATCCATGGGCAGGGTTTCCAATTGATCAATGTTCCCTCCTGCAACATCGTTCAGAACCAAAGTCATCCAATGTTGACAAACATATGCCCACGTGTTGAATATTTCTGTAAGCTTAAAAGCACACCTGGCGGAAGAACTGGACTTTGTGGTAGCTTGTCTCGCAAGTCTTGAAGTCGATGCAAGTCTTCCATTTTCTTTTGAAGCTCCACCAAAACAGCCAACCTTTTCTTCGCAGCCTAAGACATGCACAACATGTATTATATAAAAACTTTCGAAACCATTAGCGAACAAGAGTAATTACATTGTGCAGCTGCAAAGTTTCCACTTTGGGCCAGTCTCCAAACTTGACCCCAGATTGGGAATGTGCCCAAGGTTAAAAAATATCATTGTGCAGACTAGGGACCACAACAGCTTCTGGGGTCAGCAAAGGTGGGCTGGAAGGTTTGGGAGGGGGAGTTTTGAGCTCATTTGCACTGGTGGCCCGAGAGGGTGGCCCTGAGTTCGGCAGGAATAAAGGATTTGGCTTCAAGTCCTCCATCAACCTTTCTGTCCCCCTTCCCTTATTGTCCCCTGTTTCTCCAGCAGCCACATCTTTCAGCCCATCACATTCCTCCAACCCATTACCTTCTTTCGGAACCTCACCGCATTCATGCCCGTGAGGTTCAACATGTACCTCCTCATCTTCCTCCTCTACTTCCTCTTCTCCTTCCTCTCCCTCCTCTTCTTCCTCTTCTTCCTCTTCCCCATTTCCATCTTCCCCTCCTTCCTCCTCATGCACTGGCTCTGGCCAGTGATAACCAAGGTCAGAAAGGTAGGCCCGCAGAATTTTGTCTTTCGGGGGGTTGGGCCGGTTCACAAGCCTGTTTGCAGTGAAGCTCAAGCAGCGCTTGAGCAGCCATCCTTGTTTCTCAGCAACAGGTCCTGCCAAACATAACTCCATCTAACAGAATCTAGCATATAGTCGTGCATATACTGGAAGTACAACAACTACCCAAATTCTTTCAAGCACTTGTCCTGGGCAATTTATCTTCATCAAATCATAGAGGGCAGCAACGTGGACCTGGCACGTCCTGACCCCTACCCTCAGCCCCAAGTGGTTGCCAGCAACAGTCAAGAGCCGCACGTTGTCTTTGATAGAATCTCTTGTAATCTCCGGTGTTAAGACCTTCACCTCAGCACATGCTAGCACATAACATGCATGAAATATCATGCATGAACATCCAACCGACATTAGTGTGTCAAGCTGGACAGGCTCGGTATTAAGCTTATAGGCAAGAAACCAGCTCCAATTCCTTGGCCATGGTCCTGATATGCCCAATCTTCTCCCATTGGACAGCCAAATTGGAGTGTGCCATTGCTAGCAGGTTGCAAGGGATGCAAAACTAAAAAGTAACAGCACCATAAAAGCATGCCAAGTGCATATGCACACGTTGGTATGCATATGTGTACGTGTATGACATGATTTTTAACTTGGAAGTCTGAGCCCGTGCTTCTCCAGTGTGCTCGCAGCTGTCTCACAAGCAAGCACGCTCACAAGACAGCACGTGAAGCAGAAAAGAAGGCGACACATGCAGAGAATGCATCCTGCCTTGTCAAGGTTGGGAGCCACTCAAAGCAGCGAGGATTGACCCCAAAATGCTGCAGAGTGGCAGCTTCCCATCAATTTGGGATGAATCATGATGCAACCTCTTGAAGCTTCCACAAAACTGACCCATTGGTACGTTTTGTCCAATCTTCATGTTTTGGACCAAATCTTTACGCTTTGCAGGTGGAATTGTAAGAAATAAAGATAGGTCAATAAACTTTGACCAAAGGAAGGTTCAGGTAGACATTTTTAGTAGGGATCTACTTTTTGCTATGCTCGATTTATTTGAGAGTCGACATAATCTTTGTTGACGAATAAAACCTTGCATTGGAAGAGGTTTCACAATCCGAGTGGGAGGGTATTAATCAACAGCCTGCTCAGTCTACATGAAATTGACCTTCCTACTGGAAGGCATTGAAGAGATTGAACTGCGTTGAATCCCTCAACAGAATCTCATTTAGGTCATTTCTGGGAGGGTCCTTTGGGTCAATTGGGTCATCGGGCACCAGGGGGGACTTCTTGAATTTCATCCGGGGTCATGCGTCTCTTCCGAGTGTCAAGGCCTCTGAAGAGAGGAGGGTGGTAAGGCGTTTCTGTGATGACCTTGAAGCATGAGGTAGTCGTTGAAGGACTTTTGCATATTGGTCAGGTAATGCTGTCAGCATAGCATGCGAACCGCCCCTGTCCCTTTGGATAGAGGTCACGCATGGGGTCTCCCAGGAAGTACGTAAAGAAACCCATTCAGTTGCACCAAGGGGCCAGCTATTTCAGGTATGGAGTATGGAGACACCCGTGTATGATGCACACAGATGCACACCTAGTCTATTGTAGATGGTTGATTCATAACCTCCCCAGGAACTGGATGGTAAAGAATCTTATACGGGTTTGTATTCTGCGGGTTTCTTCCAGGGCTTGCCGGATTCTCAATTTCCGGTGATATTGATCAATTGATCTACATGGCCCTGGCATGTACATGAACCGTACATCGCACTGTCTATCGTCCAACCATCCATGTGGCGAAACCCAGCTGAAACGGCAGTGGATCTCCAACTGACACGATACGACGGACGACTCGACTCGACCCCACGGCCCCTGAGGAGAAAGAGAAAGCAAACACCTCCTTTTTTGTATGCAATATTCGACTAGTGCCAAACAGGTCTGAGGATATGGTTGGAGCATGTTGGAGCCCTAGGGTATGATGCCATGTTGACCAACGAATCTGAGGCTCTTTTCCCTTGATCGAAGTCACTGGGGTCACTCCTGGCACGCGCTTCGCACGGCCTTCCTACTTCGGCATTGCCGACTTCAAAGTATTTGAGCCGACAAAAGGTGTCACCATCGTTCACCTGCAAAAAGTTGGTGCTGCTTGAATGGCGCGTGGTATTAACTATAGTGTTGATGTGTTGGTGTTTGCAAGAGTGAAAACCCATAAAGTCATACTGCTTTGCGGAAGTTCATCCATTTCCTTTGAGTTATGTGTGTCTTGAGCGTCATGTGCTAAGGTCTTGACCAATGAGTATGAAGCATGGAAAATCTTGGATGCGGACCTTCATCCTGTAACTGAAAATATCCAAATGATGATGAAGCTGCAGCTCGGATTCTATGGGAAGCAGATGTTCACCAGATGTTTTGTGTGGTGTTCAGCAGGTCTCTTGCCACAAGTACTGGTGGGTGATTCGGGCGTGCCACGAGCCTCGAGTACGATGCCACGAAGCCTCTCAGCCTCTCAGGTTACCGCGGAAAATCGGTGACAAGCACATCGTGAAGTTTTCGGAGGGCCCCTGCTCTGCGGACGTAAAATCGGATAATCGACGTGGAGACCAGAGCTGCGCCGGCCTCTTCGTGGAACTCGTGAAGCAACCTCAATTGGGCCTTGTGCACCAGGAGACAGTCTATTTTTGTCCAGCGAAAACCAAGTGCATACCTCCAGCAATTCTTTTTGGGTTTTTGGTTTCCCCACTGAAGAAGAATGGAACTAGGTGAACCCCCCTGTATTTTCCAGGGAATCTGAGGGAGTCAGCCATATGTTTGGGTCCTTGAACGACGAGCCGACGAGCCTGCTTGCTTCGTGGTTCGCTTGGTCGTCGCGCGTGTGGGGTGCGGTGATGCGAGGTTTCGCACTCCTGGTGGGTCGGGCCTGGGGCGTTGGACGTGATTGGTGGCAGCGACGAGAAGGACCCCCCAATGGTTCAACGATAAAGCCGGGCACTGCCCTGAGGACATGTCCTCAGGTGATGTTCTGAGATGGGTAGATGTAATCCGGGAGACCTTTGTGGCCGACAGTCGATTTCCCTAAGCTTCCACCAAGGGGTCTATACATGGTCTGAGCTACACAGCACATGTGTTTTGCCTATTTCTTCGACACTAGGAGTTGGAGAAGGAGATCAAGCTGGCGCATGTGTCCTCGAAAGGCTGCCATGCAGAGTATAGCCTCATTTGCCAGAATGGCATTTATGAGATCAAGGACCCGCAGTCGTTTCTGTTCTTTTTGTGCAGCAATCAAGCATGTTATTCTCAAAACGAGCCATGGTATACTTAGAAATTGTATGTGTATAGGCACAGAACGATCAGAACTTCCGCAGGAGGCTCCATTGCAAAATTTACCAATATCCTGCTACCAATAGTCTGTTTGGCATTATCCCAAGTACCCGAAAGCTAGCCATGCAGCTTGAGGAGTTCGTTGGTCTCAACACTAACTACATCAATTTTGACTCGATTTCCGATGTTATTTTCCTGTGAGGAGTCACACCTTTGTACCACTGGGCATTTTACCGGTCCTGGTCAAGGGACAGTGGAAGGAAGTTGGGAAGTCTGTGCATCTGCCGATTTCTCCTTGAGTCTTCTGACGCCTGTGCTGGATCTCACTTGGGATGTGGAAATCCCTCCGCACACGCCCGTGGAAGGTCAGTTGGCAGCAGTGGCAGGATCATGTTGACATGGGATTCTTCTTCTTGGGAGGGCTCCAGTTAGCTTAAGGTTTGCTTTGCAAAGGTTTCTTCCATCCAAATCAATACCAGTCTCAATCGCTTGGAGTATGGCTTTCAGAGGCTTTCGGTTTCTCAGCACCTGTGGCTTTTTGTTTCTCCCCCAAAACCCACATGGCCCCCCGGTCGTGCGACGCAAGCAACTATGTAGCACAGGCCGACCGGACCGTTGGACAGACCCCGGAAAGTGTCAAACGGCGTCCTTCGGTGGATCGAACCACGGGTGAGTCACAACGAGAGAGAGAGAGAGACGAGACGTGAACCACACTGGATTCGGTGAAGACGAAGTGCCACCGAACGGACCGAGTTCGGACCGAGTTCGGACACCGAGCGAAGAAGCACCGAGTTCGTTTCGGGTGCGAGAAGCTCCGAATCCGTGTTGGGGTTCTTCGACGAACAGATCATGACGAAACGAACGAAGACCGAGCGGTCAACGAGAGGTCAACGAGCGTGACATGGATGTGACGAGCGAAACAGGGTGTGTTCTGATGTGAAAACGCTTCCAACATCTTCCAACTGACTCGGCGCGCCACGACTGTCAGGCTGTCTTCGCGTGTCCTTGCCGGAAGAGCATCCTGAGCTGGAGAAGGTCCGCGGTACCATGGAGCAGCAGAAGCAGGCACAGCGGCTGTTCCGAACCGCTTGGGTTCCTGCGGTTCCCAGTGTTGGCCGCACAGTGGTCGACCACTCTGCCGCACGCCCATGAACCGTGCAGTGCATGGGGTTCGGAGACGGGTCATGAACGACATGATGTTTGGTGTTGTGCCGTAGTAGACGCACTTCCCATGCATCCACTGGTTTCCACCCATATAATTACTAATTATTGTTTCTACTAGCTTCTTGTTACTACTAGTAAGGCACTTGTTACTAGTAGCGATGCACTTGTTCCTAGTAGCTTCTAATATTCTAATTATAAATGCATGACCTGAAGACTTTCCCAGTGCCAGGTACTCATTGCCAAGAAGAAGGAGGCAGCTTAAGCTGCAGTGCGCAGTGCACAGAGAAACGGTGATTCTTCGAACAAGAGCTTGCTGGCGTTTTCCACCGTTTCTCCCCTTCATGCCCGATAGTTGCTGAATGATCATCAGAATCTGTTGCAGCGGCACAAGAGGTCATAGATATGACTCAATTGGGACTGGAATGCAGTGGTTTCAGAGTATATAGATGGGCCCTCGTCTAAAGGACATCATTTTGCCTCCATCTTCCAACTATGCCAAATGTATGTCTTTTCATCCATAAATCCATAAACCCAGGCAAAAGGCACATGCTTTTAATATTTGGAAGATCTAGCTATGCCTAAATTACCCACTGAAACCCCCCCAATGTAGTTGGCCCACGGCAGGTGTCAGGCAGGGCGTACCAGACATCATTTCAGAGCAAATTTCGGGATTTCCTACTCCATCCGGTCATAGAAATACAACAGACAACAAGACACCCATGGATGTTTCACCTCAACCATCACCCCAAACCTCCTATTCATGTCTATATCCTCTTTTTTTAAAAAGGACATCTATACCTCATGATCCACGAAAAACAACAACAACGATCTCCACACACCACTTGCGCACGCACGCACCTCGACGGCACTCGCCCCGCCCCCCTGCCCGGCCGATGGAGCCCGTCTCGGCTCTCGGCCCCCGAGGTGGGCGGTTGTCCAACCTTCCGGACGGCGGGGGACCGCCTGGCGCGCGCGGGGGACTTCGAAGGAAGTGGATTGACCGGTGTCTTCTCGAGGCGAAGATGGAGTTGAGAGGAGAGACGGAGACGGGGGGGGGGGAAGCCCAGGTTAGGTTAGGGAGAGAAGGGAGGGAGGTTGGTAGAATTGGTGATGAGAGTTGACGAAGAGTTATGAAATCTCATTAACTTGTGTTACTTGTATGATCTTGCATTAAATAGAACGAACGCGGTTGACATAATTTTGTGAAACCGATGTTTTTTTTCATGCAATGCTGAACCATTGTCATTTAGCTTGGTGTCGGATGAGGTTGGAGTCCATCGCCAGCAGGAGCCCATCGCTATTAGAAACAACAGAAATGAGGATCAAGGATTGGGCCAGGCCTTAAGAATCCTTAAGAACTTCACTTGGCCATTGAGACGGACTAGTTTTGGCATCGTCTCGTTGGCCTTGAGAGTGGCCTGCTTGGGAGACCAGCACATTGACCAGTCTACCGTCAGGGCATGTAAACGGGGCTGCCGATTAAAAGATATGCCCAGTCTACCGATAACCCATATGAGCAACCACTGTTAGTTAGGCTTTACTAAAGTAGTCTACGACAGGCTCTATTTGCTTGTCTATCATCACTAATTATATCATTATATAATGTATATTTATAATGTTATTTATATAGAATAAAGATGTGAGATCTGCATACAGGCTTCATGCAAGGTGCCACTGCTCAGTCTGTTCCACTGATGGTTTTCACACTTGTGTTCCTCCAATCGAACTTTGGGACAAAAAGACACCCTATTTACCGACCCTCCAAACCATAACAGTGTCTCCAATCACCGTACCTGAGAATGTACTTACTTGGATCGCTAAGGATATTGTAATTCTTCTGTTGATTGATCAGGTCGTGACTAGTTAGCAGACTACGGTCCATGTTGGAACCCTTCCTGGGGACAGTGTCCACAGCCACAGGCAGTACTTGAAGCTTTTGCAGAAGGAGACATGCGCCGAAACACACAAGCACGCAGCACATGCGTGTTTCGCCGCATCAGCAGAGAGAGAGAGAGAGAGAGATTTGGAGTTCATATGTCACAGATATTACAAACACTTATACATAATTATTGCATACAGGCTTTCATGAAAATCACATACGCCCAAGGCTTCTGGTGGGGGATCAGAATCAGACATCCAATTGGTTCATTGATTTCCTCACTGTTGAGACTCTTTTCCTTCCTGCTTGCTTCGTCGAGGAGCTTTCCAGTCGAGCACAGGTCTGGGCTCATGCTCCACCTGGGAAGAATCAAGAGTCCTTCATCGACTCCACGATCCATGTGGCCTCCCTCTCGACCTTTTTGCCGCTTGGGTTCTTCCAAAAAAGCCTCCTTTCTGCGGCACATGAACAAGTCCCAGACACGAATTGTCTGGGACTGCCAAGTCGGACTGCCTTCAAAACGGCTTCCGGGGTGGTTGACTGGGGGTCTGGCTGTTTCTCGGCAGTCCGACTTGGCAGTCCCAGGTCCGGGTCGTGTCTGGGAATCGAATCCACAGTCGTCCATCATCTGGTGTCGCCATCGAGAAATGCCATCATCGATCCGCGACAGGCGGATCCGGAGATGCGACCGGAGTACCCATTGTCCACGGTCTATGAACGGTCGATGACGGTGGGTTCAGAGTAGATGGCACCAGGGCCCCCCAAGAGGTGTGAACCCCCATCTAAAGGACATGTAGGGGTGCCAGTGCCATCTACTCTGAAACCACTGTATTTTGTTGTAATCCCCCTAAATCCATCATCCACTTAAGATCCATTAATAAACCTATAGGGACGGTGTCATTTTTGCAGTTGGGGCTTAAGGAGAGCACTAAATCGCCTGTTGACTGTGCTCCCGCCACGTACCACGAACCGCACCACTGCGTGACCGCGAGGCCTTACTTTGCGAACCGCACCACTGCGTTCACCACCTGTGCTGCATTGAACTGTGGAGAGCCAGTGCCCTTCATCGACGGTCCCATGCGTTTCCACTACGAGGCACCGGTGTTTGAAGAGGTTGGAAAGGTGGAAGGCCCTTGGACTTGAGGATTGAATCATATTGAATCCACTTACTGGTCTGATTTGGTTGAGATCTACTCCGTTGACTTTGGACTACACAGATGTGTGCACTGTGTCATGAATGGTGTGCAAGTGTTTCTACACTCGTGCACAACTATTTGAACCATTCCAAGATTCTGGGGGCGACGGAATTAGTAAGCTACTATATAGGGGCTCCTGGCCTTACTACTAGGAGCAAGGACGCTACTAGGGGCTCCTGGCATCGCTACTAGGAGCATTCTTACTACTGGTCTTTCACGGCTTCGAAACGCAGAACTCTCGTAATTACCGTTTTGTTCTTTTTCTTTTCCGTGCAGCTCCTGTGCTGTGGCAGCTCCGGAGCAGGAAGTGGCCAGTGCCCAAGCAAATCCCAAGCAAAAACGGGTCTTTTCCTTGGCGTCCACCACGCCCACCGAAGAGTGCCATGCTCGTTCATTGCCATTGCCCCTTGGGAGAGCAGAGACCGAAAAGAAGAAGGAGAACAAAAAGGCTCAGGGATTGGTTTTTGTTTTGGTTGGTTGAGTCTGAAGATATTCTTTCTGAACTGCTTTTTTGAAGCCTCATCTGACATGTGAGGACAAACATCAAATACATAAATAGAATCTATTTAGACCCTTTGGTATATATCATTATATTCCATCATTATGACTCTTCCAAGTTCAAATATCATTAAATATATATTGAAGACTGATTGGGACTGATTTGTGTCCCTCAAGACTCGGCTGATGTCCGAACTTTCCACCGTCGAAGCTTGGACATCCACGATGTGGAAGGACGGTTTCAAACGAAAACGGACTCAGTGGTTTTTTTTTCACGAAAAAGCAGCCAGATGTGTTGTAAAAGCTTTCCCTACTTTTTGATACAAAAGCCCAACCCCAGAAAAACCCCACAAGAGCCTGTGATGTTAAAAGCCACACATCCCCTCACCCACTCACCCACATCAAGCCCATGTCACGTCGCTGAGGTTCTACAGTAGTGGATCCCCAGAACACACGCAGTGGCGACAGCTGTTGGATGCTGCCGGCTTTGAAGAGATGCACAAGAAGGAGTGCAACCTTTACCAGGGTAGATGTCAAGGTTATATCTATGTTTTAATGTATTATAATCTATAATGTATGAATTTACACCATGCACATATCTTCAAACTTGAGCAGAATGTCAAGGGGCTAAACGTGTTCGAAACTCCATGGGTTATATATTATTATCATCAGAAACAAGACAATGATGATTGCCATAAAACGCGCAGAAACTTCAATTCCCCAAAGACCACACACAATACCACCTGGGAAGACAAAACGAAAGGCTTTGCAAGAAGACATCCAAAACAATCCGATTGTTGTAAGGAGTTGACCACCGCTGCATCCCTGCTGGATGCCGCGTGGCTGGAGAAACTGCGCCGTGCCATTGGCATGCAATCAGTGCTGCCGGCGCCTACCGAGTTGGAAGTGGGACGGATCGTTATCCCCTTGGTCTTTGAGGCCGGGCTAAACCCGACCCATGGCGATGTCGCGTCGGTGTTGCGGTTTCGGTGTTGCGTAGCTCCGGTGGTTGGTGAGTTGGAACTGGGGATGTTTGGGAGGACGTTGGGGTGGTTGAATGGTTGGCGGCAGAAGTCAGAAACATCAGTTCAACTAATTCTTGGGCCATGGTGAAGCTCTTGACCCAACTAAGATAAGCATTCTTGACGGAAGCCTTTGCTTCTTGGAGGCCATTTGGGGCAAGAAGATCTCCGCCTCAGAAGTCTATCAAATCTTGCCCTACCTGGAGTTAGGGAAGATGTGCATCTTGGGCAAGCGTGGGAAGCACGTGGGGGTGGTGCAACCCAGAGCGCTCAAAGCCATCAAGAACGTGGCCATTGCCTTTGCACGGGACTCTCCAACAGCGCAGAAGTTCCTGGGCAAGAGCTATCAGCGTTACCCTTGCATAGCAGCCATCGCAAGTAGGAAGAAAGCATCCTCAAATGATTGTATGGTTACAAGTTACATGTGGCAAAATGGCTTTGGCACCTGGAGCACTTGGAATCGCACTCTCAGACCGCTTGTCGTGGCACGCAACCCTCAATCAGCCGTGTCCCCAATGTATCCTCCCCAGGGTCCAAACCTTAACGCGGCCGTTTCAAACGTCCTCCTCAAGCCATGAGGCTCTACAAGTTGATTCAAGAGCCCAAGTTCGCTACACTGAAGCACTTACTGGAGACCGACATGACGGAAGAGACCTTGAATGACAAGCTGGTGCGAGACATTATCCATGCCTCGTTTCTTGTCGGCGGCGAACGGTTCGCGGTTTCTGTTGGAGATTTGGGAAGGGAAGTGCTCTTTGCTGTTAGTCTTAGTTCAGGGTTGAACAGCTGAGATGCTTGAAATGATTGCATGGTGGGGCACCAAGTTGTGAGATGGGTGTGTGGTGAGTAATTATGTGGTGTGGGTGTGAATAGGGCGACACCTGTGGCCCAATGGATGTGTCTATGTGGTTCAGAGAGGTCTGTGGGGGGCTATCCTCATCAGGCTGATATGAGCTGATAACAAAGAACCTACCCCCCTTTTTGCAATCTGGAAGTGGACCAGGGACCCCTGTTGAGCTTCACCAGAGGCCCTTGTTGAGCATGTTCAGAGGCTATACAGGAGGCAAGGTAGGTTTGTTCCGCTTCATTGTTGGAGGGAGATACTTTTGGACCAAAAACCTGTTTGGCCCAACTACAGGATTCGACTTGCGGAATTGAGGCTCTTTGCTGGCGTTCTGGGAACCAGCGACATGACGACGAAGTGCGTGCAATCTCAGTTCAAGGACTTCGTGAAGTTCTTTTGAAGTCGAAGAAGCTTTCCACCCATGGAAAAGCGGAGGGGCTGGAGTTGAACAACAAACTCCTTGGAAGTCTGTGTTGTTGTTTCTTCCATGTTCTGTTATATGTTGCGAACTGAGAAGAATCAGTAACGAATCACATACAAATGAGAACTTGCCTGAAGCCGATTATTGATGTTCATCATGCGAGCGAAGAACCAAAAACAACCTGATGTTGCACTACCTCCCTGCCTACCTCCCTGCGCAGGATGGAAATCATGTAATGATGTTCCGAAAAGATGCAGGCCGGACGAACGTGGCCCACATCGTTGGGTGGTTCTTCACGAACATGTCACACTCCGTTTCCGTGCCAACATCGTTGGACGTGCCAAGTACGAACGGCGATACTGCGAAGTTTGCGATGTCCCCATCCCCCGACGTAGGGCCCGACGTAGTACCCAGCCCTGTCGGCCGAACAGGTCGCACCCTTCTTTTCGTTTCGGTGGGACGACCGGGGCCCGGGTGTGCCATGTGAGAGGTCCCAAGGGCGGTGCCCTGAGGAGGTCACCCTGGAGGTCGAACGTGTAGTCCCTGACTGAGGGTTCCATCGATGTGACTGTGCGAAACCACCGGTTTTTCCCCGGACGAAGCGTCGACCTGTGTGAACCACGTCGGACGAAGCGTCGACCGGTTTTGGAGGGGTTTGGACTGCAGTGGTCGTGGTGGGTGCCAGGGGGGGTGAGACACAAACAGATGGTGATTTGAGTAAAGAACCCATGTCCAGATAGATCATTTAGGTCCAGTCCAGGTCCAGTCCAACCCAGTTGGTCCGTTTTAGTGATGGTTCAACGCACAGATTATATGTTTGAAGATTGCTTAGAGTGGAGACGTCCCGAACGAACAGATGGAAGTCATAGGGTAAACGTGCCAGTAAACCTGTAGCAGTCGGTAAACAAGAACATGACGGTTTTTGAATAAGCCCTTCAACCTAACCATCATCATCCACTGGGCCCTGGTAATAGATCTACCCAAATATATACACAAGTGTTCTAACACTTAGCCCGTTGGGGGCGGGGAAAAAAAGGCATCAACCCGAATCAACCCTCAATAAACAGATACTCCACAGGCGCAATACGATATTGCATCGTTGATTTGCATTGATGAATTTGCATGGTGAATACATCTTTGCGCATGTTTCAACGGATCGAATCATCAGAATCCTAAAGCCTAAACCCGCTCCTGTCCAGCTCCTGTCCAGCGCAGCCTGATGGTCCTTTTTCCCCTCCGTCCTTGTAGGGGCCTATTTACATGAGCTGATGCGACTGGATGGAGCGGTTCAGCAATTCACCACTGCCCTCGACAGCGACCAGACCATCGTCCTTGAGGGACATAAGGTATACGGAGTGGCACGGGGGACAGGGGGATCACAAGGGCGAAAACAGACTAGCGATGGCCTCCACTGAGCATAGCGTCCTTGCGACCGTTCGTAGCTTCTTGTGTAGCAATGGCCTCCAACCTACGATGGCCTCCAACCTGGCCTCCAACCTGGCCTTCACCACCGAGTATAGCGTCCGACCAACGTGTGGAAACGACTCCAGATCCCGGGTGATGCAGCGGTGTGAGTCACGGTGTGAGCGAAGGAACAAGGGAATCAGCTCTTCGCCTTTGGTGCAGATCTTGGTGGTATAATCCCCCTTGCTTGCGCCATACTGAAATCCTTGGGATCTACCTTAGCTGTCGGTACCAAGGGGGATGTGGTTTCTCGTAGCCAAGAGTGAGTGAAACGAGAGCGGCTGAAGGCGATGCATCGGTGAACGGTGAACGAAGTCACTACCGTAAACCTACCATCCCCGTTTCAAACAGAAGGCTTTCCAAGTTTGAACGTTTTTTTTTTTACACCAGCTCACAATATTGCATGTTATACCTGCATATATGTTGGTGTTATTTTATGTTTGTTTATGTGTGTGTTTTACATTCTGTTTCTATGACATATTTGTTTAGTTTGTTTGGTTTTAAATATTGTGCATGAAGAACAATGATAACTTGAAATCTGAAACCGGGTAACTAAAGCCCAATCCAAAGAGGAATTTGCATTGACTCCGTTCTTCTGAGATATGACTCAATTGATCACAACTGAAGACTTGTTTTTCTTCTGCAACACTAAGCTGACTTAGCTCAGAAGGTATTCTTCTAGGCTCAAAAGGAGTTCTTTCCCACAACTGAAGACAACTGAGAAACCTTCCCTCCACCACTGTCAACCGTGCGGATGAGCTTTGACTTTGAGATGACAATTGACCACAAGCAATCCAGACACCTGACAGCAGGGAAGCAAACACAAAACCTCATTGAGTGTCCCTGTGATTCTCAGATTTTCCAAGCCTGTCACATGGTGTTGCTTCTTCTGAGATAATTTGAGACGATTTGAGAAAATTTGAGATTATCTGGTTTGGTGCGTATATTTTAAAATTAATATTCCGATAAATGTTCAGAGTTTGATAAATTTTGAGATAAAAAGAGATAAAATGAGCTGGGACAAGTACGTGTTTCCCTTTCAAAGTACTTTTGGCTTGAGATATTTTGAGATCTTGTTGATAAATTTTCAGATAATTTGAGATCATTTGAGATTTGGTGCGAAATAATTTGAGATACTTTGAGATAGTTTGCTTGAGATAATGTTTATACTTATGTTTTTTGTGTATTAGTTCATGTATTTTGTGTTTATATATATTTATGGGCGTGTCGCCCTTTAGGTGTGCTGGTGTGACTGGTGTGTTGTTGTTGTTTTCATGTGTCTTTATGTGTCTGATTTGGCATCATTTGTTGTTGCTGTGATTTGTTATACACTGACTATACAAAATTGATTCATTCATTGATAAGTTGCATGTGTGTTTCACAGGATTTCTTCATTTGTCATATCTTTTTGCATGTTTCCACATCTTTCGCATAAAAAATCTCTAGGAATCTCAAAACCCAACCTTTTCCTCAAGATCATTAATACCATCAAAACCCTTCCGATTGAAAACCCTTCTGTTTCAACGGGCTGGTTTGCGGCAGTGAAGAAGGAAGATCGGGCTTGAAAACAGTGTCCTTGCGGCAGAGCGAAATTATGAGTTAAGTATGTTATTTCTGAGTTGTTTAGTTGTGTATTAAGTTTGTATTAGATTCTTGGCCAGTCGTATTCCATTGGCAGGTGGCATTTCCCAAAGATCAGGCTGTGAACATGGTCATGAACACCGCCAATCGAATCTGGCTTGCAATATTCATTTTGGACATTTTTTTCATCCGGCATCGTCCAGCACCACCACACAGCAGGTTGGTAATTTTGCAAGGTGAACCAATGGTAGTTGACCAGTAGTTTCCCACTGGGTGGTGTATAGTTCCTAAGTGAGTGGATAAATGGGCACCCCGACTACCTCCATGGATAGCATCCCTTTGTAACTCCTCATATGGTAGTTTCCTTCTTTTCTGGACCACTCAACCTAGATGGTGGATGTGCATATATGCGGCATTCGGCTCAATCACACTCGTGTTGGTGGCTCGTCCTCCTGGCTTCACACAGACCACCGCACCGTGAATTGATGGTGAACAGCAGCAGCAAGAGGTTTGGGATGTGTTGTTTTTCTCTGAAGTCACAGAAATGTCACATGTTTGGATGTCAGTTTAGGGGCTTGGTGTAGGAAAAAGGGTGGTGTTTTCATCCTGCCTTGATCCATGTTCCTCGGTCCCCCGTCCGGGTTCCTGGGCCGGCGACGACCTCGACCTCAACCGTCTCGAGGTGAACAATGGGGTGCTTGAAGGGAAGAAACGAATCTATACTATATACATCTATACCAGGAAACCCATGTTTTCACCCCCAAAAAGATCCCAAAAACCATGGGTTTCCTAGTGTTTCGTATGGATGTTCCGTTGAACCAATTCTGGAAAACATGGTATGTCAACATGCCAGTCCCATGAAGCTAGAGTCCGTGTTTCTGTTCAACACCACCCTCTGGGGTTAAGTACGGTCCATGCCCGGTACTACTGCGAACGGTCGCTCGGGGCTGAACGCCGAGATCCGCCCACTGACACGAAGTCGTCTGCGGAGGAGATCCGAGCAAGTTCCCGGATCCCGACGTGTTTGATCCTGACAGAGCCAACCTTGATGAGATGCTGACCTGGAATGGACAATTGAAGTCTCTTGGACGTCCATTTCTTGGCCCAACTAGGTCACCACTCGTGCGAGATGGTGTTGTGTTTTAATGTCTTTTTCATTGCTTAAGTTGCATCTGTTTTGCTGGAGAAACACGTCAAACATATCTCGGTCCATTAGGGGTTCTGCACAAGGTGAGAAATTGCTGCAACAAAACCATGCCCAACCTGCCTTTAGAAGTGTTCTCGACGCCTCTTGGGGGGGGGGGCAAACGATGACTCCTGAGGCACGTGATGGCTCGCAACTACAGTGGTGCCCCACGCTTCTGTCCTGGATATCACTTGTCCATGAAGGTGGCCAAAGAGGTTTGCGCGCAGATGACGAAGGAGTGGTTTGAGTCGATATTCCAGGTAGTTCTCAATGGAGTATTTGTCAATTGAGTATTGAATCGGATGACATAACTGTATTTACATAGACCCACCCACCAAGCTGTAGAAATGCAATTTTCAGCTGCACCCATGGAGACCAGTGGACCCACCATGTATGATCAGATAGACGCAAGAGTCAGATGACCTTTTTCTCACAAGATCATCGCTTCATACCGAAGACTTGGGAATGCATTTGGCCACACCTGCAGCCCTGCAGCTGCTGCAGCCCTGCTGCTGCTGCACCCTGACTGAGCCCTGCAGGATTTGAACCAGTGGGGTGGTTTCAGCCGCGAACACGCGAAGATTGAAGGCCTGGTGAAGATCAAGTGACTCGTTCTCCTTGTCATCGCGTCGTTGCTCGGAGCGGGGCGCATGCGGCACGCGTACGCGTCACGCGTGGGGCTGGTCGGACCTGGCGCCAATTTGGAAACAGTTCGGATGGATTTCTGGAATGCACAGGTTTCTCCAGGTATAGATTCTTCCAGGTTTTGGGGGCATTTCAGGTATTTCTGAAAATGAAGGATTTCTGACATGCACACGATAAATAGATCATGAGTTCTTCCAGGTTTTGGGCCCAAAAAGTTGACCATTCGGGCCCTGAAACTGGCGTAGTGAAAGTCCACTTTTGTGGGGAAAAAGAACACCCTTGGAACTCCCTTGGAAGATGCAGGTATCCCGCATGAACTCACAGAAAAACACCATACATGGGGTCTGTCCGCAAGGAAATCACTACTTTTTCAACAAGGCCTGCAACCAGGCCCCATCATCCACTGGGCCCAGGTAGACTCAGATATACCCAAATACATCTCCCAAGCACGAATCCATTTTTACAGATCAAACGATGGACCTTTGAGAAGTCGGGCGATTCTCGGGTGAAACCCGTTTGGCATTGGGCTCCGAACGGCCGACATGATCAGAAGGTAGGGACAGACCCCCCTGGCACCCACCCCTGGCCCACCTTGTGAGGATGTGGGCCAGGAGTCCAAACGGGACAAAAAAGGAACCCTTCTGCACATTGAGGACCCCTGGCTACTTTGGAAAACATGCGTCCGTCGCCTATTTCGACTTTAGCAAAGACAAGTATTGCCTCACCGAGAAGTACCACCATGATACCTACATTGGATGTTTTCCCGACGAGGAGCCGCCTTCCGAACTCGGAACGGCGGTTGGGCTCGGTCGGCTCGGGCTCGGGCGGTGTGAGGTGTGTGAACCACAGGCCGTGTGACCACAGGCGAGTGACGGTTTAGGTGGTTCTTGGTGAAAGTCGCCTCCCACATATACCAGCCCGGACGGGATCCAGTCGTACCGAACCTCAGAAGGCACCTGGACCACCCCAAACACCTTCTGAGAAGGTACAGAAGGTACTTGGATCCCTAGGGGCAGGAGTGTCTAACAGCTTTTCCTTTGAGACCTGTTTGGGCTCAACAATCCTCAACTCAAGATCTTTTGAACGCTCTTCTATATACTGTCAAAGAGAAGACATAGACGCCTCTGACGCCTTTGCAGTACAACATCTGCCACAGGAGTTTGCAACCTCTTGAACCTGGTCTCAGGGTGAAGTTTCCTCCGCACACCTCTGGAGCTGGGGAAAAGAACCTCCGCTGGTAGGAGACCCGGAGAGTCAGCCATGCAAACCTTACTCTCCATCCTGCCGCAAAGTATGGGTGTGATATGACCTCCAAGGGGTGTCTATTTATGGCCCCTTAGCTGTTAAGGGGTGTCCATTAACCACCCCTTGAAGGTCCTGGGATATAATAGTTATATCCGACTCCGCTATAGATCAGATATTATTGGTCTTTGACATTTGTTCAGAGATCAATTCATGATAAATTGAGTTGAAACTTAAAATAGAGAGACAGATCCCAGACAGGATTGCCATTTCTGCCGCCCCATTGACCCCCGACTTCAACCACCCTGGCCGTTTCTTGGCAGTCCGGACTGGCAGTCCCAAACGGGTCGTGTCTGGGTATATGAATTGAGGTAGTCGGGGTGCCCAGAACATTACATCCACTCACTTTATAGGGGACTCAACACCACCCCTACCTTTGTGACTCCTGGTCACTCCTATTCTTGGTCCGTCTACTGGAAAGAGACTTCGAAAGATCGATCGAAGCGAGCGAACTGCAGTGTCAGGAGCTGGAAGTGGTCGATCCCAATGGTGGCCGTCCCAAGACCCTGGAGGAAGAGCTCCCTGGACCACGACCACCGGCGGATGCGACCGCCGGTGGAAGCGCGTGCGACACAAGAGCGCTAGGTGAATTGGGGGTGTGAAATCGGTGGAAGCCGTCAGAAGCAGTGTTTGGGCTGGAGTAGCACAACGTACTGATCCAGGAGCCTGCTTGGTTCATGAGCTTAGGTACAATATGTGCCCAAAGATGGTTCCAGCCATGATGCAGATGCTCCTACGCGTGCTGGCACGACAAGAGGAAGCCCATTCCACCGTCGGCTGGATGATTGATCGATTGCTGGGCAAGACGCTTGGAGACACCGATGGATCGTTCATCATCCGTCCCAGCTGGATCGCCGTTACCTGAGAGTCGTCTAGTGTCACGCCCTGGGCGGTCAATCCACCCACCACTGGACTCTCAGGGGTCAAATGCGTCATGGATTCTTAGGGTCAGTTGAGAGGGGATTTGCTTTGTTACCCCAGGACTCGGCGACCCAACCTGAGTTCCAGTGACCATGTGAGGGAGTCCCTCCCTGAAAGAAACGTGGAAAACAAGCCCAACAACCATGGCAACCATGCCGTCCACGTGACCATGATTGTTGCAGGGAGGGTACAAGGACAAATCCAGAATGCTGTATTTATATATTATAGTTATATTTATGTTATTATATATATAACGCCATTTGGGGTGGTTTCATTGGTCAAGGTAGGCATCATAGTCCAGTCCCATGGAGTGTCTGGGACACTCCAGTCCCGTCGTCGTTTTCGACAACTCGCCTAAGACATCACCTGTCCAGCACGAAGAGCCTTTCTCCTGGTTGGCGAAAAAAAAAATCCAGCTGTGCGTCCACGAATCCACGTCTTTTTGTTGGAAAGACACGACGTTCTATATCGTCTATTATAGCCGCAGTAGGCGCAACTAAACAGGTTTTGGATGGTTTTTGGTCTATTCTTCTTCCAGAGGGGCTCTTTACAGGGTTTTCTTATATTGCACACCTTTTTTGGGGGGATGGAACAGTCTCACGAAGATGCACTGAGAATGGCAATGGTCCATGTTGTTTTGGTGTTTCGTTTTTTAATACATGGATACCAACTTCCTGTTTACGCCAAAATAGAACGATGACACGATGGAAGCAATTGCCTCACCTCTCTTAAAGGACACCTCACGTATCTTCGTCGTCTTCTTTCACGTATCTTCGTCATTTAGGATGGGACGGCGCGATGTTGACGTTGAAGAAGTCAGCACCGGTCGGGCTTGTGAAGAAACCGTCGGTCGCCGTGACCGCGTGACCGGCCGACTGACCGGAAACCTGCTGCCGCTTCGGTCGCTTCGGCTGGCGGGAGCAGTGTCCCTCCCACGCAGAACCGAGGAAGGCCGACAGTGAAGACTTTCATCCAGATTGGGCGGATGATTTTGTGGTGGGTTTGTATGCAGGCGGGTACCGTATATTGTTTTTTCCCGGCGGCTGTGTGGCAGTCACTGAAGCTGAATCAATAATGATGAGCCCAGAGGGTTGGCAGGAAGATCGTAGATGAAGACCCATGGCTTATTGGGGGTTGTCATTATCTAACAGCCAGCCAGATGGTATTTACAAGAATTGAACCAATATTGGAATAGCATCCAATACCCCTTTCACGAAGGTCTAGGGTTTGCCACAGTCCTTTTTTTTTCATGAAAGAATCACCTGAAGTAACTGACAAGTAGACGGTAGAAAACAATTAATCACGATGATGTATTTACTGTACAATGTATTTCTTAAATATTACAGAAAATCTTTACAAAACAACATGTCGTTGAAGATGTTTGTTTGTTCGAGCTCCTCCGCTCCCAGACACCTCTCGTGCCGTGGTTCCAGGCATCAACCTCGTCAGCATGCCGATGTACTCCTCGCGGCACGCGAACTCCGTCTTCGTGCCGCGCCGCAAGGGCACCGTGGAGGTCTTCCAAGTGGGCAGCGTCGTGGCGCCCGACGTGGACATCGACAATCCCAAGTTCGTGCCGGTGGACGCTTGCTTCGGCCGCGAGTAGGTCCACGCTAAGACCTCGTATGACAGTCCAGTCGCTTCGCGAAGGACGTGTTTTCGGGGTGTTCGGGTGCCATCGGCCAGGCCGGTCCGTTGGGGTGTTCGGATTGTTTGTTTTGTATTTGCTTTGGGGGGGGGGTCGATAAACAGATGCTGTCTTTTTGATGGTGCTTTTAGTACGGATGTTTGTTTGTGTCCCTGCGCAACTTAATTAGAACTAATTAGGGTTTTTGTTGGGATCCTGTTTGACAATCTTTGACATACGGGACAAGGGTGCACAATAACATCAATTAATACCGCAGGGTGCAAGATAAAACAATCAACATTCAAAGACTCTTGAAATCTCTTGACACATGTTGTTTAATTCATTTGTTTTTGGCGGACCTTGAAACAAATCATTGTCTGAGGAGTGGTATATCCCACAACCGCTTTTGGACCTTGGAATGGTGCCAGCGATGACATGTTTCCACGGATTCCTGCGGCAGTTGCCTTGGGATGACATGTTGGATGGTGAGCGAAATACTTGGGACTTGGTCATGAACCTCAGCAAGTTCTCTCACCGAAGGATCTGACTGGTCGCCGGACGTTGGGTTGGTTCATGGCTATGCCAAAGCACCGGCTGTGATTAGACACCCCGCCTTCTTTGGGGGTCCCTGGTATAAATAAATCTGCAAGCCAGCCGCGGCCAGCCCTCAGAACTGATGCAGCATGTTGGCATCCGGTCATTTTGGAGTGAAACTGTAGAAGTTTCCGTGATTGGTGGTGTGAGCTGTGTATTTGACAAATGGAAAGGGAACAAACACATTCACGTCATGCTTTGGCTTTGGTGTGTTCACCGTTCTTCGCATTTTGGGCGTTCAAGCACTGGCAGGAAGGAGGATTGGGTCATGAGTTTCTACAAAGGCTACAAGAGCCAAGATGGTGTGGAAAACTGGCCGAGCATGGAGGTGAACTTCGCCAAGATGCTCCTCGCTGGTGAAGTCGAATGCATGGCGATGGACGGACGGACATTGGAAATTGCAACGATCTTGAGATCTTGAAACATCAAACACGGCAAATGCTTGGATCTTCCAACGACATGCCAATTCTTTGCCGAACTTCATCCATCAAAGCAGCGAGATTCGGCAGACGCATGGACGGGTCAGATCTAAAATGCATCTCATCGAGTGCCAATGTGAATCCCATCCCAACAATCTGTCCAACACGTCAATGCCCTGATACCTTGACCAACCCTCGTGTGTGTAGACCGTGTCCGGAGAATCTGACGAAGATCTCTGTCCAAGTTCAGGGTTCCATCCGTACTTCTTAAAGGAGAGTGCAGGTACTGTATACTGCCGAGACACGACCCATGGGACTGCCATATTGGCCTACATCGGGGTGGCTTGGGGGGTCAACTGATCGGCAAACATGGCATACATGGAGTGTTTGGGCTGTGTTTCCCCAAACGTATTCACGGAGAACCCTTCTGCCAGTGTTCATTTCTTTGGTGACGGCCCCGTGGGAGTGCCTTTGCGTGCCGGAGTGCTCGCCAGATGGTTTTTGAGGTGGCCCGAGCTGGAATCGTTTGAAGAGTCATCAAACTTATTTAGGAACACGAAGTTGTTGCTGTTGTTGTTGCTGCTGTTGTTGTTTTCAAAATGAAGTTGTTGCTGCTGTTATTGTTTTACAGTGTCAGACAAACAAAGTCAGTTGTTTTAGACGATTTGTGTCAGACACCATTGACATGTGTGTGTGACTGCCAGGCCTGGGTGCTGGGCCGGGGGTGTTATGGTGCCCCAACTTGTGCTGCTATCAGACCTTTTTGGTCCTGGCAAACATGGGCATTTGGACCTATAGACCGTTAGCTCATCAATCATTGTTTGCCAATAAAAATAAGTCTTAAGTATGATAGCTCCAACCAGTGTTTAAACCCATCAACCGTCAAAACATGCGGAAACCGCGGCAGAAACCACCAAGGTATTGGAAGCAAGATGAGTGGGACGACGGCTTGGAAAAAGCCATTGCCTTCGGTTTGATCGCTTCTCACCGTCTGGAAGAACTGGATCCTCCAGTGAACTTTGGCGGCGACTCAATGCGTTGCTCGGTGTGAAGGGTCGCATGGGTGCGGCATTCCGCAGGTGTTCCCAGCGTTTTGATTTGCACCAAACTGTTTTGGGCTGCAGGGTGTTGGTAGGGCCTAAGATATGGCATAGATTTTTTGCCAATTGCACATGAATTCTACAAGTTGTCGAAGATATTGGCCCTCACATCCCCCCAACAAACCTGGGGACGTGTCGATTGCTGACGTAGTTCGAGTAGTGCGCACACGTTGGACGTTCTGAACGAGTTAACGGACGTGCTGACCTGAATTCGATGGTCAGGTATCACGCGCTGGAGGTGCGCAAGAACTTGGCCAAGTTCCAAGGCGATCTTTATTTCACCAAGGACTGAACTCGCAGAAACCCTAGGCCTCCAAGCACCTTCTGAGAAGGTGTTTGGGGTGGGTTTGGAGGGTCCAAATACCTTCTATAAGCAGGTATTTGGAGGTATAGGGGAAAGGGACCCAGCTTGCATAGCTGTAGACAGCTTGAGTGTGCCAGGATTAGTTGCTGCATGAGCAAGCGTGGAAGGTTAATGTATATAGCTATCGCCGAGATGGTCTATAACTCTGGCTAAGATGGGCCCAAATTGTTAATCTAGCCTTGGAACCGCTCAGAAATCCGGGGTTTTCAACCAAGGTAGATTTTGCTTGTTCTTCTCCTTCAGCAGACTTCAGCACGCGTTTTCTTTGAGGAGGGATACCCAGCGATGATGAAGCTGGCTGATGGTACGCAAGTGGGACGAGGAGACAAGGACTGGCAATATTGGAAATTCGTGTGGAGGCACAGGGCCCATCGGGATGCCAAACTGCTTGGGATTTTGTGGCCGGTGTGTCCGATGCTCCGATAGTCATCGACTGATAGTCATCGATTTCTGCATGTGAATCAATCCCAATGTGTTGTAACTGATATAATAATCCTAATTATCTAATATATAACAAAAATCAAACATATTTTTGGAGGTAACTGGAGACAGGTACCCCCGGTCTTTCTTTTTTACGGGGGTAGAGGTATTGGATGTCAATCTCCATGAAGCCCATTCTCCATCCTCCGTCTTTTCCCATGCTTTTGGTGTTCCCCAGCGGGACGCTCCGCGTCTTCGGGTCTGTGATCGATGCTTCACGGTGAACGACGGACACTCCGCGTCTTCGGCCGCTCGGCTCGGCGAAGCATGGCGAACCGACGCGTCGGAGTTCAGCTTCTAGCTATCTTTAGCACAGTCGAAGAACCAAGGAACTGAAAAGCTCACCCTGTTTCAAGCGGAGGGGGGGGTCTGGCCACCCCCTGAATCCCCCTTTTCCTGGACACGATGCCAAGCAGACCGGAACCGATCACCTGACGGTCTTCCGCAGGTGCTCGTTGATTACGATCATCACCTTGACCGATCATCTTCACTACACCCACTTCCGCGCCGGCAACGTCTTGGCCACGGCGGTGCGCAAGACCCTGTCGCCCAATCATCCCTTGCGGCGCCTGCTCTCGGTCTTTACCTTCGGAACCATCTTCGTGAACCTCCAGGTGAAGCGAACCTGTCGATCTGTCGATCGGTCGATCTTGGCCCTTCGTAGGGGGAAAGAAGGACCTGTGAAAAGCAGCTCCAAGCAGCTTCTCAGAAGGCCCTTGGAGCACCATTTTGGTGTGGGGATGGCTGGAAAAAATATACATGTTGTTTTAGGATCACCGGCAGGCCTCCATCATAGGGAGGATGTCGATGGATTTCTTGCATTGCTTGGCTACATCGTTGGATTGGTGAGACACCGCAACGAGGTTCAACATGTTTGGCCAAGCAGCCTTTGTCTTTTTTCAATCAACAACTATGACATCGGGGGCGGCATTTCGGGCGGCTAGGGGGTATGGATATTGTCAGAAACAGAGGCTGGCACCCATTTGAAGGGGTTCACCATGGTTGACGAAACATGTCCATCAAATGTTTACTTACTTTGGTGGCCATTGGACGCCGGTGCAGTTCAAGGCAGCATGAAACCTTGAGGCTGAAAAGTCTTGGGATGGATTGCATGCATGCGTGCAAACGAATAGGGAAGATGTAGGAAGATGTGCGGGAAGACTGTGACCCCCCCCAGAGTGGTCATCCTTTATCAGTGAGTCGACTCGACCACTTCGCTAGTGTTGCTTGCAGAAAAGCAACTTAATTAAGGAATTCCCCAGCATTCCAAGTGCGGAAACATCTTTGACCTACATGAACCGCTTTTCAAACACCCCATATTCATCTATATTCCAAGTGTTTTCCATGTATGCCACATTTTCCAGCACCTTCCCTCCAACAGGTCACCACCTGCGACTTGGAACAGTCTAGATTTCATCCATGTTTGTTTGCTGCTTCCGTTCCGTGTCACCTGGGTGGACAACCCACCCTACTTAGGCGACAGGACACCCACACAACACACACCCAGCACCCAGCACGCGCGATCGGGTGCTCATCGGGTCCTGGTAGACATGGGTCGGGTTTCATCCGACTCATTCATCCGTGTGACCCCCAGGCGATGCACACCTTGATTGGTCCTCGACACGTCTTGCACCGATCAACACCCTTTGTCCAGTTCCCTGGCTTTGATGGCGGATTTTTAGGGTGATGGCGGATTTTCCCCGAACTGCGTGGAATCCCTCCAACTATGGGGAATATTTGTTATGTTCGTTCCCGTTTTTTTTGGGAGCAAATGCCAAGGTTCGAAGACTTAAGCGATGCAGTGCCACAGCATCTCTTGCCTTTGTGGCTTGGTCGATGCCGAAGGTCTCTCTTCCGAAAGACACCCGGAACCCCTGCGAAGGGCGACCAAACGGCTGGTTCGGTTGTTAACGGTAAAAGCGACGTGCCGCCTTCACAGATCCACCCACCAGATCCTACACATGTACGCGCCAAGAGGATCCAGTTGTACCCAGTCGTAAATAAGGTGGCAGTGGATCCATAACGACAGCTTTTCAAATTTTCCAAACAGTTTTAGTTTTCAGCAGTTGCGTCGTAAGGTTTGGCTACGTGGTGTATGATCAGTTCATAATATCTCATCATTTGCAGAGGTACTATTTTCCACTTGTTTCCACTCTGAACAGATGATGTTTCAGGACCCAAAAGCACCAAGCTCTCTTAAAGGAGGAGGAGTGGAAGAAGTTGCCTCCCAAAGTGCGCTCCACGCCCTACTTCTCCGATGGAAAGCTTCTCTTCGACGCCGAACGGCCGCTCGGTTCCCGCGGCGCGCGGTGGTGAGGTCCGGTCCGTGGCGGAAGGGGTGTGGCTGATGAAGAGCTATGAACTCAGAACTCAGAAGTGATGAGTCTCCGGACATCGCCGAGCTATTCAGTCTGGAGGTTGCCTCTGGGTCACTAGGGGTTATGAGAGTTAGATACGAAAACCACCAGCACCCGACTGAAAGCAGGTCATCAAGGGGTCTCCAACTCTTTCGGAGAGGCAGGGAGGGTGCTGGTATACCCTGAGAGTCATCGTTTGTTTGAACGAATTGCCTTTAAGAGTATCTGAAAAAGAAATACATGTCTGTACAGACTTCACTCTCGCAAAATATATAAGTCTTTCGCCTTCTAGGGTGTGGGTGTATATAGTGACCCCCAATGTTCCATTAGGCCTTCTGATGATGACCCCCCCAGATCGATAGACAAGTCTCAAACTCACCACTGTTCACATGCATATATATATATGGAATGGTATGTATTTCGATCTACTTATGGTCACTTCTTTTGTGGTTTCAGCAGATGAAGTTCAGCTTTGCACGCAGTTCTTTTCGGAGACGAGTTGACAGAAGTGGACGGTCCAGAATGAGCGTTAGAAAAATAGATAATTGATTTAACAAACACATGGTGCAGATCGAGGTTTCACATGCTTTCACCATCCACGTCCGAGGGGCGGGGGGTACTATTGATCAGACGAGTCCAAACAGAAAGCACTGCTACTTTCACGGGTCGGGTTGTCTCCAAGACACCCCTCAGCCGCCCAAGAACCGCTCGATTCCGCGACCGGCTCGGTCGTTCGGTGGTCCCAGGAAGCTGCTGAAGGAGTTCAGGGAGCTCTACGGCTATGGCGCTATGGGGTTTTGCAGCAAGGAGGACCAGATCGTGGGGCCCGAGGCCGAAGGGTTTCTGGGCGTAGTCTCCTCAGGTGGGTCAAGACCTCCGCCCGTTTGGGTCATACAAGAGGACGTCATGGCGGTTTTGAGTCCTACAAAAACACGGTCATCACGCTCGAACTGCTTGAGAATCTCCTAAAAACAATACGCTCGAAGAAGTGCCGGGCTTGGACAGCACACCCTGGCCTCGCCTTCTCTCCGCAGCCAGGCACAAGGCTTCGTGTCGGAGCTCATCGCGGAGAATGCCCACTCGCATTATGCCAGCGCGCTCCACCAGAACGTCACCTGCACCGAGTTTTTCGAGGAGCGCGGTGGGTGAACCCGCATGGTTGCTGGATGCGATGATGCGAAAAGAGAAGGGCCAAGGGAGGAAGGAACGGTTCTTCTGTGCCAACAGGGAAGTGTTGAATATATCAAGTGAAGGGCCTTCACCACAGAGTTTGGGTAGTTCTTCTTTTTTTCACACCCCTACGAGTCCCTTTTTGGATGGTATTTTCCTTCCAATCACACGAACTGGGTGGTGCTGGGATGTAATTACTCTCTCTCTATATAGTGTGTCTTCTTGGGTGAACCCAGCTTTATTTTTTTCCTGGGAGGTTTGCACCAAGGATCGATGAAGAGTGTGAGCCACAGAACGTGTCAAATTTCACTTTGCTGCACCTGAGAAACCCTGTAGCCAGATTCAAGAAAACACATCAAACAACACAAACACAATATGTGCATTCAATTCAATCCAAGCCGATCCAATCCTTGATGGCTGTCTCTACAAAATGGCGCGTGGAAGTGATGTTTGCCAGAGACTTGTAAAGAGTGTATCTCTTTACCCGGACACTCCATGTATGCCATATATGCCTACATTGGGGTGGTTTTGGGGGTCAATGTACTAGGCATATATGGCATACAAGGAGTGTTTGGGATAGAGAATACATCATGATCTGTTTGGAGCGCTGGCAGGTCATTTTTCCGATTAGATCCCTATCCATCTCCTCTCTTGCAAGATTCCCATTTGTAGAGTGTGTCCCTGCTTCTCGCAAAAAAAAAGATTCTTGTGCTGGGCATGATCTGTAGACACTGTAAACCCAGTTTTGACAGAATTGTGATGTTGTCCACCAAAAACTTGATAACTACAACATGGAGGTCCACAACAACACCAACTGGCCAGGGGCATCCAGAGCCCGAAAACAAACCTGCTATAGATGAGGCTAGTGATGAGGCTATATCGCACCGAAGTTCCATCTTAAAGGTTGTTGGCTACATCGCTCTGATGCGCAGAGGTGTTATTTTTGATTTGCGCCCTGTCCCCCAGCAAACAGTGATGGTCCGAAGGTCAATCTGACCCATTTGGGTCCATCCAAAGTCAGCGCGTCCCCACGAGATTCTTCAGTCCTCCTGCAGATGGTCTCTACAGAATGGGATGGGTTGACCCCTGAGATAGATGTATCACAGATGATAGACCATTATAGATCAACTTTTTGCTCCAAGTGGCCAGAACATGCCAGAACACGCGCACCGTTTCACGCGCGAATCGAGGGGAAAAATCACCATCCCACCATCCCACGGTGCCACAAAACAAGAAAAAAACCTCCAGAACCACGGCCCTAACGACCTAAATGGGGGCGCCTCTTGAAACAGATCCCTTTCGAGGTCCTCGGTCGTGTCGGTGGGAGGAGATCCTCATGGCCTACATTTGGACGGTCACGGGATGGCATCGACATGTCGGAACGGTCGGTGGCTTGGAGGACAGGACGTAAGCGGTCGGGACTGGTGCTGGGTGGCTGGATGCGAGCCCAGACGCTCCGTAGTACCCGGCCCAGACGCTCCGTTCACAGCCCGACTGGTCCCTCAAAACCTATAGGGATTGGTTCGACCCCAGACCCCTCCAGAGGATTCGGGCCCAGGGTCGCGTCTGGGTAGGGCGTTCAGGCACCCTCAGGCACCCTCAAGCATCGGAACATCGAGGATCACCCAGACCATCCACAGGTTGTGGCGACTCCAAACCACCGCGAGGTCTGTGACTCCTGGATGAAGTATTTTTTGATTAATATGTGTTTAAATGGATCCATGAGTTACACCATGTGGTGAATTGAGAGTCTGGTTCCAACATAGCATCCTCAGAACGTTTGTGTGCAAGTTGTGTAACAGTAACACCAGGTGGCGGCCAGCATCCCCTCCTCTTTCGCGCAACAATCACCTGTCACAACCAAACCAACCTCCACATCCGACCGATCCCAACGTTCACTTCCTCCAAAAGGGCTCCAGTCATACCTTCTCAGAAGGTGGGATTGGGGGCCCGGGTGCCATGTTCAGGTCCAGATACCGAACCTGAGGAGGTAGGTAATTACTTGGAGCCCTAGGGCAGGTGCTCCACTGAGGCGACTACTATCGCGATCCCGAGTTGGCCTCCTTCAGCTGGGTGGAAGGGGAACGATCCGCCAGGCCGTTGCAACACATGCAGCTGCTTGTTCTGCACGACGTCGGGTCCGCGCGCCAGGTCATCGGGTCCGTGGTCGTTGGTACCGAAACGAACATGGGACATGACATGACCTGAAGAAAAAGCAGGTATACTGGTACCCATAAGGTATACTTTGAGACTGGTAGTGAGTATCCAGGACCTTCAAGTGGATCCCACGATGTTCTGCTCACAAACAGGCCTAATATGATTACGCCTGTTTGAGGGGTCGCGACATGAACGACTCCAGCTCTTTTGGTCACAAACGGAAAACTTGGGAACAATGTGTAGGACTAGTCAAACTAGTTGCCAATCTGGCACAATATGTCGCATGATATATGACTTGTTTGTGCTTTTGCTCCCAAGATCGCCAAGGATGACGACGGTGGCCGTTTTTACCTCATCTTTGCAGCCAAAGATCATCGAAGACTACAGCTCCTTGTTGAAGCATCAGTTCACGAAGTCGGCTTCACCGGCGACCGGGACGGACGGACCGGTCCGAACGGCGGCAGCTGTCGCGGAAGACACGCGGAAGACGGGATTCACCTGGACCGTGCTGCGAACGGCAGTCTCTAGAAAGACCAAATGTTCAGCATTCATCACACCCATGAGCTCTCTTAGGAAGCAAGAAAGCCGTAACTACACATCGTTTCATCTCCCCGTGCTGCGAAGCTGTGCGGAAGCTGTGTATATGTGCTCCTCTTGCTGTGTGGTGTTGATCTAACCGCTGAAATCACAGCCTGATTCTGTGTGTGTGTGCTTTTTTTGTACTCGACACAGAGGTGGAGCAGACCTCAGACCTCCATGCGTTCCTACGGTTCTTCTACAACTACGAGTCATGGTTTCTCATTCAAAGTATACACCTTCCCCCCAAACGTCTCCTCACCTGCTTCTTCAAAGTGACCTTTTGATATCCTAATTGGAGGTCACTTAAGCCTCCCAAGGGTCCCGAAAAGGAACCTCACTTTGAAGAAGCTGGGACTTGGTCCAGACCTTTTGATTTCCACATATTTCCACTAAGGCGTCTAAGTGCAGAAAACGCCCCCAGGGCTGAGCTGGAAAGAAACGCCGGCGCGCCCCAGGCCCATCCAGGCACCCCATGATCCTGCTTCGAGAAAGACTGAATGAAGTTGGAGAAGAAATATGCATATATAAATATGTGTTTCTGCCAAACAATAACCACAAAGATTAGTTTCTCAAGATCTTAGAGTAAAATTCAGATGCTATACTCACTGTGGAGATCTTATGCCAGCTTCTTCAAAGTGACCTTTTAAGGGTTCCCAAGTGACCCTTGGGAGGCTATTATGTTAAAAGGTCAAGTTGAAGAACCAGGTCGTCAAATCTAGAACCCTTGGCATCGATGAAAGATCTCTCATACCCAGACGCAACCCTAAGGACTGGAATAGATGCCAATCAAGACAGACCCCCCACTTCAATCACCCCGAAGGCCGGCCGTTTTGAAGGCAGTCCGGACCCGACTGACCCAGTACCTTAGAAAATGGGACATGACCCTATAAAAATAGGTACTTGACCCATTTTCTGAAGTACTTTGAGACTCCAGGCAGTCCGGACTGGCATGTCCCATGGAGTGAAAAAAGAAATTCCCTCCCGAAGATGCCGGTTCTTTCCGGTCGCCTTTCCGGTCGCCGGTCGCCTGCCACTGCACCACGTTCTTCCCGCGAGAAGACGAGTTCACGCAGATCCGCCACCACTTCAGGTCACGTCTTTCAAGGAGTTCACAAGGAGGCACAGATGCTCCAGCTTCTTGAACGACTTCAATGACTGACACGGACCGGTTTCTGACTTGGACATGTGTTGTTGTAAGGGTTCTGGGCCCACGCGGGTATGTTTTTCGGGTATTATTATGAGCATTTCTGTGAGAGGTTGAAGAACCTTGTAGACTATCCCAGTTCGGTACCCCAGAATGGTCCTATTTCAGGTCACTTAACCTAGCTCTCTTGGCATTTCTGTGAGAGATGTGCTTTTTTTGTTTTCCTTGAGACCCCTCAAACCCACCCCAACCATCTTCTCAGGAGGTGGTTGGAGCCCTAGGGATTATGAGCATTTTTGTGAGAGATGTGCTGTTTTTTCCGTGATGTTCTCTTCTTCGATTCCAAGGATCTTAGATCGCTTTCGGGCGGAGCTCCATCGCGTCTCTGCAGAGATTCAGCGGAGGAACCAGAAGCGACTGCACGATCCAGACATGGGCTTTGAAAATGTGCACGCAGATCCCAAGATCGTGGAGTGTTCAGTAGCGGTTTAGAGAGAAGACAAAGTGATCAGTTCAAAGAACTGAGAGGACAGTGGACATGAAATGCAATGTAGTTGAAACGTGTTGAAGAAGCAGACAATAGATTTCTTGTACAGTCGGCAGTCACAGATTGTGACGCGAAGATTCGCCCAAGATAGGGTAGAGCAGAGCATAGTTGCAGCAAAACTCTGAGCGAGGGCCGGGGCAAGCCAAATGCTCAAAGCAAGCTGGATGGAAGTTCACGTGTTTGTTGTCATGTGTCCCTTTTTCACTAGGGGTCCAATATGGGGCACCATATAAACACCCAGGTGATCTCAAGCTGAAACGGTTGCCAAGTGTTGAGGCATTTGGTTCGGAGAGAGCTTTGTTTGGCTCTTCCTTTGCGACATTTTGCTACCATTGCTCAGAGCTTTGTTGAAGCATGTTCTCCTCCCCCTGTCCCTTTTGCTCATCGATTTGAAAAGGCGCTCAGATCGAGGCTCTCGCGGTGTGGTGTGTGGGTCAGGACTCTTCTTTGAGTCGAGGATTTGGACCAGATCTATGGTTGTGCCTGGGCCCCCTGTGGCTTCAGAGTTTGAGCGGGGGGGACTTGACATCTCCTCTTTACATCCTCAGGATGTCCCCCTTGTTCGCCAGAGATGACTGTTCATGATTGTTCATGACTGATGTTCTGAATCGAACCATTTCAGTCGCTGTACTCAACACTCCCTGAGGGTGGCCGTGTTCCCGCAGGTCATCGGATTGCCTTACTACGCCTTCTACCTCCTTCCAGCCAGATTCTGGGAGCTCGCCGCCGGAGTCATCCTGTTCCTTTTTTGTGGCTTGGAAAGAACAAGATCAACCCGTTTGGGCTCCAGTCGTACCTCCTTAGGTATGACTGGACCCGAACATGGCACCCGGGCCCCCAGTCCCACCGAAACGAAACGAAGGTCCGACTGGAGCCCAAACGGGCAAGGAACCACAACATGTTGTTCAGTGCTCTTCAACCCAGTAGAGTCTATGGATGTGGTGGATGGGGATGGATGAGTCGGACCTAACAGCGATCGCTTCGGGTCTCTTGTGACTCATCTCGCCCGAAGACGTTGGAGACTTCGACGTGACGTGACTCATTCACAGCCTGCGTCAGCGCATCGACTGTTCCGAAACATGTCCCGAGATCAATCGGCGATGTTGATTCTGACAATGACTCATTTGATCGCTGGAAAGGCGCCAAGAAGGACACGGTGATCTCTGACATGTTGAGACGTCAGCCAACACTTTTGCTTCTTTTGCAGTCGTGGACAGCTTTGCTGTTCTTGTGCCCTGGCAGCACGAGAGCAGTCTGTGTTTGGTCACGCAGGTCTTTCTGGCGGAATGCCTTGGCTTCGGATTCAGTTGGAGAGGGTACCCATCCTTTGGACCAACTGGCACTCCACCCAACGGCTTAAATCGCGCCGCCCGTGTTTCCGCGTGAAACCACGTGCACGATCGAAACGCCGCGTTTCCACCTGGCTCTCTCCGGTGGAGGGTGGCCTTTCTGGTGAAGTTCGAAGAGAAGAGCTTCCCACTGCCTGGAGCTTTGATGCCTGCGCCCCGACGGCGTGGGGAAAAGGCGGCCGCACTCGAACTGGGGTCCAGAGCGGACCGGCACGCCGGGACAAAGAAAGGGCAGGAGATGCAGGAAAACCAGTGGGCGAATCCAAAAAACTGGTCTATACCCATGTCTACCGTGATCCACACTGCTTTCTTTGGGGCGGTTTTGTGATTGAATATGGAGAACAATATTCCCATAAATCCAAATACCTCCTCAGAAGGTATTGGACCCTCAAAACCCACCCCCGTCCCACCTTCTCAGAAGGTGCGACCGGAGGCTAAACGGGTATAGGTTTGCTATGGCCCTCAGACTCTGTTCCATTGGACACGTTGTGTTTTGTGTTTTGGCGGGGCTCTTGGGACGTTAACTTCAGATCCCAGAACCCGAGACGCTACGAACGGGGCTCCTGGCCTTACTCCTAGTCTCTAGAGCTCCAACCACCTCCTGAGAAGATGGTTGGGGTGGGTTTGGGGGGGGTCTAACCACCTCCTGAGGATATGGTTGGAGCCCTAGGGAGTATCTAACAAGCTTCGCGACTCGAACGGAGCATCGGCCGCGTCGGCGCGTGGGGGATGAAGAACGGAGCGAGGAGGACGCCACGTGTTACTTGCATTCGACCCAGGGCCCATTGGGAAAAGACCTGAAACTCTTCCAGTCCTATCCGTCTGGTCGGAATGAGAGACCTAGTACTGCAGGTCCCAGGTCACCTCGCCCCACCTGGAAGGTGGAAAATCGGTCGCCGTCGACCCATTGGGGAAGAGATTCTGGGGATCTCTCATAGTGATGCCAGGAGCCCCGATCGTGGCGTCCTTGCTCCTAGTAGTGGCCAGGAGCCCCTAAGCCTAGTAGCTTCTTTGTTCCTGGTAGCTTCTTGTTACTAGCAGTATGGCCAGGAGCCCCTAGTAGAATCCTTGCACCTAAGATGTACATCTGCAGATGCTTTGTTTACAGTACCCAAGAAACAAAAGAGCATTTATTTGTTGTTCCGCATATCGAAAGTCGACGTACCAAACATGCATCCAACTGGTATGTTAGGGCGTTGGGACGCGCACGTATTTGAGGTGATCGGAACCGTGTGCTTTATCCTGTGTGGCTTCGCACCCTTCTCGCTGCTCAACAAACTGCTTAGTGTTGGTCCCATGGTCTTCATTGGAGCCTTGGAATGCCAACGAAAGAAGACGAATTGGTCCAAACCACCGGGTGACCTTTGCTGATGGCAGTTTCTTCTGCATCGGGTCTTAAAGGTGCTTAAAGGTGCGGTGATAGGGATGATGTTTCATGAGTGTAGTGGCAGCCATGGGCTTTGGTGTAGTGGCTTGCGTAATGACTTGATTTCAGGACGGATATCTTACTGCATTTACCTGAGCCTTGTTTGCATTTCAGATTTTTCAGATTTCAAGCATGTCCCTTTGTTTGTTTCAGTCACGCAGAAGAGGAACGAGTGCAGCGTTTTTTCTTTGCAGGATTCACCCATTCTTGACTGATCAGTTCACATGTTGGCAGCGAAACTCACACCGTTTTACCTCTTTTACCTCAAAAACGGGCCCAGATCGATCGATGTCCCACCCATTGACCGTGAATGGTTCGATTGAACATGCTGGTGATACTGGCAACTCGATTGGTTTGGAATTAAGGCGAACTCTTAGAAGTTGACATCCCTAAGAATCAAGGACCCTCAGTAGTCTCATTTCGGTGAAGGTTTGGTTCGGGTCCCAATCCCTGCGTTCTGGTCCAAACCCTCCAGAAGTGGTCAGGTCCAATGATTCCAAAGGGGATGGTTTTTTCCCTGGACCCTGGACCCTGCGGGGTCTCCTTAACTAAAGCCTAACAAAGCTCCACCTCGCAGTCCTCCATCCGTCGCGGTCCTCCATCCGTCGCTCTGCTCATCGCGGTCCGGCAGGTGGCACGTTCCGGTCCTCTCGCTGTGCCGCTGGCTCACGCTTGGTGGCTCGGTCTGGCAGACAGGGACGGCACGGGAAGTGCCAGCAGGTGTAGCTGTAGCTGTCAGGTCAGTTACCCGTTTGGCCTCCAGTCGTACCTTCTGAGAAGGTGTTTGGTGGATTTGGAGGGTCCAGTCATACCTGCTGTAGGGTTACTAAGAGGAAGGTCATGGAGTCATGCAGCCAAAAAGAATGAAGTTACTATGTCCGTCCCCCCCCAGGCTGTGGTGTCTATGAGCCCGGCCCTTGAGTCAAAGAGGTGATTGGTGAAAAACCACCCCGACCAGGTGATGGAATCGGAGTTGCAGGACGTGACAACTTCGGTGTTGACAGGGTCTATAGAATGATTAGAAGGTCAGTAAAGGGAATCCAACATTGCGCACTAAGAATCCGAACGGGCTCTCCATGGCAGGGGTCGGACCTTCTCCACCGAAACCCAGGGGGGTCCGGACCCTCACAAACCCGATGTGTTGCGAACCGGGCCCGGATTCTTAGGGTGGATGATTCGTCCAGGTGAATCGCGTGGATGAGTCGGAAGGTCGGTCATGCTTGAAGTTGTTTCAATCTGCAAGGCCTGAAACCATGGGCTTTCAGCCTTGAGAAGTGCTTTTCGGTCAAAACATGGCTGAATTTGACATGAAGCAATCTTCTACCATCGTCACACATTGTGAATGTCCATCCACTGTCGATCAGACTTAAGTGAACAATTCCAGGTGGTGAGAGAGACAGCAGAAGAGCTCAGCAGCACTCCAGAGCTAAGGAAGTGAAATGCCCATGGCACTGCGACTCTTCACCTTGCTTCCAACGTCACTTCTAGCGATTGCCACGCACTTCTTCGTGGAGGCACCACTGAGAAAGCTGCACCTGGGCGGGCTTTTGATCTGTTTTTGCGCAGCGTTTCACCACCAAAAAGGCCGGCCCAAGGCCACGGCCAAGGCGTTCGTTCGACCCACGGCGGTCTACACCATTTTTTTGCTTAGAGACCTCAGTAGCGACGGCGCCGCCACGCCGGAGAGCGACACCGAGGCAAATGTCCTCCAGATGGGCACTGATCACCAGCTTCATCGCAAGCATTGGAGCCGCGCTCTTCTTGCTCCTTGGTCGACGTGAGACAGACGGGAGAGAAAACGATAGAAAACTGTTCGATGTGCACGTGCGTATTCCGTGTCATTCATAGCTGCTCCAATTTTGCGGCAGACTGTGCTTGCTCGCATGCTTGTTTTTGTTGATTCTTGCGTTGGATCTTTAGATATTTGTAGTACCCACTGAAGTAGGGGACCTGCACCTGGGCTGCCGTGACTTCCCTAGCTGCTTCCCCTCTAGTTGGCTGCGACTCGGACCAGACGAATGAGACAAGAGTGATGTACATTGGGGTCCACCGGGGCACCGGAACACCCCATGGTTCCACTCACCTGGACGAAAACCAGTACTGGTGCAGCTCAGACTCAGGCAAAACAGTCAGACGTTAGGGTGCCATTCTCAGGTTCCTTGTATACTATGTACTGTATAGTGCCAAGGCTGTTCCACTCGGTTCCACTTCTTTTCCGGTTCTATGTCACTTTGCAGGGTTCCCACGTCGAGTTTTCGGGATCCGTTGTAAATCCCTTACTTGGCCTTCTGTCGCACCTTCGGTTCCAGTGATACCTTCTCCGGAGGACGAGGTACGACTGACTGGAGGTATAGGGGAGTGTAAAGACGTTTGTTTCACTCTTAGCAGTCTCATGGGTGGGTGCCATGTTCGGGTCCAGTCATACCGAACCGGAGGCATGACTGGAGGTATAGGGAGTGTCTGTTTAACCCTTAGCAGTCTCATGGGTTGTGTCCGGGAAAAAAAACACCATCTCCTCAGGGTCTTGCTCTTGGTGATTCGACACTCCCTGGGCGACAGCACCTTGGGCGAAAGCGGTCGACCACGGTTCCGCGAACCAAGCTTGGGTGACCGGCGGGAGGTGTTCGGAGGCGGAAAACCGTGCCGTTTGGCTCGGGCTTTGCAGGGTCGGAAGGTTCTCTGACAGTAGAGATGACATGGTATACCCAGATGCGACCCGACCAGGCCCCGAATCCAAACTGGTCAGGGGGACCCGAATCCGAAGTGGTCAGGGGTCTGGGGTCGAAGCAAATGCCTATAGGTTTTGAGGGACCCAGTCGGGCTGTGAATGGAGCGTCTGGGTCACATCCGATAAGAGGTGGAGAAACATCAAGGATGGTTTGGCGGATCAGGTCGAGTTTTTATTGCCTCCTTCTGAGTAACTCCTCGAACCTGAGGAATATATGTTCTATGTTTCCCAGGTTCCTTAAGAAGCAAATCCGAGGGATTGTAGTCCAAAAGCATGGCGGGTTTGGGTGGACTTTGCGGGAAAGCAGGGATTGTGATTTCTGCTATGTGTGAACAACGGTCATAGGAGGCTGGCCAGCAGGGCAATGTTGCTTGAACCAGTGGTGTGATGCTGAAGAGGAAGAGTTCCCAACCAATGGGGTGCTAGTAGACTATATGACTGTGTATTACAGATGGTTCTGTTTGATGCCTTTCTACCCGGGATGCTCCACAGGTTCAAAAGAATCCTCACAGGTTCTGCTCTTTCATCTGTGCAGATTCGTCCGGTCCATCTGGCCTTGTCACGTCACCGAACCACGTCCGTATCAGAAGAACAGGCCTTTGTGGTTGAACGATCGATGGCCTGGACGTGTGGTTTGGCTGCGAAGGTTTGGTTTGAAAGGGGACCTTCTAGAGGATTCAATCAGGAATTCCAGGATCGCAACCCCAACCCCGGATGCTTCAACACAGCAGGCGCCTGTGCAGAGCAACACAGCCAACACGCCTAGCCTATATAGATGCAATCAATTCTTCTCTCAAACGTTGGTGGTGCCCCAATAATCCACTTGGAACCGATGCATTCCGAATCAATTTGCAGATCAGCCTCTCGAGGCTTGACCCAATCCATGGCAGAATGAAGGAACAAGGAACCAAACACCTTCTCCCTCACCCGATGAGTGTAAACTTGGCCCAATCAATCAAACAACATCCACTCATCTTCTCCACACAAGTTCTAAGATGCATGAGTTCATGCTGATTTCATGCCTGAAGATGCACATGCAGACCGACTAGCCTCTTCAATTCGAGGCTACTTTTTGTGGCTGGCGTGTGTTGCCTTGATGTCCTTGTTGGTGATCTTCGTGCTCTTCTCCTGCCAAACGGAGGAGCGGCCAGGGTCGCGTAGTGCCCTGGGTGCAACTTAGTGCTGGTTTTGGTTTCATTTGGAGGGTTTCAAACCAAAGAACAAAGCAGTCGTCACAGCACAACACTAAGCATCGACCCCCAAACGATAGACAAGTACATGCCCACTAAAAGGTGTTTAAAACCGTGCCACTATCTATTAGCGGATCACTCTATTATACTGTATAGTTTTGTCCTCTTTGGATCAACTTCCCCGGAGGTTCTTCGAAGCTCAAAGGGTCTCGACCAGTCCAAGCGATGGAAGTCGTCCACTCAGTAGCCTTCCTGACCGCACCATTCATTGACCCGTTTGGGGCTCCGAACGGCCCATCAGAGCTCAGGTGACCGGTACCCACCCCTGGCCCACCTGGTGGGCCAGGCCCTTTCTCAGCCGGGTTCCCGCACTAGAAAGCCAGTGCGACCGACCTTCTCATGGGATCACAGTTCATGGTCCCAAGCAACAAGTCCTCCAAGCGAAACCTCCAACCGTTCTGGACCGGGAGACAAGGGTCTCCCTCAGCCATTAGGTCAAGCACCCCAATGTCTGGAAAGAGTATGACATATTCCATAGATGGAGTGTCTGGACATGAGACAGGCAAATGATGCCCATGTCCCTTGCCTTTGAAGGCCCCTTAAAGGGGCCATGTGTGATCAGAACCCCTTGGTCAGTTTGCGAAAAAGGACGGACATGTGAGCGACCAGCGTCTGCAAGTGTTGGGGATCAAGTCTGCAGGTCCTGATCTTTGAAAGCAACCTACCCAGGAAAAGTGGGTCACCTGCAAGACCTTGCAAAACCTTTGTGGGTGGTGGCTTTGTCATGGTTTCTCCACTAAGCAGACACCGGTGGAAAAGGGGTCAACCTCTATTTTCCAGACACAGTGAGGGGGTCAGGCAAAACTCACCAATCACCGCAACACTGAGACCTTTTCATGTTCATTTGCATCCTGGTTTGCGCTGCCTTCGGTTTGACGTGTCCTAGCTGCAGACTGAAACTATAGCCGCATGCAGGTGTAAGCTATGCTGTATGGGCCGGTCCGCCTTGGGTGTGATGCATTTAATATCAATCCATTACTTGGGCTAGTAGGTTGGAGGCCATCACTATTGGGTTGGAAGCCATCGCTGCAAGGTTGGAGGCCATTTGTTATAGGGTGTAGGCCATTGCTATTAGGGTAGAGGCCATCGCTATTAGGGTGGAGGCCATGGCTACCGTTTGTTTGTTGATGTTTGTTGTATAAGCCGGAGGGTTCAGGTTCTAGAGTGCTGAATGTGGTATGTAGCTCCTGCGATAGTGGCGTTGTTGATGTTCTTTGATCAGGACCCATGGCTACACCGAATATTCAGTTGGTCTTGTGGAAAAAAATCATTGCACAGGCAAGACCGCCTTGTTAATCCACATACAAGAAGACCTCGTAGAATCATAATGTGCGTACAATGTTACAAATGATGCATCAGAATCAAGTAAGAACATTCACGTACCTTGTTGGTGCAGGTACAATATGACCTTGCTGTAGAATGTGCCGTGCCTAATCCCGTTACAAAAGAGACCGTTGCGATACCCCTCGACTTCTCGTTTCGTTTCGCAGGTACAACATTTACCACGACAATGCTGGACTGCACTCTGCACAGCAGGTCATGGTGAATCCACGTGTGACCTGGCAGTCGAAAGACCATGAAATCCGAATACCCTACAGTTCCAGGGAGAGTTAAGCCTATGGCTCTATGGATCTGCCACCACCTTCTGGGATTTTGCCCGGGCAGTCTCCGGACGCCCTTCCCTGCTCACTCGGAGTATGTCAATGTCAATGTGGGTGAAAACAGATCAAAACCTTTGAACACCATTTGTCATTCTGAGTGGTGAGGCAAACACGCCAAACGAAGTGCATCGTGGTAAGTCTGGTCAGATGAAAAGGAACGCCTTGCTTTCTCCACTCACATGAAGAGGGAGCTGTTTATTGCTTCTAGAGGGAGATAGAGGGAGCTTAGCAAGATAAACTCCATGGTCTTTGCACCTGCCCAGCCTAGGCTGAAGCTGAGCGTTGCTTGGAACGCTGATCAGTGGGAACTACAAAGAAGTTAAGGGAGCACAGGTGGGTCTGACACATGCTGCAGTGCAAAAAAACAAAAATAAGTCTTCAAAAGTTCAATAAATTGCCAGTGATGACGAGTCCAAGCCTTGTCGGCACTGCACTCTCTGTGATACAACCGGAGTGTCACCGCACTCTCAATCCCGACGTGTGCACCAGAAATTTGTCACGACATGTCACGAGAAGCTCCTAGTACAAGTAGCGTCCTTGCTCCTAGTAGCTTCCTCTACCCCGCCAAGAACTACTCAAGGAAGGTTTCCTCGGCTCACCAGGAAAGACCAGGAATGCCCATTCTTTGCCTGGTCTGCAAAAAAAATGCATGACTTCTCCCCTTCCAGTTTCTAGTCTTTTGGGATGTCCAAGGAAGTGTTGCACCTGCTGCCGTGCAATCTTCATGCTCTTTGGCTGCAGAAAACCGAATGCACCAGCGACATGACGCAGAGAAGCCCAGTTCCACTGACCATACGTAGAGGGAGAAGCCCAGTTCGCCGACGGGCACGGGGAAAAGGGGGCAGTTCGCTGTCGCTGTTTGGGTCGATCCTCGCGTCCCCGAAGCACGAACAGATCAGCACGAACTATCAGTCCAATCAGGACCCTTCATGTCGGCCTGGTCGGTTTCCCGTTTTGCAGTCGTGCTGCTCGAGCGAGGTACAGTGTGCAGCTGCGCGAGCGAGGTGGCTCGGCAAGAAGATGTTGTCGACGTTGCTTTTTTGTTCCACTGCTTAACCTGAAAGCACGAACTTCTCTCTTGCGATGTTGAGTGGACTTTACCTCAAGGTTTCAACACTTGCAAAATATGTGATAGATTTGCAAACTATCGGCCTTCTTTAGAGGGCAGGGCATCGCCCAAGGACTTAAGGGCTTGCAGGTTCTTCTTCTGCAAGACGGCAAGTCCTTGGAATACTGACCTTCAAAGTTCCGGGATGTTCGGAGCATGTTCCCGTTCACTGGCGCGCACTTTCGATAGGGGCGCCAACCCCCGTGTTTTCAAGCTGCAGTTCTGGGAGACGGAAAAAACTTAGACACTCCATGGGACTATCTACGGATTGAGAGTAGATGGCACAGATCCCAATGTCGGTGATTTATATGGACCCCCATCTATATATAAAGGACATCTTGGGGTTTGTGCCATCTACTCTGAAACCACTGTAGATTGACCCCGCCAGGTCAACCACCGATTGGTCGACTTGTTTGTCTCGTCGATACGTCACAGCTCCGTCCCTTCAAGAGCCAAACCCCGGACCATTCACCGGCCGACCGACCGCGGTTCGCTTCGCGGTTCGCTGAGACCTTGACCTATCACTTGCCGCCCGAGAGCTGCACGCCACACGCGTGGAGTTGTGACCGACCACAGGTGCCATGCTTTCAAGGCCGGGACGGCATGGATGACGGCAAGTGTGAAGGATCATGGCACATGTCTTATATTATATTCAGGCCCCATGTCGATCTCAAAGTTCCAATGAATTTGTTGGTCAATGACCTTCAATTACCAACATATTGGGGATGCAACGTAAGCAACGTCGGTTGAGCGGACGTCAGCGAACCCGGATCGTTGGCGAGTCCGGGACGGACAGCGGGACGGACGGAGGATTGGTCGAGAAGGTGGGACTTCGGGGGGTGGCAGTCCAGTCCTATGAGAGGTCCACGCTGGCGTTGATCCAGGCAGATCCTGGCCACATGCGGATTGGGCAGAATCGAGGGTTAGGGACCATCTTCTGGTTGGTTCGGAAAGAGGTTCAAGGGCAAGAGGTCCCTCTCCCTCCTTTTTAATCGTCAGAGATTTGGTCCATCGCGACAGCATGCCTAGAGCATTCATCTCCAATCGATCCACATGTCCTCTGAGAGGATGGGCAGGGAGACACTTTTGATGTAGACAGTCCAAGAGGGTCCATCTGAGAAGGTGGATCCGTGTTGCTCCATCGAGTTCGAATGCTTTGGAGTGCCTCTTCCAACCTTGAACTCATGGGACAGTCGACTGGTCACACGTGGATTCACCATGACTCCATCTCACTCCTTCCTGCTGCAGGAACGCCTCTGGCCGAAAGCGACTTCCAGCCGCACGTGCCTTGGGTGACGCCCACCCATGGCCCTTCAGGGTGTCCCTAACACACCCATACACACACCCCAAACCCCTCGATTTTGAGACAAGTTGCACGTACATAAGGATCATATAAGGCCTAGAATGGTCAGGGTCTCTGCCAAAACGGTGCCTGGACTAGACCTTAACCGCCCGATGTTTCCAGGGTGACCGAGATCTCGGCACACGGTGAGACGGGAGACAGGCGCGCCCGGACCAATGCCAAACGCCCATCAAACCACTTCGAGGGAGACTTTGATGAATCGTAGACCTCGAACTGGCCAAGGCCAGGCCAGGTCGGATGGATGCCACATCGGACCCCTTGGCTGGGTTGCCCATATATATAGCCAGGACACCTCTAGTCAAGGTGGGGCCCATCTTTGTCAGGTGGACCGACCAACCCAACCCGCTGAACACGTCGATCCAGCCTCGGGTCCTGTGTCCCCCGACCTGAGGGTCGACCCCCAGGTGCCTTGGGGTCATGAGAATTGCCTGGGCGCCGCCATGTCCGAAGACGAGATCTTGGCTCGGTGCTTGGTGCCCGAGCAAAAGCGCCTCTTGGCCAAAACGAGGGCAAACACGAATGGCCAAATGACAGTGGTGTCGGGTTCACCATGTCTAACATCGCCTTGTAATTCGGACTACTCCGAATGCTGTGACCGCTCCTTCAAGGTTTGGCATTTTACAAGCTCAGGCCCTTGCTAGGACATCATAGTCATAGCGCGTGATGCAGTCCAAGAATATCCGATGTGCTTTTGCCCTGTCATTGTGCATGGGCATGCTGGAGCAAATCCTCAGGGGACCTGTTCTGGTGCTTTATTTGTATCACGTGGCCGAAAGTCAACAGGCCTGGTGTCCCATCAGTTCTGGGCCGAATTTCACGGTGGGTTTCGTCCAAGGCGTCTCGGGCTTGGTGAAGCTGGCCTCGGTGGCTCCAATCGCTTGGCTCGTGGATTCGGTCCCTGCTCATCGGGTGCGGCCTTTGAGAGCTTCCCTTATCTTGGGTTTCATCACAGTGGTTGCAGGAGGCTTTTCACTCCACACAGACCATATAGTTTGGGTGACATTCTCATGCGCTGCGTGTGGTTGCTTCTTGGAGCTTGCTCAAAGTGCTTCACGGGCGATTCTCACCGACAGTATTCCTCTTGGGCAGCGTCAAGGCATTTTTGTGACCCAGTGGGCTTGCTTCCTCATAGGCTCAGCCAGCGGGCCATTTCTCGCAGCAGTTGTCATTCTTGTTTCAAAGAGCGCAGAACAGGCACACTCCATCCAAACCGACAACCTTCCGGTGAAGCTTGCCCTTCTATGTGGTTTGATGGTGGTGATTCCTGCAGCAGGAGTCATTTTCAACTTCACGGATCCGCCCGCAGAAGTTGAATATAGGAGCGTAGACGTTGTGAAGCATGTTGTGCAGCGAATGCGCTGTGACCATGTGGTGCCCATGTTATGCTTGGCCTTCAATCTCTCGACCACAATTGCAGGTGGCATGGTGGTTCCTTATTTTGACCTTTTCTTCGTGAATGATGTCCACTTGTCGCTGGTTTGGGTCAACCTGCTGGAAGGCTTTTCGTTTTTGATGGTTGGTCTATGCAGCAAAGATGCTGTGGGCGAGCACTCACTATGCTTTGTTTTTTCACTGTGTGTACCGGAGTGACTTTCTCACTTTCCTTCGAGCTGCCAACGCCAATAATCGTAGTTTTTTTCCTATTCCGTCGTGGTGTTGGAAGCTGCTGCCTCAGGCCACTCAACGATTCCATTGTCGCTGATTACACAAACTCAACTCGGCGGGGCATGTGGAACGCTCTGTTGAGCGTAGGAATGGCAGGTTGGGCTGGTGCTGCGTTACTTGGTGGTGTCATGGCAGATGCACATGGCTACAGTTTTGTCATTTTCGTCACATCAATGATCTATGCCGGGTCTCTTTGCTTCCTTCTGCCTTTGGTAGGATTGGTGCCGCGCAAAGTGGACACAGCCACTGAGAAGAGCCAAACAACACGCACTGACACGTCAGAAAGCTCCTCTTGAATCGCTTTGTAGCCTGAGCTGCTCCCACTGAGGTCTTTGATGTTCATTGAAATTGGCATGACTTGGAAACCAGTTTTGGGCCTTTTTGCACGCAACCTCATGTTCACCTGGCCGTGGCACTGTTTGCAACGTATTTTTTCCTCAAGCATAGAGAAGCAAGCGGGTACACATAAAAGGGAAGCAACAATTAAATTGTTTATCCAAATAGATCAAACAGTTCGCTGGCGGCAAAGTGGGGGCATTTGAGGGGCAACCTTAGCTACAAATCTCGCCATTTTGAGGCCATCGTGTACAGCTGTACAGTTTTGAGGCTCACAAGGAACAGCGTTTAGTTGCGAATCTTGACTAGCTGTTCATTAATTTTGTGACCCTTAGCCCAAATTGTATAGATGTCATTGAGGGAATGAGGCCATCGTGTACAGCTGCCCATTTCAAGCTTGAGGCTCACAAGGAGCAGCCTTAGTTGCCAATCTTGACTAGCTGTTCATTTTGTGACCCTTAGCCAACTCCCAATTTGTACAGATGTCATCGAGGGCAGGAGGTCAAAGTTTTCACGAAAGCTAGCACAAGCTAGCTGGAGTTGTTCTTGCTTCAGCAAGTGAGGGGCTGGAATCCTCGAGAGTGCCGCATCGCGTGAAAACTTCATATTTTGGTGCAACATGAAGACTTGAAAGCATAGATCATCGCGCGTGCAATCTCATGATTCATTTCACATTCAACACCGCACAAGCATGTACTTCTTTGATTTCATCCTTACACGCTGACAGGAACCATATGGCTGATTGGTGATTCCCATTCCTTCGCACTGGTACCTTGCATCTCGATGACTGCAGATGCACTTGGCATTCCTGCTTCTCGTCTTTCGCAACTTCACTGGCCTCACCGGGGGGGCCGGGCACGTGTCACGTTCGTAGTTTCTTCTTCCTAGTGTTCGTAGCGTCCGACCGCTCCGTTCGTAGCGATGCCCCTTGTTCCCAGTAGAAACGCGTCATTAGCTCGATGAAAAACAGATGGTACGCGGCACGACCGCGGCGCGACCGCGGCGCGACCGTGGCGCTTCAGGTCACAGATTTCGAGCGAGTTCGCGGTCGGAGAGTCCCATTCAGTTCGGGGGGGAGCCGGAGCGATGGGGCCAGGTGTGTCACTTGTTCAAATCTTGTTTCCCAGACATGACCCATGGGACTGCCGGACTGCCGAGAAACGGCCAGGGGTGGTGGGGGGTCAACTGGCATAATACATGGAGTGTTTGGGTTTGTTGTTTGTTTGTCATGTGTTTTGCTGATGTGTTTTGCACGTGTTGATTGGCACCGCTGAATAGCGAATTGAAGTCCTGAATGCGCGCAGCCCGCCTGAGGTTCACAACTACAGTTGGCCAGCGCATCATGCGTGCAAAGCTCAGAACAAGGACCAAATTGAGCCCTGTGAGTCTTTGATCTATCACTGCAACATATGTGCACAGTGCATGTCCGGCACGTGACAAGTACCGTTTTTGCTTCATTAATAAGCTCTGCAGTGACCCACTAACATTGAAGTGGAAACCTGGCCTTACTGCTAGGAACAAGAAGCTAGCAGCTATAGTAACAAAGGGCATCGCTACTAGGAGGAAGGACGCTACTCGGGAGTGTAGCGCGGTCTGGATTGAAAAAAGACACCATGCTCCGGGCCTTTGATGTGCGCTTGACTGGGTCTCAATTCACCGCAAAAACCCAGAGTCGCAAGTTCTTTGACCGGTCGCTACGACCTCGGTCGCTACGACCTCGGTCGCTTGACATGTTGTGAACGAGGTGCGATATGGATTGGTCCAAGATCTTCAATGTCTTGGAAGTGAGGGTGAACCCAGGAGACATCGTAGCTTTTTCCACTTGCTTCTATTGCATGGAGTGGTGTGCCTGGACGGCAGCGGTCTCTTTTTCGACGGTGCCAAGTTCGGCGGTCGTTTGGGGATGTTTTGGGAGCAGAGGCACCTGGAGTTTCAAAGTATACCTGTTTTTGTAGGGTCATGTCACGTTTTCTAAGGTACTTGAAGTCGGTTGCGAAGTGCTACTCTTTGCTGGGAAGACGATGTGACACTTATTCACCGCCTGAATCCACCTTGTTCATCAGTCATGTTTTTAACGGCGGAGCAAGCATGGAGCCCCAGAAGTTCGCTTTCAGAACCAGATCCGAACGAACGTGCCGAGCGTCACAGCGTCCTATCCCGTGGCACCATCATGGCACCATCCACATGCCTCCCTACATATTCCAAGTAGCCTCTCAGAAGCTACTTGGACCCTCCAAACCTACATTAGTGCTATTAGGTTGGAGGCCATCGCTAGCAGGTTCGAGGCGGAGGCCGTTGCTATTAGCTTACAGTGTCTCCGTCCTCACCGTACCTGAGGTACGGTACGACTGGATCCCAACGGGCCAGAATCATGGGCCAACATGGCTGGTACCACCTGCGTGGTGTTCGGTTTCGATTCCTCATCTCTATGGGGTTGTCCCATGATGCTTGTCCACATACATCCCGGATAGGATCCAGTCGTACCCTCCTCCTGTTCGGTGGGACGACCGGGGCCCGTGTGCCATGTGAACTGGTCTCGTACCGAACCTGAGGAGCTACGATCCACGGAGTCTTTCGCCCACCCGGCCCACGCTTCCCCGCGCCGTCGGCTTCCATTCTCACCCGGACCCGACGAACGTGGACGGTTGGTCCGTCCACGGTTGGTCCACGAAGCATGGAGATCGGACGCGGTCCGAGGTTTGCCACACTTTGAAGAGCTGATCCAACGCTTGGTGGCCTTTGTGGGAGTGAAGAATGCCACACGGTCTGATCAACGGGCACCGCAGCGAAGGACGGGACGTTCGTTCTTGCAAAGGATACTGCTTTGTAATTGCCTTGGTTTGCTCTCGTAGGTGTCGAATGACCTGTGTAGGCTAGTTGGCCCCGATTGTGACATGAACTCATAAACCCTATAGGATCCTCTAGGCTTCCAACCGCCATTGATTTACTCGTCCTTACCGCACAACCATGGTTTTACTCGGTATTTTACATTACAAAACCACTTGGACCTTTCTTTTGATGGTCTACGAACGGGTGGGTTCAGACCTGGAATTCTGATTGAAAGCCGCAGGCTCTGATTGGTTCGAGGCTCCCTTCAGTCAAGTCTTGTGGTGCAAACACGGTGCCACGGAGCTGTTTGCACGATTTGTTGTGCATGTTTAGTCCTTTCAAGAACCCCCTGCTGTAGCTGTGCGGTTGGTGTCGCTGTGCAAGCACCACCATTTGCTGTAGCTTTTTGGCATTCCCACCTAATAGGATTCCAAAGTTCACTCTCACATTCTTCAGGGAGAAGGATGCCAGCAACTCACAACCTTGCTTGCCCATGTGCTGTCTTCTTCCTCACACATCTGCTTTCTATAGGCGTACAATGGCAAGGTCGATGTCTCATTTGGGAATGTACACATTGTCTTGCCACAAGAAGAACTGTACCCGGTACCCATACTGTTTGCTTCCAGGTTTGGCAAAAGGTTGGTGGACCAGCAACATTCCTATGCAGATCTCTTTGTTAACCCTTACCTCTCGCCATTCCTCCTGGCTTAGAATGCGTGCGCTTCAGCGCGGAACCGCGGATGGTGGGTCCGCGCAGAACCCACGGTGACCCGCGTCCCGGATGAAAATCGGAATCTTCGTGCAACCCCCGGCGTGTCCTCTTCCACTCCGCGTGACTCCGCGTTGAAATCCGGATGTCCCCGCGGAGTCCGCGGATATCTCCGAGGCCAAGCTGTTGATCTTCAAAGATGTGCCACTCTTGAACCACAACTCCGTGAATTGTTGCTTGGAGTAGAGGTCGAAGCGGGGTTGAGAACCCATGTCCTCCGGCAGGGTGGCCAGAGGTTCGGGTCCTGGAAAACACCGTCAGTGGTGAAGCGTCCTGGACCTTCCAAGGGGGGGTTCAATGGAGATCCATGTGGGGGGGTTCTTCCACTGGTGACCCCGACAGGTGCTGGTATAAACCACCCGCACTGTGTTGGTGCTGATGTTAACCGGTGCTAGCTCGACACCCATCTCCCGAAGCTTGGGTTTGGGGTGGTTCATGGGCACCCCGAAGCATCGCTTTTTTCAGGGCTATGAATCAACGATAGACACCCCTTGACTGACTGGGGCCCTGGATGGACTTGGTTTCGACTGGGTCAGCATATGGATGAGGGTGGACAAAATTGGGTGTGTTCCAAACACGACCGCCATTTGGGGGACTGTCAATATATGCATATACTGGGGATGGTTTTGATGTTGATTCCATTTGGGGGGGGGTATATCTTCCAGTCCCAGACATCTCCGTTTTAGGCCGATCCTCCAAACATGCCACGCACTGGTCCGACTGGCGTGTGACAGTCCGATCTGGAGCTATAGAGATCCGACATTGCCAGTTAGTCAGGGTATCAAACTGCGACTTGGCCGGTGTTTTTTGGAAACACCCAGACGCGACCCTGGGCCCTCATATGGAGGGGTCGGATCCTCATATGGAGGGGTCTGGGTCTCAATTCCCTAGGTTTTGAGGGGCCAGTCGGGCTGTGAACGGAGCGTTTGGGCACAACCAAACGAGTGACCAGTTCGGTACAGACTGGAACAACGGTTCGAAAAAAGCAATGACAACCGGTGGCAACACGAGGAGAACAGCGGCAGTTGCAATGCAACATGCAACAATCAATGGCAGCAGCCACCGCCTCAGCAGCGGAAAAGCAAACTGAATTATAAGCAACAAGCGAGCTACAATGACGCAATGAAAAGCTGCCACGGAAACAGCAATGACAAGCCAGGATGACGTAGGTGCATCCGTCCTTCCAGCAAATCATATATATCGCTAGTAGTATCGCTGGTCTTTCTTTGGGCCTGCAAGACTCTTCGGCCACTCTCAACGGGAGACCTGGATTGGCTCATTCATGCTTTGCAGATGACTCAACAGCTCTTGGACCACAATTTTGGACCCAGTCCAACCTCATCCAGACCCATCACCGCCACGCCACCCCTATGAATCACCTACACCCCTGCCAGCCGCCTGTTTCGCACCCTCCAACCACCCCCTCCGTGGGACACTCTGAGGTGCGAACTCGAACCCGGCGGCGCCCACGGAGTGCTCCATCAGCGCGGAACAGGCCACCGTGGACGTGAAGGAAGCGGACGATATGCTCGCAGCGCCACCTGGCGGAAGGAGGCGACTTCCAACGGCGACTTACTGGTACAGTGCTTGAGGTGTTTTCCTTTTTTCGTGAGGCGGTGAAAGACTGGGGGGGGGTTGGTCAGTAGAGAGAATTCAACCGGTACGGTACCAGTCTAAGCAGGATGCGTGCTCGGCTGCTTACTTGGACCCTTCGTGCGAAAGGCTGCTCTGCTTGGTCAACCACGGAAAGACCACCCAGAAGAAAAACCAGGTCGATGCAGATCGGTGTTTTCGACGTTTCGACGGTCGGAGAAAGGATGATCCGATCAAAAAAGAAGATCGAATGCCTGTAGTGTCTCGCTGTAGTTTAAGTTTTGGATTGATTGACCCCTCAAACCACCCCAACTGATCGGCATATATGGCAGTCCCATGGAGTGTCTGGGAGTTTTGGATTGATGGTTGACACATAAAGAATCAATAAATATCCACTTGTTCACTTCGCGTTCGTGGCCGGACCTGGACCCCGATGTTCCTCAAAGTCGACCGTTTTGCGTGTGGCGTTTTCGTTTTTTCCGATCCACCGGTCATTGATCACGGCCGATGTTCTTGGGATGTTGGGCAGGGTTGGGCTGAAGAGCCGAGGGCAGCAGTGTTTCCACTCAGGTACTCCAAAGACTTTGGCATGAGCTTCAGCTGAATTCAGCGAGACCTCTGTTGGACAGTGGTGGACCCAGATTCAGACTCTTGATGAATAAACTCCACCACTTGAATTGGACATCTTTTTTTCATATGAGGGGTTTATGAATCAAGAGTCTACGTTAGGGAGCGTTGGACATGCTTGGAGATGTGGTCCTGAACCTTTGCGAATCGATTTTGGTTTCGTCTCCGGTCAAGGATTCCATGCCGTGTGCAGACCCTCAGTCTTTTCACCAAAAAAAAGAACTCTAAGCATCCCAAGCAGCGACATCGCGTTGATAGCTCAAATGAATTCAAAAGAACCATCCTATGGAACCTTTCACATTCGTACCCTGCAGAGGCGGATACTAAGCAAATCGTGTTTGAAGCATTCATTGCTGGCCTGGGCCTCCCACACCTCATCCCACCTCATGATGTCTCACCTAATACATCCCTTCTTCGATGTTTCGCTCCCTCCTCCCCAGTCGTCTGCTCCGTCTCCCACCACCCAATCCTCCCCTCGGACCGTCACGGTCGACCCACCGTCCCAGCTCGCGCGACCCGCCGGTCTGCCGCGCGCTGAAGACCGCGACCTGCGAGGATCGACCTCTTCTCGCCGATGTGCATGGAGGGCCGCTGCGACATCTTTGTACCTGGCACCTCGGCGGTGGCTTACGTGGATAAGACCCACATCAATCTGATCCTTGGCTTCGGTTGGCTTCGACAGACAGAAGTGGGGGGTGAAGGAGTGGGAGAGCTTCTCCCGGCGCTTTGCTTGGGTGAGAAAACACATTATACTGTAAGTAAGTGTTCATTTTTGGTCCAGTCAAGCAAGATCAATGTAATGTGTGTTTTTCTTGGTTGTTTGATGTTGTTTGATGTTCTTTTGTTTCTTTGATTTTCCAAGACGTGACGTGAAGACTGATTGTACATTACTACTGATGTCCCACAAAGCCGATACTTGAAGACTTAACAAGAGGTTTCCTTTCCCTACTGACCTACGCGTCTCATGCAGAGATTGGGGTGTTTCTTGGAGCAACAACTGGTGGTTTTCGGGCGCCCAAAGGAGTTGTCCACTATCCCATGAGCTGTTTGGGATTGGCATATTACATTGATGCGGTCAATCTTCCACTAGGTCCATGTAGGTCAAAGAATGTGTTCCACTCAGCGTCCAGTGCTTGGGGTGGACTCCAGTGCTTGGGACTGTTAGGAGTTCTGTTGCTTTTTTTGTCAATGCTCGGTGCCGCCCGGTTTTCCGGAAAGTGATGTGTGGACCATCGTAATCTTCATTTGTTCAGTTGGTTTGCTACACATAGAAACCTCAACAGCAAGCTGCTTGGGATGTTGAAAAAGTCCTTTGGGTTTGTCAGATGGGAGAAGTCAGGGGTCCCCTTGCAACATAGATTATGTTTTATATCGTTCATCAGAGAGTTTTATTGACATGTTTCGCTTCCGAAGAAGAGTACTGTGAAAAAGCTGGAACCAAATCTAAGGAATGGTTGTCATTACTTGGCTCCGTTTATTTGCTCTGGTATGCGCTCGCTCGGATACATTTGAGAGCTCCAGCAGCGGGAGACATGAAGGCATTGGATAGTAGATGATACTGTAGATGTTCAGAGATTTGAGGTGTCTGAGTCAATCCGAGTCTTTAGCAGCTTACAATCCCATGCGTCCTTTGACAGCGTTGAAGAACGCAACATCCCATCCAGGGTGAAAGACGCACAGACCTCTGAACCTTAGAGAGAGACTGAATCCGTAGCAATTGGCACAAGGACACTGCACAGGACTGGTCGAAACGGCAGACCTCAGGAGCTAGGAATTCGTGTGTTCAAGGCGTTTGCATCGAAAACCCTGAGTTGGAGTGAAAAGGTCCAGAACAGAAGCCTTGGCCCATCGGACTGCTGTGATAGTTGAATTTGAGCATTTGCAGGAACATCCGCAGGCCCAGACAAGAAAGTGTATCCAGGTTTTGCTTGAGTGAAGCAAGGAGGAGCCACGGTATGTCATGATTGTTTCATGATGATTATTTGATAGTGGATCAACTTCTAGTGACCATTCAAGCTCGTCCTTGGTCGAACATGCTGAGATGCTCTGCAAGTGCTGTTGTTCCAACTATAGCACTTGCCTGCCTTTGGCACGGGGAATGCCCGGCCTTGTTCAAGACATCGCTGGGACGATGCTGTCCCCGAAATGAAAATATATGGCTCGGTCAAGGCTTTTGTCCTTGGAGCTGTGGGGATGGAGCATGATGGAGCTGTGGGTTACTTTTAGGATCAATGTGAAGATTGGTGAGGTGAAGCAAAAAAGCTACTTTACCGTGAAATCTGTTGAATGTCCCAATTTCCTCCTGTGTGCTTTTGATAGCCTTTTGCCCATAGCAGCCTCGGTTTGAGGCACCCCTTTCAAACGACGATTCAAGAATTGATTGTTCAGACTCACTGGCAAATGGATACATTCTTGAATCTGTTTGAGGGGCATTGCTTCTTTGCATCATTTTGCATCAATGGTAGCTGGAATCGTTTGCCACAAGTGCTTGGTGTAAGCAGAGATTCTTACCAATTCAAGTGTTGCACGGAATGCCTCCATGTGCTCAAGAGCATTGGAAGCCTTTATGGTTCGATCCTGGAAAACTACCTCATTGCCTTGAGCCAAGGGATCCAAGTTAGATGAGGCAAATCAAACGTTCTTGCCTCATCCCGGCGCCATGCGGGACCCACCCAACGCCGGCCGTGAGGCCTTGGCGGCCTCGTTCGATCTGGAGCCCATCGGCGCAAAGCTGGTCAGGGCTTCGGCCAGGGGCTTCCAGAATGGAAGACGCTCCTGGCAGGGACTGCGCCATGGCCTTTCCAAAGACTTCAACGGCGGCGATTCCGGGACCAAAGAAGAAGAAAAGGAGGGTGAAGCGAAGCGCCGGCCATTTCGGATTTTTATCTGATCATGGGAGGTCAGACTATGGGCCGACTTAGGGCCTAGGGTCTGCTTGATGCTGGATGCTTTCATTATCCCATTATACCTCCAGTCGTACCTCCTCAGAAGGTATGACTGGACCCTCCAAACTCACCCCAGTCGCACCTTCTCAGAAGGTGCGACTGGAGGCCAAACGGATATCGAGATGTGTGGCCGCAGCAATTTTGTGACCGAAGAAACTCCATAGTGATGTGTTGCGGTGGAAGTTCCGTGGCACTGTGGTCTACCCCAGATGCGAACAGAAACGCACGCGCACCTCATGGGTAGCATGAACGTTTAGTGGAGCCTTTTGGGGTTGTTTGCATCGTGACCTCTATTGTCCAAATGCCATGGATGCTGCATCCTTCGTCCAGGTCAACGCAAGCTTCATCACTCGCGAAGTTCCGAAACGCGTGACCTCAAGGGGCTCCTCAAAGGCTTCAGCTTCAGCCTTCGTAGGTGTCCTGGCTTGGACAAGTCGTGCCTGCTGGGCGCCAGAGGTTCCCTTTCTGTGTGAATTCTCGGTGTACTAGGGAAGATGTGTTTACCTGTCAGGTTATTGTTATTTTTACATGGTTTCATATGTTCCTAAGAGTTCTTGCACATCCAAGGTTTGGCCAAGATTGGCCAGGACTATGGCTGGCTTTGCAAGGTGCAGATGTTTTCCACTTACACCGGTTTAGCTGCCATGCTGCTGGCCTGCATGTACTATGGTTGTCCTGCGAAACAATCCCGCGATCCCAACATGGCGGGGTCGCGAGTGTTGACGGTGTACTTGGGCCTCGTTATCGGGCTCTTGTATTTTTCCACGGACCAGTACCTTCCCAGCTTGCCGGAGATGGAAGTCGAGTTGGGTGGATCCGAGATGTTGCTCTCTGGCTCCGTGCGACTTGGAAGGCCTTTACTAACCAATATACTCCACCTACTTTCCCCTTGAATTGAAACGCATTCTTTTCCGTGATAATTCTAATGACATCTCTTCGGAATTGATTTTCTCCCCACCTGGAAGTTCCTTTCAGGCAACTGAACTTGTTTTTGAAGTGCTTAGCTGGCCTCATTGTGGCGCCCTTGTCGGATCAAGTGGGTCGCCAGCCCATTTTTGCGACCTGTGCAACCTTGTTGATCTTGGGTTCACTGGGATGTGCGCTCGCGCCAGATGTGAATTGGTTCCTAGCAGCCAGGGTCATACAGTCCCTGGGCGAATCGCTTGAACCCTTGATCTTTGCAATTATCAGGGATTGCTATCAAGATGAAGCTCAGCAGCTTTCAACAGCTTTGTGCGTTTTTCAGCTTACTTATATAGCGAAATTCAAATAGTATTACTGTTTCGCTGGTGATTTCGAGTCGGGCGTCCACTCCTTCGACTTCTTCGACTTCTTTCGATGTCCGAGGAACAAGAGAGGCTTGTGGCCGTGTCCTTGGTCGGATCCTTGATGATGATGGGCATCGCACTGGGCCCAGTGGTCGGAGGTCTCGTCGCTTCACTTTGCCATTGGCGAGCCACTTGGGCGAACTAGAGAGCCGTGAAACGGGAGGGAGGGACCCTTTTTGCGCTGTGGGTCGCACCTCCCTAGGCCTCCAAGCACCTTCTGAGAAGGTGGGACTGGGGTGGGTTTGGAGGGTCCAAATACCTCCTCAGAAGGTATTTGGAGTTATTGGGCCTGTACTGGCCCCACCAGGGCCTAGGGGCCCCTGTTGGGGCACGACATCCGCAGCTCCAGGAATTGGTTGGTCCGGTGCCATCGACCGAGAAACCCACCGAGAAGTCTGACGAAGTCCTACTCGGGAGACCAGACTGACCTCTGGGTCAGAGTATGTCAGAGTCCTAACAAGGGTCCATTCTTCTCTGGTTCCCTAAGCTCAGCTCACTTGGGAGGATTGAAGACCCCCACAAAAATACCAGCACCACCACTTGGGAAGTCACTTCCATCATACAAAATCCATCCATCATGGCTTTAAAGGCCTGATGCCAACCGATCGAAGGGGCCTGCAAATGCCCACTGCCAGGTCCCCTTTTTGGCCTTGTCGCTGGCCTGGGCTCTCATGGCACTCTTCGCTGTCCTGTGGCTTCATGAAACTGCGGCAGGCTCGAAAGGTGGAAACTATTGGCAAAACGTGAAGCGTGTCATGGCTTTGCACTGTTTTGACATGTTTTGACATGTTTTGTGTATGCGATGGGGGATTTTTTTGGCCGGTTCCTGAATGCATTTTTGTTGCGGATCCCAGCGGTGATTTGCCGTATAGACTATTCATGATGTTGATGTTCCCGGTGTCCTGGGTGTTTTAGGGAAACTTGTTGTTTATTCCAGCAGTCACAAGACGGGGTGCTATCCATGGAGGTGGCATGGAGTGGCCAGCTACTCCACTCACTGGCTGGGACGAGCCACACCACCCCGTCTTGTGACTCCTGGTGATGTTGTTTGTGACTGCTGGAGCTGCAAATCCAAGGTGTGTTTTGTGATCGACATTTAGTGACCATACTTCTTACTGAGATTTTGGTGTTGAGCACCTATTACTCCTTCAATGCCAACGTGAGCTATCTCACGGAAGGTGTGTATGGCATGAGTACCGTCTCCACCTCTTGGATGATGGGTGCCTTTTCCCTGATCTCTGCCATCGGCATGATCATCGTCACCAACTCCAAAAGTCCGGTCTTATCAACAGCCGCCTGGCGCCAGGCGGAGCCGGGGACCAGTCCCAACAGGGGCAGTCCATCCAGGTGAGTCCATGTGAGTCCGCATATGACTGGTGAATACCAGGACATGTGGGCCGACACTGTCGGGGTGTCGAACTTGATAGCCCCTTATAAAGCCTTAGGTGATTCAGGGTGTCGAAGCACCATGACTGGGGCTCCTGGATGGTCCTGGTATAGCCCAGACACGACCCATGGGACTGCCAGTCCGGACTGCCGATCAATGCCTACCCCCAGTCAACCACCCCTGGCCGTGTTGAAGGCAGTCCGGACTGGCAGTCCCAAACGGGTCGTGTTTGGGGGTCCGGTTTCTGGGAGCCAAGGCCAGGCTTTGGATGACACTTTTCAGCCTCGGAGCTGGTGGATCCTTTGTGGTGGCAGCTCTCTTCTACCAGGACGATTTGTGGTCCTACATGGGCAGCTCCTTCTTGATGGGCTTCTTCTTGGCTTGCTATATGCCCCTGAGTGTCCTGTACCTGGAAAGGGTGGAGGATATCGCCGGCACAGCTGCCTCCTTCGAAGTCTTTGCACAAGCAGGACCTCCGGCGATCTATTCAGCCGTTGCAACACAAGGGATCATTCATGGAGGTCAGCGTGGCCTGACCGCGTTTCAAGCTGGAAGTACGTTGCTGGCGGGAATCGTGTTTTGGATCGGCTACTCCAACGAAGCAGCCGAAGAAGCGGACGAAGGGTGACTGGAAAGTGGGGAACGCTGGAGCCATGGCATGCCATGGCTGCAGTGTGTTTTTTGCAACCCCTCAAAAGACCTTCACTTTCCAACTTCGAGCGGAAAAAGGAGACTCCTGCGATCGCATGGCTGGGGACATCGAGTCACCGTCCTTTACCAGTCACAAGACGGGGTGGTTTTTAGACCCAGAAAGTGAGTGGATACAGAATGGGCGCCCCTAACCTTCATGGATAGCATCACTTTGGAACTGCTGGTTGTTGCATAGCAAACAAAGTCCTGGTTTTTGGTCGAGAAGTGCTCAGCATGTCTTGCAAGCTTTGCTCCAGGACAAGACATAGGTAACACAGGTGAAATGAGGAGAAATAGCGAAGTTTGAGATGTCTGGCGCCTGGGGTCGCTTCACATGGTTTCAGTTGAACACCATGTTCCAGCATCCCATCAGACTTTCCTGTCAATGAGTTAATTGCAGCACAGACTCACTTCTTCATGTATTTTTGCCCCCCCTAAGACGTGAGCAACGCATCACGATTGAATCAAGCCATGAGGAACTCCATCACGATGATCATGCCATATCATATCTGTGTCTCTTTTTGGCATGTCACACATCACATGAGTCACATGGCCCTGTGTTTTTTTCATCTTTTTCCCAACGGACATGCGACATGTCACCCATCTAGACTTTGCTTCATCCCCACAGACAGCACTAAAACATCCTCCAGCGCGGAACACCGGCGGAACACCGGCGGCTTGGCCGTCGTACTCGATGGCGGAATGGCCAAGCCATCCAAAGACGAGGAGGAGCCAAGTTCCCGGGGATTCCGCGACCAACGCCCCTATTTGGAACCGCCAGGTGCTGCAAGAGTTGGAACATCCAAATTGCAAGGTGTTGCATGTAGTTACCGGAATTCTACATGGTTCCATTATTTGTTGATCGGTGTTTTTGAAACCAAGATGATTGGAATTCTATATGGTTCCACACTGTTTTGATCCATGTGTGTTTTTCCCCAGATAGCTGCAGCCTATAGGGCTTCTTACTTCTCCATGGTGTGGTTCGGGATCGGCGTTTCGTTTTGCCCGTGCTGGTGCTGCAGCTGCTGCTGGAGCGGAGTTTTCGTTGGGGCGTGCACCAGCACAGGTGCTGGTGGTGCTATTTGGGGTCTATGCCGGTGTATTTGTTTAAAACAATATTAGAATTCTACAGAGACTGGAATTCTACATGGTTCCATTGTTATTTGCTCCTGTTTTTGAAACCCAGATGATTGGAATTCTACATGGTTCCACAGTTCCACTGGTTTGATCCATGTTTGTTTGGCGAATGTAAAATTGGAATTCGGCATGGTTCCACTGTTTGTCCATCCATGTTTTGTGAAATCAAGATCGGAATTCTACATGGCTCCACTGTTTGTTCATCAATGTTTTGTGAAATCAAGATTGGAATTCCACATGGTTCCAGATTCCACTGTTGTTTGATCCATGTCTTTTGAATCACTGTTTGTTGTCCCACTTTTTTTGCGTAGAAGATTGGAATTCTATATGGTTCCACGCATTGTTTATCATTTTTTGAATACAAGATTGGAATTCATGGGTCCATTGTTTGTTGATCCATGTCTTTTGATTGCAAGACTGGAATTCTACATAGTTCCACTGTGTTTAGATTAGATCCATTCTGTTTGAATACAAGATTTGACTTCTACATGGTTCCACTGTTTGTTGATCCAATTCTTTTGCCGTTTCACGTGAACACGCGGTTCGGTCACTGTCGTTCGCGTAACGGCAAGGAGATCGCCGTGCCCGCGCCGGTCTTCAGCGTTACTGCCAAGGACGACAAGGAGACGACTGCAGGTGGTTTTGTGGCTCACCCTCTTCTGACATGTGTGTGTGTGTGTGTTTTGAGACATTGCTGAAGATATTGTATCTATGTGAATTTCGGATGTTTTCGTTGCTCGAGCGTTACTTGGAAATGATTGAACCCACTGACCAAAGATATGAGTTAAAACGTGAGTTGAAAGGCACCTAAACCAGGACAAGATTGCCTTGCCCGATGCCCACGACCCGGTGACGGGGCATGGACGATGGCTTTATGAGGCAGTTGGGCTCCTCGTTGGTTGGGGTGGCACGGGTGGGATGCACCCACAATTGAATGTAGTTTATATTACCCCAGGCCTCCAAGCACCTTCTGAAGAGGTATTTGGAGGTATTGGGTTAATGTAGTGACCCCAAAAAGAGATAGAAAGTGAATAATCATGGTATATCTTCTCCAAGAAAGGGTCTCGAAATGTGTCTCTATCGTATTCTGAAGCCATGGGGACGCTTTCATCTCCTGTTCTGTTTGCTAGGGGTGTTGAGGTTTTTTTTACCTCACCTGACACAGGATGTCTGAGATGTCCCTTCACACCTGGATGAGGAAAATGCAGCGCCCGACGTCACAGGTCATTGGACCGATGAAGTCCCTTCCCAACCCTCGAACGAGGAGACCTCAGGGTGCTGGTGCTGGTGCACTTGTTGTTCGGCTCTGAACAAATACTGGTCGCTTGTCCGGTCTTAACCTCCAATGAGAGCTTCGTTGTGTTGAAGGTGCCTCAGATCGGGCTGACTTCCCTTGGATGTCCAGCCATCTCCCATGCTGGTGCAAGCGAAATTGAGCAGGACATTCCAAAACCGTGGAGTTCGAAGTGGTCAGAGAAGCTCCGAGTCTTTCTTGGACATCCAGCACTCGGAGATGTGCTTTTAATTCATATGGTTTTTCTTCAAACGATGCATGCAGGATAGAATTCTGCTGCAGACACGGAAAGAGCACCTTCCCCCCCCAAGTCACCTGCCAGGTCCCGCAAGTCCTCCCCAGGGATGACCTCATCCCACCCCCGCGCACCAGGGCCGACTGGGCGAGGGTGGCTTGGCCACCGTCTTCCGCGCCTGGGATTGCAAGGGCGGCTTGGGCTTCGTGGCGGTCAAGGTCCTGAAGAAGCACTCCAAGGCCAGCGAGTCTCGAAGCCGAAGCGACCTTGGTTGCAGTGGGTCGGAAGGCTCCCTATTGGGGGGGGGGGCAACCAAAAAAAACACACACCTCCTGGGGCGTCTTCTTTCGCGTCACTGGCTGGGTGGAAAAAACCATCACTTAAGGGTCAATGAACATGGACATGGACCGTTGGAGCCGGCTCCAGTGCGATGCTGGGGGCCTTCGCTTCAGCAGCGCGAACAGTCGCGCGCTGACCGAACATCCGGCGGTTCGAATAACGCGATGGCCGCGATGGAGCTGGTGGATTGACCGACCCTTTTGTCACGTTCAGAGAGATTCCCAGGACAATCATGATGTTGCCTGTTCTTGTTGTTGTTCTTGTTGCCTGTTCTTGTTCTTGTTGTTCTTGTTCTTGTTCTTCTTGTTGCTGGTGGTATAGGGCTTAGAGAGTGTAGGACTGTAATTAGGGCCACAGGCTTACAGCGTAGGGCTTCAAAAAGGACCTTTGAGAAAGGTTTTGTGACTAGGCTTCACCGAGACATAGCGAGATGAAATTGGCTTATCAAAGATCGCTGGCAGCATTCGAGAGCGAGACCTCTTCTGGAGATGGTGGGATGCGAGGGTTTCAAGATAGGGATCATAACAGACTAGAACTCACCCTATGGATCCCAATACCTTATCGGTACGGCTAGATGTCGCCCTCCGTCAGAGTGTTTTCGTTCTGTGGTTCCTCTCGGTATGTGGATCCAGAGAAGGTCAATGCTTCACAACCCAACCAACCACCATCGATGATCGAATTAGCTGGGATGTTCAATGTGCTTTTCATTATTTGTCCATTTGGTTTGACCGTTCCAGCAGTCAAATATAATCCTGTTCACATGACGCTCAGAAAAAAGTGTTGGTGTTGATTTGCCCAACGGTTTGTCAAACAGACATCAAGGTCGAACCCAAAGTTTCGATCCTTTTTCCATCTTCAAGTAGACCGATGTGACTCTCCGTGATCAGGCGCATGCGACACTCCGTGACCCTGACAGGCGCATGCGAGACATGCCTTTGCGATGCATCGGGAAAGCCAATGGTCCTTGGAGCGGCTCCACAATCGAGCTGATCCAAGGCGGCGCAATCGACGCGGGCGTCGCGTGCGACGACGCCCGCGAAGAAAGACCAATTCGGTTGTGAGGATTGCAGTGGCCGGGCAAAGACACGTGGAGCAGGTAGCTCTTGACGTCCCGTTTGAGAAGCGACGGTTGGTAGCTCTTGAGGGACGAGACCGGAAAACAGGACGGTCGACACCATACTTGGGCTCTTTCGAAGGTGGGACTAGGGGTATAGATAAATACAAAAGGCTGAGTGAGGGTGAGTCAGACATGGATCGATCCGTTGCTGCATGATGGAGGTACTCTGAAGAGCATGCCAAGCTCTTCGCAAGGCAGGTCCTGTCTTCAGTCTTTGTTTTCAATCCGTGGACTATGGCAACAGATGTTTTCGCAATCCCAGCTCTTGAAATGGCAAGTCAAGCAACCCTCAACTGTCGCCTGGTAAGTGCTATAAAAAGAATGGCATCCCAATACAGGATGGCATCCTCCATCCACCTAGCCCTAGCCCTCGTGCCCCCATCTTGAGGGCCACATGCTGGGCCGACTCCATCCGTTCCACCCTGGCCCGGCACCGGACCAAGCCGGGCGGGGACGTGGACGTGTAGCGCTTGCGCAGAACCCAGGTACCTGGAGGATCACACAGGCTTCGTGGAGCTGGGCCCGGAGGACTTCGAGGAACGGCGCAAGGACTTCGAGTCGCCCAGCTTCGATTGGTACAAGCAGCGTGCCTCGGACCCCCCGCGCGCGACCAGTGGAGGCGAGACAGAAGGAGTTCAGAAGTCAGAGAGGGTCGGTCCGAGCTCCCTGCGTGAAGAAGTTGGGTTCGGGGTCCCGGCAGGTTTGCGAGGTGGGGTTCTTTTTCGGGAGGGTGGAGCGGGAAGAAGTGAGTGCTTGAGTGAGAGTCAGTCATGACACTGTGGTTTTTGTTGAAGCGAACAACGTCTGCGGAGAGAGGTTTAGAGGCGAGGGTCCAGGGGCCTTCTTTTTTGGAGATGTTGATGTGGTGTTCATGTGGCTCTCAGAGAAGTCGGTTGGTGAGGAATGCCCAATTCTAGTGGTCTTTGAGGTCTTTGAGTAGAATTTATTGTGAAACCCATGACGCTCCATGTATGCAAATAGATACATTTCTTGGGTGGCATGAATGAATGAATGAATGGAGGCCATGATTTGCTTCCATGGAGCATCTGAACATGTGATACCTGCCAGGATCTTCCACCAAGTCCAACTGCTTTTTCCCTATCGTACCGAACCTCGGGTTCGGTACGACTGGACCCTCCAAATCTACATCGCGGTGTCGAACACATCACCGTACCTGAGGTTCGGTACGACTGGATCCGGGTTTTGGTTTGCCTTTTCAATCCTCATCCATCAGACCAGCCCACTTCGGCCCACTTCGGCTCGTAGCCGGCGGTCGCAGCCCGGTCCGGAGCCCGGAGCCGGAGCGTTCCCAGGTATTGATTTGCCCATTGCCAGCAAGCCGTACGCCCGAGCTCCCGGACCTGCGGCTTCCGGACGCGAGACAAATGGGACATGGCAGTGATCCAGAAACCCGTTTGGCCGAACAGGTCGCACCTTCGTTTCGTTTCGGTGGGGTGGGGTGGGTGCCATGTTCGGGTCCAGTCATACCGAACCTGAGGAGGTACGACTGGAGGTATAGGGGATATATATTGGATCCCACCAACAAAACAAGGTAATGACTTTGGTCAGACTTGGCCCCCATGGTCCGAGGTTGAGTGGAAAATTATCTCCCTTCCAAGTGAAAAATTGTGAATTCATGTGAATTCTATACAGCGTACATCAGGGTGCCTAAAACTAATAAGTTCACTGCAGCTATTGCTTTGTGCCAATCCTGGATCCGTCGACCCATCGACAAATGAGGTGGTCATGGAGCTGGTGAAAGGCGAGACTTTGCAAGTGGCGATGCCCAGCATGTCAGCGACCGAGAAGCGCCAGGCGCGGTGGGTACTTCGCCCCCCCTCTCACCACACCGAAGAAACAGCTACCGCCGCCCTGTCTTTTTCAGTGTTTGCCTCAAACCGCACCTCTTCCGCATCCAAAAGACCCGCCGGGCTAGGTCATTCTGCAGTGTGCCACCGCCCTGGAGTGCGCCAGCGCCAGGGGTCCGTTGGACGTTTGGCGAGCATGACAATGGGAAGAAGGGAGGCAGGCAAAGGTTTGGCCAGACACGACCTGTCCCCATCATGGAGTGTTTGGCTTTGGTCCGAGAGCGGTTAGCAAGAGAGAGAGAGAGATTATGTTCAATCGTTTTTCACAACGAAGAGACATGGAATCTGCGTAACATTGACAATCGTAGACCTCAGTTCCAAAACCAATACAGTAGCCTTTATTTGGTCAAGTCTTGGTGGAAAGCAATGATGAGTAGAAGAGTTCACAGAGTGAAACCACGAATCGTGCGAAACCCTGTTTGCCGCCGTGTTGGTTTCCATGTGAAGTCTGCATATGACAGACTTACATAGGAGGAACACTCACAGACCCAAGAGGAACACCTGAGGAACTCTCCCTCTCTCTCTCTCTCTCGTGATTCTGATGCAGACCCATGTTGTTCAAGATCAGCTTCCCTTACATTCCATTCCATCCAATATCCACACGACCCGGGACTTGATAGGGTCTGCCACAAAGAATGCATCAATCCTTACATGTCCCTTAGATCCTTACTCCCGCCGCATCCAGCCGCCCCATACTGGCCGACTGCCCCTCAAGGCCTTGGTAACTTTCACTTCACTCCAACGCCCCCCCCCCCCGCGGGGTCCATCAAGACGACGCCGCCTCCAGATCATGGAGACTCGCCTGCCGAGATCCGAGTTTTCACCAGGTACTTGGAGCGTTTCCACATGATCCACCGAGACTTCCGCGGCTGCAACATGCACCTCATCGCCGCTGGGTGGCGAGGTGTTGGCGCCGGAGGTGTTTGCGAACGGGAGTGGTTTAGCGGTTTACCTTTAAGCCGCGTTTTGGCAGAGGCGCAGACACGAAGACTGAAACATGAGATCAGACCCCAAATGTTAGCCAACATCATGGTGTAAATCCCAGAACTTATGTTTGCCCTCTTTGTTGATGCCCAAAGGATGTTTGCACCTCACAGGCCTTGCGATGCACACAACAGCCACTGGTGTGTTAGGTAATAGCAGCCCTCGCAACTAGAGTGGCAAACCAGCCACTGGTGTGGGTCGGTTTAGGCAGCCAAGCAGCTGGGTCGTCAGCCCATTCATCTCCTTTGTCCCTGGGGCCTGGAGCTTTCTCGGAAAAGGAAGCAATGTCTCGATCTGTCGACGGGATCCAATCCCTGGATCCCCCCTTCACATCATCTGAGTGGAAGCAAAAAGACCCCGACCTCCTCAGAATATGTGTCCTTACCCTATACCTCCAGTCGTACCTCCTCAGAAGGTATGACCGGACCCTCCAAACCCACCCCAAACATCAAACACCTTCTCAGAAGGTGCGACTGGAGGCCAAACGGGTTGGGATCAGGATTTGAATGACCAAGGCGCCAGGGTTTTTGGGTGACTCATCTAGCTACTTGACCGGTTCACGGACCGAACTCGGTCTCCTGGCGCCGACATCCCACAGGAGGTGTCTTTCGGTCAATTGACCATCCAAGCAAGCAGCATCAGTATATTGGGTGGTTGGTGGGGGGGGCTACCTGATACAGGTCACATCAGGTCACTGACGGTCGAGGTGAAGGATGTGATGTCGATATACGTGACCACATGTCACAGACCCCCCCAAGTCGTTCCCGCCTTCTGCGTGAGATTGAGATGCCCAAACCGCCTGCATTCCACGAGGCCCGGGAAAAGCCGAACGAGTCTTGCCAACTGAAGGCGCCTCCTCAGCGGCCGAATGGACTGCATCCGAATGGACTCACCGTGCCACTCATGGGTTCAGAGGAAAGCTGAGGAATCGACAGATTCATGGATATGATGAAGAATGGGTCACTGATCCGATCCCAAAGTTGCGGAGTGAGACACCTCACCTGAAATCTTCAGGTTCTTCCACTTTGAGATGAGAGATTCCCAAACTCAGTGAAGACTTCCCTCCCTCTAAAAAATCGTGGAGGTGGCAAATGCATGGTCCCTTGCGAAGACCATGTCCTCTACAAACGAGTGAACTCCACTTCCGGGGCACTGGGGGGGGTACAGCGTCCCTTGTTTGGAAGCACAGCCGTCCCGATCTCAGTGTCCGAACGCGACTTCGCAGTGCGTGCGCTCGGCGCTCGTTTCGACCAGATTTTGGATTTGGGCGTCATGATCTCTTCAGAGGCTCGGGATGACCGGCTCGGGATGACCGGCGTTGATCGGTCGGGGGGTGCGAACTCGCAGCGGCTCGGTGCTTTTGTTCGTCTGGCAGGATTCCAGGATGTTTCTTTGGATTTGGGTGACTTGAAAGAAGAGGTCTAATCATGTAGACTCTTGACCCCATATATGAAGGGGATTTCCCATTTCAATGGGGGGCTGTATTAACCAAGAGTCTACCTTACTTGAAAGGAAGATCATACACGGTGCGGCTGGAGGAAAATGCCATCGCAGGCTTCTATGGCCTAGGCCATTCAACGGCCAAAAGATAGGGGTTTGTGTTGCTGGTTTAGGACCTGGCACAGAGGCTGAAGGAAATGCTTCTCCGTGTTTTGCCAAAGGCATATCATCATATCATGATACTATGTTCTACTGTATGATGTATGTTTTAGCATGACCCGTCTGCGGTATAGCGGCCGTATGTTCCATTAGCTCTCAACTGTCACAGTGAGCGAAGCTGCCCCACTTGCAGGAGGTGCTTAGGTCTCTCACTCATCTCGCGTCTCCTTGGCCCAGGCATTGCGAGATCTTTGGATGGAGACCATCTTAGATGGGTTGTTTATAATAGGATTTATATAGACCATGGTAGACTGCAGTCTATATCCCAAACCTTGGGCCCCAGGATGTCTATTCTGCTGAGGGTCGGTCTGGTCGACGTCCCCCATCGACCATAGGACGGGGTTGCAATCGCACGACAGGCTGGCATGGAGGTGAATTGCAACATGGCCGTCCAGGCGGTCCTCACGTCATGGGACGCGTGTGCAGATGGTGTGTGTGTGTGTGAAAGTTGCAGTTCAAGGAAACATCCCCATGAAATCCCATGTTGGTTCTGTATGAAGTTCGAAACTTGGTTGTGCCCAGATTCTAGATGTTTGAAGAGGTTGAATTAGAGCTTGCATTTGCGTACGGTTTCTTATATACGATGAGAAGAAGGGGTTCGGGTCTGCCCGTAGGCTTCCGCTTCGAAGAGGGGAGGATCATGAGGATCCGAGGGTTCAGCTTCACATGCAGAGGCGGAAACAAAATTTGCTCAAGAACCAGTTCTTAGGAACACGCACAACTCCCATGTTCTCCACCATTTGGATCTGATCTGGAAAGAGGTATCTCACTCCAGGACCTTCAGTTCGTGACCTCTTTGGAGTCTCTAAGCTTCTGGCTGAGGCTTGTGATCCACTCCCACGTTCTCCACCTCCTTCCCACGCCGGAGCCAAGACCGACTCCGGACGGCACATGCCGTGGGTTGGAACCCGGAACTCCCGGAACCCGGACCTCATTCTGCTTGGAGTTGATCATACCAAAATCACGTGGCAAAACACCTGACGTCTTCAGCACCCGGATTGACTGGCTAAGTGGACCCTGTCGATCTCTCGCTGACATGTTAATTCCGCGTCCGCCCTCCGCGTCGCGCGAGGCCTTCCGGCGGCGTGGCGAGACCGAAGAGAAGCGGAAACGCTACGATTGGCTGCCATGGGAGGCCGAGCGGTGCCACGGTGCATGTGGTCGACCGGTGAAAACCGGGTGAAGACGAGGGTGTGAGGACGAGGCTGGTCGGAGGTGACCGCGTCCGAAGGATCAAGGACCCGACCCGTTCGGTGAAGGTTTGGTTCAGGGCCAAACCCCTGCGAAAAGCAGGGTCCAAACCCTCCAGAAGTGGTCGGGTCCAATGATTCTTAGATAGTCTTAGGGCAGTGACCAGGACCTTCAGTTGGTCGACTCCCAATGAAACCCGAAGAGCCAGAAATTCCACACACTCCATGGGACTGGCAGAATGATTTGTGCATATTATGTTTGCATGCATTATTGTATATTATTGTTACTTTGGGGTATTCCATACTGCATGGAGTGTCTGGGAATGGATGCTTTGTTTTCCTTTAAAGGATCTCCATTACCACATTGGATCAACCATGTGTTTAAACCGGACTGATTTGTTTCCAGACCTAAACGTTCCCAATGTGCGACACTTGGCTGGGGGTTGGTGAATTGTCCCCTCTACCGAGTTGGATGGTGGATTCACACACAGTTGATATATTAATTATTATTCCTTATTTAATTCCAAACAACTGCACCAAAAGCTCAGAGAATTTGGACCATCACCGGATCATCCCATTCATGTCCCCCGCTTCTTCCACACCAAAAGACATCGTTTGTGTCGCTTCCGATGCAACCACCACCACCCAGGCTGTTTCAGCTCCATGCAGGTCTCTTGGAGCCCAAGGCACCGCAGAGGGCCGGTTCCGCTTGCAGGTGCGCTCGGCCTGCGACGAGCTGCAGGGCGCGGTGAAGAACTTCGAGCCGCCAGGAGCCGGACACCGCCGGTGTCCGGAGGGGCCACACACTCCCGGAGGGTCCGCTGCGGTTAGGGCTATAGAGGTGCAAAACGAGGTGTTGCCGGGTAGATGAAGTAGTAGTGGGCATGGAGGTGGTAGGGACAGAGTAGGTGGGGGAGAGTGAGGGGATGAAGTGGCTGAAGATTTTCGGGGTGTGCCGAAAGATGCTGCCACTGGGGTTGTCGTGGTTGTGGTCAGTGACCATCACGAGGGGGGTACACGCATCTATCTTCGGTCGAGTGGCATTAGCTCGCGTAGCGACGTGGTTTCGACCTGGGTGCGGCAGGTGGGTCACGACCCACTCGGGTACGTTGTTGGACTGTTTTGTGTGATACGTGGCTTGTGTCACTCCCATGACACGACCTGGAAATAGAAACATGCCAAATCCGCCCCTGAAATCAATCCGATTGAACCAAATCAACCATGCACCAAAAAGAAACACATGCACAACAAACATGCAAATCTGGTTCCAGTTCAGTGGACGAAGTCGTTTGGATCGTTTGGAGTGTCCACTGGGAGGACATTCCTTCGACGCCTTTAGCTTGGGAGTCCCTTGGCGCGCGGCCGTCCGGGAGCGACCGCTCCCTCGACTGGGGCGGGAAGTGACGTCCCTTGGGCGGGCGGCGGAGCAGAAGGAGCCCTTGTGCCGAGGACCAGAAAAAAGGGGGAGTCGGATGAATTTGGGGAAGAGGTGAGTGTAATAGCTATATACCAGCACCACCCAAAGGGTGGTTTATAGACCCCCCTGAAGATGTATGTTCCATCTAATATCCACCCCTTGGGTGGTGCTGGTATAGATATATATAATAGTTGAGTCATGATGCAGTCATCATGCAGTCATCCATTGAGTTTTCAGACATATATGTGGGTGTAGACGATGTCGATGATCATAGATGATCGCTTGGGTCGTTGTTCATCGACTTGGATGAGCAGTGGCGACGCTTCTGGGATCCAGCTCTTGGATGCTTCTGTTTCCTCGTTGCGAAGTCTGGCACCTTCCTTCACTGCCTGCTTCGCTGGAAGCCACTCAACTCGCTGGACCCGACTTGCACTCGCACTCGGTCTCCGCGCGGCGTTCGAAAAGGTCTTGATTCTTCATCTCTTGCTGGGCAAGACCAAGGCGACTGAATTGGCGCAAACAAACAAATGAGGTTTGGGATATGGACTTCATTTGACATGCAAATTCCCCGAAGACAAGCTCTTTTCTGACTAGGATGACTCAAATCCTGTGGAAGTGAGCATGCTTTGAAACGCAAGACTCAGCTTCTAGCTGCCAGGGGTGCGGAACGCGATGTTTGCCAGTGCCTCGCTCAAGTGTTTCTTTGCCGCGATGTTTGCTAGGCCAGATCTGTTTTGGACAGCCTCCAAGATCATCCAGAAAGGCCGAAGCCTGAGAGGCTAAAACTGTGCTTCTCCTTCTTCCTCTACAGCATTGGGGGTATTAAACAGAGAGCTTCTCAAGTGATTCAACTTCCGGGCTCTCCAAACACCACGATGTGATGGAAGACTTCGCTCGGATTCGTGGACAACCGAGGACGCCGGATGGCTGTGGCATCGGTGTACCAAAAGAATTGCTGGGTAATTTGCTCGCAGAGGCCGAGCTGTTTTGCTAGCAGAGAGCAGAGAGCAGGGAGAGCAGCTGTTTCGACCAAACCCGAAAAGAAGGTGGGCCAGGGGTGGGTGGGTGCCAGGGGGGTCTGTCCCTACCTTTTGAGGATGTGAGCCGTATGGAACCCAAGCAGGAAATAAATCGAAGACGTTGAAGATTTGGGACACCACCCACAATTAGGTCCGGAGTCCACCTGTCTAACGCGGCCAATTGGTTGGCAATACGAACCACCTTTCTTCCATTTCATCAACCCAGATGCTCCGTTCAGCCCGACTGGGGATTGGTTCAAATCCAGACCCCTCCATATGAGGGTCCGACCCTTTGATATAAGGGTCCATGAGCGTCTGGGGTACGAACCACCGTTGCTTCCAGTTCTTCAACCTCTTTCATGCCGTGAATCCCTATGATCCTGTCTATTCAGAACCCTTCCGAGAGCTCTTCAATTCCAAGACCTCTTATTACCCATTCAGTGAAACTCATTGGCCAAGTTATGGATATGTGCAGCAAATGCCTCCTGAAATCAGGATACCATGCAGGCCCACTCAGTTTCCCATTTGACCAGCCAATGTGTATTTATAGGCGATCTTCCTTCCCAATCTGTTCCCTTCATTCCTCATTATCCTGTGAGCTTGTTTGGGTCTTATGTGATCGGTATCCCGATTGCATGCAGCTGCTCAGACCCACCTCATTGGCCATATGTTTGTCAATCCCTGTCCATATCCTTAAAGCACCTAAGATATGCAGCTCATGCACCTGCAATTCTTGGCCCTCATTCATAATCTCATTCAGCTTCAATACCTGCAGTCGATTCAGCTACTCTTTTACAACTCTGGCAATGGCAGCCACCTTAATCCTCTTGTGTTTCAGCTTTTGCCCAGCCAAAATGATCCTCTCCTCATGCTTCTTCAATCTTCTTCATCTTTCTGATCCAATTGCAGTATGAATTGCAAGTTTCAATGCCTTGGCCAATTTGCTCAATCTTGTCAACCAATTCTTGCTCATATCCACAGCCCATCCACAAGCAGCTGGCACGTGACCGGTGGCCAGTTGGCCACCTCCTGCAGGCCACTGGATTGATGGCTCCCAGTCATCAGCTGGAGTCAGCTCGGGTCAATCCACCGGATGAACTCATCTATCCAGGACCTTCAGTTCGTGATCTCTTTGGAGACCGACCACCACAAATTCGGCTGGGTTCCACTTCATACTCAGTTCAGTAAGTGATCTGTATTACCTCTATACACCTCTTCAGGGACGATTCATGACCGACCCACTGGGATCCTCACCTCAGTCGACGACGGTCCATGCAAAGCGTCCGGTGGGGTCATGGCATGGGGGGGGGGCCCTCTGTTGTATACCAACCGAACAAATGAACAGAATAGGCGCCCAGCTTTCATGGTCTGGTTCAGACCCAGTGACAGGGGCAACCGTTGCCAGATCGCCATATGGTGCTCTTGGGCTTTTCTCGCCTAGTGTCACTGCAAGTCTCAGAGTCATGAGTCAACAAATCGTAATGCCTGATGGCACTAATGGCCTCATGTCCAGCACCGAAGCTTAATCCCTAAACCCAGCATTCGAGGGAAAGACTTGTTTGATCTCACTTGTCTTCATGACCTTTCTGAGTACCATTTCTTTGCATTGCCACGATCAATGACATGTCCACCATGCTCAGAATCCTCCCTTTTCAACCAGCCAAGAAACTCTCCTCCCACCGCCCGCTGTAGGCGGCGAAGCGGCCACGGCCACGGGAGGTGTGCGCTCAGCTGGTGCCGTTGAGGCGACGGTGCAGGGGCAGGTTGGGAGGGGTGGAGTGTTCCAATATAGATCAGTTAAGATTGAAATTACACACTTCATACTTCATTGTGCACGTTGAAGCATTTCGTGGCAGAGCTTTGTATCAGATTGCTTTTCCGCTTTTCCATGCTTTTCCCTTAGGGGATATTGTAAAGAGCCATACGCTGGTGCATTTTCAGGTGGTTGGACCGCTCTGGCACCTACCCCAACTCCCTTTTCAGGAGGTAGTTGGAGCCCTAGGGTTTAGTCAGTTTTCCAATTGACCCGCAGGTCCAGCTGACCGGCAGATGCATTTGGTCCAGACTCGTAGTGTAGACACTACGCGTCAGAAGCAAAGATCGACAAAAACTTCACCGTTGATGATTCTTCGAAGTTATTTTCCCAACTAAGTTGCTTTCGAAGGTTCTACCCCTCAAATCCTCAGAGTGTGTGTTTTGGCCCAGACTCGTAGATCAAGGGCCCTGAAAGAGCAGCAAAAGTGTTCACGAAGACCACCCACGCCTCAGCACTTTCGGGTGCCAGGCTGAAATCGCCTCAGAAAGAGGCCAGGCGCATTGATAAAAGGTCCCAAACGCAACCCCTTCGGCCCCGAACCTACGGAGGGGTCGGACCCGAATCCGAACTCGTCAGGGGTCTGGGGTCGAACCAATCGTTTTGAGAGGCCAAGGACTGTGAACGGAGCCTCTGGGCTGTATTTAGCCATCTGAATCGTCCATGAGCACTACACTCCTGTTTGTACACATCACGATGGTGGAAGTGGAGCGAAAATCCCCTGTTTGTAGAAGACAGTCGTCTTCCGTCTGGTCCGTATGTACCTCGTTGGATGCTTCCCGAACCACAGGCAGCATGCAGGCAGCATGCATGAGTTAAACAGAAGAAGGCAGCTGGCGACCTCGACAGCTGGTTTTCAATTGTGACACATGTTAGGGAGAAGGTCGATTCCTCGATGATCCCACGATGGTTCGATGGGTTCCCAGATGCGAATCACTTTGACTCAGGAAACATGGAACTGGATTTCAACGCCTGTTTTGGTATCGATAGGGATCCACTGCCACCTACAAACAGCAGGTACGACGCCACACCCTCCTGGCACCCACTGTTCACAGTGTCCAAAACATCGCTGACTCAATAGGAGGGTGGTAGTGGATGCCTCTAGAACATGAACCATTGGTCCTTTGCAGTGGCCCAACACCATCCACTTCGATCTCCAGCCGCTCCAGCCGGACCGGCTCCGGGCTGCGTGCGCCCTCCGGGACGCGTGCGGCCTCCGGGACGAACAGGCGGCGGTCAGCGCGGAGAAGGCAGAAGCCACTCCTGCAGTTCCGTGGGATGACTCAGATGTGAAGGGTAGAGAGGTCGAACCAAATGGGGGTCGCATGCCTCAAAGCAGCAGCTTGAGGCTTCAGGTGTTGTTGTACTGTAGTTGTACTGTAAGTTACTCATATGACTCATATGTAGTCTGACTGGCAGAGAGGTCTGAGTTGATGTATGTTGATACCAAGAGAGTGATACCGCCGGGTCTACATCGGGGTGATGCTCATGGTCTTTCGATGTCATTGATTTCAGGCTAGGATGCCCTAGGATGCCCTATGCAAGGTGCATTAGAGATCCAGGTACACTAAGAGGCCAGGTACACTGCCATGAGTTTCCCTCAAACATGTTGATAGGCTAGTTGATAGGATTGGAAGTATTGTTCTCAGCAGTTCTTCTGGCGGGGTAAGCTCATCACGAAAGCTAGCCTTAGCTAGCTGGAGTTGCTCTTGCTTTAGCAAGTTAAGTGACGGGGTGGACGCACCTCAGAAACCTCAAATAATTGATTAAATCTGCAAGGTTCAACGCTCCTATTTTCGAGCATAAAAGCGGCTGTTGAGTGTACACTTCTCGTTTTGTGCGTGTCATCCTTTGCGGACCAGCACTCCTCCCTGGTCGTGCGTTTAGCATCTGACCAGCATTCGAAAATCGAGCCGTAGGCTCAAACCGCTTCAACCGCCACACACTTTACATTGGCGGATCTCAGTCATCGGTCCCGTGACCGCATTGCACCGAGCATCGGTGTGGAAGTTGCCGAGCTGGTCCTCATAGACGAAGTTCGTCTCTCGAAGACTTCTCTGGCCTCTGGTGGCCCTTTGACAGGCTCCACACACCGGCTGTTCATGAACTCGGTTGGCCTTGCTCAATCCCCTGCAGCTCCGCTGTCTATGGAAGCACTTGCTGGACTCCGCGAACCAGATCTTCCACGTTGGCTCATTGGGGAATCGCCTCCTCCTCCCAGTCAGGGTGATCTGCAGATGATGCCCTCCAGGTAGGTCAGCTTGATTCGGCGGCTCCTCTTGTGGCTCATTCAACGCGGGATCCAGTCTCCCTTGATGTCCATTTTCAATGCCTCCACCCATCCTGGTACCCCTTGGTGATGAGGATGAAGCACTCTGCTCTCCATGGTTCATTTGCTGCCACTCCCCATCATGTTGACGTGGTTCTCGATCTCCTCCTCCTTGAGGTCTGGTAGAAGTCCTTGTCCCGGAAGAAGATTGACCAGCCAGGCGAGAGACCCTCACTCTACGCGTTGCCGGATCGTCCTCCACCCGGTTCCAATGCAAGCGGCATTTTTGAATGACCTTCATGAGCACCATTCCCAGCAACATCATCATGACGCTGAGGAGGTACAGGATCTGGTCACCCTCCACATTCTCATCAACATTCTTGGTGACATTCTCAGCCATAGCTCCATGCACTTCCTTAAGGGCCGACAGCACCACGACAAGCCTCATGGCCTTCTCCAAGTGGTACTTCGCGACCAACTTCATAGCCCTTGGTGCGACAATGCCCTTGTCCTCCTCATGTACTTCGTCCACTGAGTCGGGCTGCCATGACATTCCCATCCGTTGCCTCAGCTCGTTGACCCGGGCCACTGGCAAAGACTTGGTGCCGATGTCCGCGATGAGCTCTCTTCCAGGCTGGTACTTCAGCTCCCATTGACCAGACTGGATCCTCCATTTGAGGTGGGCGGCCCGGACCTTCAAGTGTCTTGTACGCCACGCTCCAGTTGCACAACTTGCTATTGAGACTGCAGCAGTGTTGTCACACTTGAGGAACTTCGGGACGTCCTTCGCCATCTCATCAACCAGACATGCGATGCTATCTCCCACAACCACAGCTTCGATGACCTCTATGAGCTCGGCCTCCGCGGTTGAAAGGGCGGGGAACGGCTGCTTGCAGCTCTTCCATGCCACCGGTGCTCCGGCCACCGTCGTGATCACACAGCCATGGCTATGAGCACCTCCTGGAGCGAAGGAGGCATCACTCACTGACTCCAGGATGAAGTTGGCGTCTCTTCGGTACCACAAGCCCAGGCCCTGCGTGGCATTCAAGTACCTGATCAGCTGGTATGCCGTTTGGATCGCCCATTTTGGAGCCCGGCTCGTCGCTGAGCAGATTCGGCTGACCGTGTAGGCGATGTCCGGTCTCGTCTTCGTTGCCAGCCACAAAAGTTCTCCTCCGAGTTGTTGTGCCTCTCGGACCTGCAAGGGCGTGCGATCCAGCTCATCCTCGGGTTCCTGGGATTCCTTCATCATCTGAGCGCTGCAAAGGTCCTCCATGCCATGTCGCCGAACCACTTCCCTCAAGTAGGAACATTGATTGGCAAAGAAGTCTCCTTGTTCAGTTCGGCTCAACTCCATTCCACAGTACCGAACTGGTTCACGATCTCCCACCCACGTAGGTTCGGACGTCTCCCAGGTCCTTCGAAAGCTCTGGAGCCCTTGCTCCACCATCTCTCTGGTGCCGAAGAGCATCACATCATCCACGTACACCAAGGCGAGTCCCTCCACCAGATCTCCATCTCCGGCATCCTTCCTGCGCACCAGCCACAAGTTCTCCTCCGCGAAACTCTGCTGGTACTCATATGTGATGGAGTTCACCTGAAAGGACATCTGGCTGATCTCGATGTCCCTGTAGTCCCCCCAAAGCTTCGGAGACTCACGCAAGCCATACAGGGCCTTCTCCACCAGCCACATTTCCCCTTCCTTGACCAATCCCAGTCGAACGAGGATCTTCGGAGGAAGCATGAGCACCAGTCGTTTCCTCTTCGTGAGGTCCTCCTCCTGCTGCTCTTCCTCGGCCATCTCTTCTTGACCATCGTGACCTCCTCCAGCCTCTTCATGATCCTCTTGTGGTCGACCATGGGCGTCTTCCAAGGCGAGGGCTTTCTTCCGGCTGCTCTCCTGTAGCGTTCTAAGAGGAGCATTCAAGAAAGCAGTCTTTATGTCCAGGCTAGCTGCCTGCCAGCCCCGCGTAGCAGCCAGTGCCAGAGAGGTCCTCAAGCATGTAGTGTCCGCTCCACCTGCGTAGAGTTGTGCTGCCTCCGATCGATCTCCAGGCCCTCTTCCAGCTCCTTTCAGGTAGTTTCCACACACCACCAGGCGACACTTCCTACGTCCATCCGGGGCCTTGACGGCATGTATAGCCTTTCCCGGGACCACCTCCACCTTGTCTCCATGTTCCCTCTGGTAGTAGGCCACTTCTGCGGGAGTCAGTCGCCGAATCGCCTTCTTGCCCTCCAAGGACTGGATCTCCTTCATAATGGCCTCCAGCCACAGCTCCCGATCTTTGTACACCTCATCGTTGGGCACGATCCGGGCTTGGAGAATCTCGTCTTCCAAAAGTCGTTGGGTCGATGCCATCTGCTCTTGCCGTAGTGCAACCAGGCCTCGACTCAACGGAGGAACCTCCCTAGGAGCAGATCTCAACAGGTGACCCTCCTCCTCATAGATGGCTTGAAAGAGCATTCGACGATCCTCTTCCCTTTGTAGGTCTTCTTCTCCCTGTATGCATGCCAGTGGTGTCTTCTCTCTCAACCTCCAGCGAAGCCGTACAGGATCATCTCGGATATGGACCTCCTCCATGACCAAGTCTCGTTCGTCAGGCTTAGGCTCCTTGACATCCTTTATCAAGTAGCTCACCACCTTGACCTTCTCCCTGTCCGTGAGAACTGCATGTCCTTTCGACACCTGTGGGGTAGGAGTCAGGTAAGTCACCGTCTCGGATGTCGCTTCGAAAGGTCCTCCTTGCTCCCAGGCTCGCTTTCTCACTGTGATGAGCTGCCCAAAGCGTGGTAGAGTCTCTTTGATGTTCTCTCTTCTCCTTCTTTCCAGCTCCGTCACATGTCTAGCCGCTGCCGGCCACCACTTCGTGGGCATGCCTGAAGCATGTAGAAGTCGACGGACCCTTTGCTTGATCGACGCAATCATGGCCTCGGCACGTCCGTTTGACTGGTGTTCATCCGGAGGACTGAAGGTTCTAGCCAGCCCCCTCTCCAAGCACCACCTCTTGAACGGGTTGTTGTCGAACTCCCGGCCTGCATCGGTATGGATTCTAGCCACAGGGTAGCCGTGGCGTCTCAGCATTCCAAATAGTTCCTGCGTTCCAGCAAGGACTTCTGCTGAGCTTTTCGAGGTCAGTGGAAGGCAAATGGACATTGTGATCAGCTTGTAGACCTTCTGGTGCTCTTCAACTTCCTCTGGAGTCTTTGGAGGTGGCACCGATGGTGGTTCTGGTTGACTGGGTCCTGGATCAGGCGGCGGCTCTAACTGATCACCGTCTCCTTCGCCCTGCCGTTCATCCTCCTCCGGCTCACCCATCTCCAGATCTTCGCCCTCATCTGACGTAGGTCGATAGGACATCTCTTCCCCATGAGCTTCCAGATCTTGAGCCAGGTCGTACTCCACCTCCCGAAGAGCCTCCTCTTCCTCGAGTGTAGGCCAGTCCTTGTCTGGAATCACCTCGAGCTGTTCAACCTCGTCCCATGGTGCCTCCTCCATGACCGGCCACGTGTATGCTCCAACCAGGAGGTACTTCTTGAGGTCGCCGTCAATGTCATGGCCGAGCACAAATGGTCCTGTCAGATCCAGCGACAGCACGCACGGAGCCGCTATCCCTTGAGCTCGATGTGGTCGATCCCTTGCCGCTGCTCTCTGACAGACAGCGCAGTCTCTGCGGAACGGCACATGCCCCTGGGCCAGGTGTTCCTGCCAAGACAAGGCCTTCATCGTCACCCGCCTCTTCTGGATGTTGATTGTGATGCTTCTTGCGATCTCTCGCATCATTCCTGGGGCCCATCTCGCCAGTTCGGAGCTCGACACCTCACGCTTGGTCTTCAGGAAGGCCTTGGGCGGGCCCCGATCCTCGGGAACCATGAACTCCATGTTCAATGCCAGTGAGGTAGGTTTCACCGCCATACCACCATAGGCACCCTGGTTGAAGGTCACCATGTCCAGGTTGAGATGCTCTTTCATTACCCTCCACTCCTCGGTTCTCCAGAAGGATGCCACTTCCGGCATGTGCTGAGGCGCTGCAGGCTGCTCCATCAAGAACCTGACCGTTGGCAGCAGCGCGGAATTCTTCTCCTGGGACAATCGTGCATCTCGACCCAGCTTTGCCACCACATAGAGCGTCACCATACGCAACAGCAGCACATCGTCCAAATGGCACTTTGCCCTCTCCACTTCATCCAACTCGTCCAAGCCCCAGGGTCTTCCCAACGATCTCGATGGCCCTGGTAGTCCTGTGACTGGATGATGTCGTAGTTCACTGCGGGTCCTGCAGTTGGGTCCACCGATCACCGCATCAATCCATCCCAACATTGCAATCCTCAGCAGTGCTGCATACATTGCATCGTCCTTTGACATGTCATGACCTTGGTTTCGAAGGATGTCCACCTCCAACAATCTCGTAGTGTCTCCGCCCGCCTCCTTGAGAGCCCTGGTGAGGTCGTAGCCCTCATTCTTCCCAGCGTAGAGATGAACCACGACACCCTCGTTTTTCCAGCGCTTGCGGATGCGTCGATTGACTCCAAGGACCTCCAGATTCCTTGCTGGAGAGTCCACCAGGCGATCCTTGATTCGGATCGGGACCTTGTCGAAGATCGGACAATCTGCCACCACCCGGTCCAGCCAGTCGACGTCATTGTGAGTCTCCCCAAATCGGTAGCACCTCAACGCCGTTCTCGACCGAGATTCCTCCAGCTCCCTGATGAGGTCCAACGCAACATCATGGTCCATTTGAGGGCATCCAGCTTCAACCCTAAGGTCAATGTTGCCCTTGACCGGATGCTCCAAGGTGCACGCTTCTCCCATCCATTCGATTCGACATCCCAAATCACGAACCAGCCTTCCCGCCGGTACAATCGGCTCCACATTCTCACTGTTGTGGACCAGCGTCTCCCCTTCTGTCATTCGGATGTCTTGTGCTCCTCCAGCAGCCAACGTCACCCTCACCTGGCGATATCTCTGAAGATCTTCCCCTCGGAGCTTGGGCCTCAGAGCGTGCGTTGCCCCGGAATCCAGAAGTCCTTCTCGACCTTGTTGGACTCGAGCTATCTTGACAGCCCGTAGCTCTGGGCCACCTTTCTCCCATGCTCGATTCAGCTTCTTCAACGTCGCACCAAGGTCCGTTGCACGATCTTGCCCTTCTTCTTCGAGGTTCATGCCCTTGAGCAACTTGTGCGCCTCATCAAGCACATTCTTGATCGGGTCTGCAGTTTTTGTCGCTGCATCCGATACCGCCTCCGAAGTCACCGACTGCGAAGATGCTGCTTGAGGAGAAATTGAAGCCCCCGACTCACTCCGCGAGGTCACATTTCCACCACCACCAGTTTTGTCCAGCAGCTTCTGAAGCTTCGGTTTCTGGCCAGATGGAGGTCCTTCTCCCTTCTTTGCCGTCTCTTTCCTCGGACAGTCTCGAGCCAGATGTTGTGTGGCCCCGCACGTAAAGCACCTTCTCTCCTGGTTCTGCTTGTCGCCAGTCTCCAGTTGATGTGCCCATTTGCACGACTGCCCTCTTCGACATCCAGACTCCGTGAGGAAGTATCGACAAGGACCCTTCGCCGATGTCGTTGGTGAGTCCCCCTTCTTCTCTCGATCTTCCCCTTGTAGTGCCTTTACTGCCAATGGTCCACCTCCCTGATTTCCAGGCCTCGTAGTGCTCGAAGACGGTCGGACTCGGTGCATGAGTTGTTCAAGTTCAGCAAGTAAATGCTCAGCATACGTCCGAACAGTCTCCTCATTGGGGATGGTATCAAGCTGCAAGGTGTTTTTGACCAAGGCACATCTGAATTGCAGATCCGGTTGTTGAGTGAGGATCCGCTTGCTGAGTTTGTTGATGCCCTTCATGAGGATGATCGCATCAGGAAGATTCAGGCCAATGTCGGTGGCCCTCCTTAGCCAGCGCATCCAGCGTCGGAGCCCCATGCAGGCTTCGCTCGGCGACCCTGCTTCTGGCGGATCTTCAAGTTGCCGCAGGATGATGGTGCGCTCATGAGCACCACCTGGTTGATAGAGGACCATGAGTTTGCTCACCAGCCCCAGCGGCGACAAAGTCCTCGTTGCTACCAGTTCCTCCTTCACTGTCGTGGGAACTGAAGAAAGCAGCATGCTGATGGCCCTCTTTTCCACTCGAGCCCACTTCGGCTTTTGCAACTCAGCAGACGGCTCGATCTTGGATGATGCCCGCTGAATTGGACGAAGCTTGATGTACTGTTTGTACCAAGCCCTTGCTTCGCTCACCACCAACTCCCACCACTCGCCTGACGAGTCGCTAAGGTCTGTCATAGCCGGTTCCACCATAGTGAGCCAGTCAGCGAGGTCGATGGGAGCCGTATCGGATGGCTCTGCCAGGACTGGGAGTGTGGCCGTCCCCGGCTTGACCGACTCCGGTCCTTCTTGCTTCTTGTCCTTGTCGACCAGGTAGGTGATCAGCATAGACATCGCATCAGCCATGCCACCACCGTGCTCTCTTGATGGTTCCTCCCGAACATTTGCAGTTGAAGATCGACCAGGCTGCTCGGCTGTGGCTTTCTTCTTTGGCTGACCCACGCCTTTCCCGGTCCCTTGTCTCCCTTCCGGTTCGAAGCCCTTCGCCCGAGATGCCACCAAGCCCTCAGGTTGACCTCCTCCCTGACGTGCAGTCCTCGGACCTTGAGATCTTGACCTCTCTCGTTGTCCTTGCCCCCGACCACCTCGCTTTGCTGGCGCCGGAGTGACCGTCCCCATCAAGGATTGGAGCTGCTCGAACTGCTGCATGGGAGTCAACTCATACAGCCGGCGTCTTTCCACCTCCAAATCTGTCTCTCTCGGAGGCTCGTCGACCGTCAATTCCAGCTGACGATTCACAGGCTCATCGCTTTCTGGCGTTCTGAAAGCCTGCTGCTCCAGCTCACGTTGTAGGTCATGGACTTTGGCTTCCAGGCTTGCCCTCTGGTACTTCATGGCGTCCATGAGCTCTGCCTGCTGAATCTGCAGTTGTTGATTCTCCTGTTTCAACATCGCCAACATGGTCATCATCTCCTGTGGATTCGGCGGACCAGGGCCATAGGGATGTAGCTGAACTTGCCATCCTCCTTGATGCGGCATAGGTCCCCTCCTCTCTTCATGGGGCATGATGTACCCAGGTGGGCCAGTTTGTCCAAAGCCTCTCGGAACATGTAGACCTCTTCCTCCAGGCCCGTTCCCTTGGATCTGAACCACCGATTGCTCTCTAGGTTGGGGAGGTTGTCGCCCATCGCTGTCACTTTCAGGCTCTTGTACTTCAGGTACCCGTGGTTCTCTTGTTCGTCCACGTCGCTGGTCATCTGGTACATGATCGCCCACCAGTGCCGGTGATGGTGTCCCCGTCGTTGTGCTTGTCTGCGGAAGCACTCCCACTGCACCTTCTTCTTTCGGCAGGAACGTGGGTCTCTCTTTCTGCACCTCCTCTGGCGACCTGTTTCCCATTCCAGGCTGCCAAATGCTCTGCCTCGGGACTTGAGCATACAAGTGAGGAGCTTGGCTCTGCACTTCATGAAGTCCCTTCAGCTGTTCCGGCGTGAAGAGTGGGGTCATCGGTGTCAACGTGGTCGGCGGTCCCTTCGGACCTTCCAATTTCTCTTCCCCTTCTTCTTCACCATCTTCCAACGCCAGCTGCTCCTCTTCTAGCTGCCGCTCTTGTAGGTGAAGGCCTCCCTGATCATCAGGGTCTTCTTCTCCACCTTCGCCTGGAGCTTGCCGGCGGCGCCTTGCCATCATGGCCATGGCTGCGAAGAGCGAAGGGCCGCCTTCCCCTTGCCGGAAGGTCTTACACCTGCGAACTTGGGCTCATAACCTGCAAGGTTCAACGCTCCTATTTTCGAGCATAAAAGCGGCTGTTGAGTGTACACTTCTCGTTTTGTGCGTGTCATCCTTTGCGGACCAGCAAAATCAATCTTATGGACCCCCCCCCCCCCCCGCTCGGCCCCCCCCCGCGCGCGGTGAGCGGGACCACCAAGCAGCTGCAGCACACCAAGCATCTGCGCCCAGCGCAGCAGCGGCAGCAGCAGCAGCAGCACCAGCAGCAGCAGCAGACCACCCAGCGGCGGCAGCAGCAGCAGCAGCATACCCATACCCAACGCCGCGGCAGCAGCAGCAGCAGACCACCCAGCGCCAGCAGCAGCAGCAGCAGACGACCCGGCGCCTGCAGAGCACCCAGCGCAGCAGCGCCCAGCGCAGCAGCGGCAGCAGCAGCACCAGCAGCAGCAGCACCAGCAGCAGACCACCGGAAGCCCGGCTAGCTTTCGTTCACCCCCTCTGGCCTCAAGTGACCTTTCTTGGTTGGTTTGCCGAGCGACGAAAGGAGCTGTCACACTGTGAGCCTGGATCTCAGAGCTTTTGCGTGTCTTTGGGGGTTGCAGACATATGATGACATATGCAGGGTGCAGAGGTTTTCGGAGCATTCCAGTCGAACTTGTGTTAGGACCTTTGGGAGGTCAGCGATGGAAATCTGATGGAGCATGTTGGTGAGTTTTCCAGAACAGAAGTGGAACAGAGGCAAAAACACGACGTGAAACGGTTGGATCTTTGTTTGACTTGATACCACCGGAGAACACGGACTGACTCTCGGTTTCTTGTACCTGAACGACGCCCGATAACGACTGATCACTCGGTGCAGAACAACATGGGTTTGTCTTCAGTGAAGTACGTATATACCGGATACCAGACAAAGTTTCGGAGATCAACACGAGCGTGGTGAAGTTAGCACTTATGGTACACAACCTTCAATGTTCGACCAAAGGGTTGATTCTGAGCATCAGAAAGGATGCACCAGATGCAACCCGGTGGACATGCTGGCGAACAAGAAAGGCAAGGCTGCATGGTGCATGTTTGGAAGGTGACTTCTTCTCGAAGTGCAACCCCCAAACCTGGAGAATGTAAACGCAGCTTCCAACCCCGGCAGACGAAGCAGGTCCCTTCGCCCAACTCCCGTTCGAACTACTAGAGTTCATGTTCATCCTTCTTCCAGCCTTGTTTCGAAAATAAAAACGTCCTCCTCCCAACTCCCAACCTCCCCCCCCTCCACCAACCCTGCCCGGTCCGGGCTGATCTTGTTCGTCGATGTCAGACCGGACCGCAAACCTGCTCTTGTTCGTCTGAAGGGACGACCCGTCGGAGGCCATACGACCACGAAGATGGAAGGCAGCAGTGATGAGGCCCGACCCCCCCACCCAACCCGCGACGCCCCCGCGGTGGTCGGCGCTCGTCGGTGCTTCGATGCGCCAGATCGACACGACGAAGGGGACTGGAATGGATGCCGCCCTAGACAGACCCCCCGACTTCAACCACCCCTGGCCGTTTGGAAGGCATCTATATGGCAGTCCCAGACAGGTCGTGTTTGGGTATGGACACTTGGATCTTCTTGGCTTGGTCCTGCTCCCGTTGGTTCTTGGCACTGGTCTTTCCAAGGTTTAGGCCCAGGATTCGCAGAGATCACCCTCCATCTAATTGAACTGTTATATATCCCAGACACGACCCATGGGACTGCCACTCCGGACTGCCGATGACTGGGGGTCAATGGGGCGGCAGTCCTATGGCAGTCCCATGGAGTGTCTGGGATAGTTAGATCTAGATCTTCCAACTGCGTAAACACTTATTAAGCCTTTCCATTGCAAGCCAGAAGGAAGAGTTGGAGAATCCAGGTATAGAATGGTTCAGGCAATTTAGTAGACAAGGACTTACCCACAGAGTCATTCTCCCACCCCATGAATGATAGGGTGTTTGATTCGGGAGAGACTCTTATACAAGGTAGAGGTCTGTGAGTCAGCTTAGAGTAGCACTGTCGTGCATTCACTCTAGTGACATGTCTCCGCAAAGGAGGGTGAGATGGAGGTTGTGGAGATGGATACCAAGAAGGGCACAGAGACAATAGGCGCGGCTGGCACAACAGAAACCTGTATACTTGGACTTCAATCGCTATCCAGAGAACGGGTGACAGGCCAAAAGAAAGACAATGATACAGCTGCAAAGGAGGCAGCGGCCAAAGAAGCAGCTGCAAAGATAGCAGCTGCCAAAGAGGCAGCTGCCAAAGTGGCAGCTGCAAAGAAAGCAGCTGCCAAAGAGGCCGCTGCAAGGGAAGCAGCCGCCAAAGAGGCAGCTGCAAAGGAAGCAGCCGCCAAAGAGGCCGCTGCGAAGGAAGCAGCCGCCAA
>CAXAMN010021418.1:589118-605109 GCA_963970005.1 Durusdinium trenchii | reverse complement strand
AAGGAAGCAGCCGCCAAAGAGGCCGCTGCAAAGGAAGCAGCCGCCAAAGAGGCCGCTGCGAAGGAAGCAGCCGCCAAAGAGGCAGCTGCAAAGGAAGCAGCCGCCAAAGAGGCAACCGCCAAAGAGGCAGCAGCCAAAGAGGCAGCTGCAAAGGAAGCAGCCGCCAAGGAGGCAGCTGCCAAAGAAGCAGCTGCCAAAGAGGCAGCCAAAGAAGCGGCAACAATACCCAAGCACGACGTGGGTAGAAGAAGCAAAAGCCGCAGCCGAAGCAGGCAGGGCCCATGCTGCAAGTGATTCCGTGCGTGTTCAAAACTGTTCATCGTTCATCTAGGAACCGGAAGGAATCCAGCTTGGAAAGGAAGCCCGGGGCCCGAAAGCATTGCTTTCTTTGACAAGAATATATGTTTGAGACATGTGTGGAATCGAATTGGCTTGTGGGGTGTTCTGCATCGGTGTGGTTGTGTGTTTTGCATCGGTGCCTTTCTACAGAAACCTCAAAGCTTGACCTCTTTGAGGAGCCGTTCGACTCGTTTGCGGTGAAACGAACGCAAGACCTTGTGTTCATCCTGTAAGCCTAGGGATCCAAGTACCTTCTGAGAAGGTACTTGGACCCTCCAAACCTGCATAACTCTGTCTCCAATCACCTTCTGAGAAGGTACTTAGTACTTGGATCCCTAGGGTAAAATAGCTCACTCCAGGAACCAATCACACATGCCTGGCACGCATGCAGAACGGACGAGTCACTGGGCACCCTCCTGAAGATTCGGATCCCACCAACCAGGTGTCATAGGCGATGCCGATGCCATCCGTCGTTCGAAGCATAGCTCTCATTGAAATTCACACACACACACAGACAGCTTCATTGGCGTGACTAGGAAATCGACCGTCACGCCCCCTGCATTCAAAACTCTTAGTTACAGAGGTTGACACCGGCTCTACCCAACTTCGTGGAACAGGGAACGACGGGAACGACTATACGCGTCGAGTCGCAACGTTGGTCGCACCGAGGCAGCGACTGCGTCGGGAACGAGCACGGCACTTGCTCCCCGAAGACCCTGCACGGTCCGGGGACTGTCGACGGTGGAGTGTAGAAAGGGGAAGTGGGAGGTCTGTGCTCAAAAGTCAATGTCAAAAGCATAGGATCTAGAATGATAGAAATTAGTCTTCTATTATATATAATTGGAATGAATTGACAAAGACAAAGATCTCAATGTTTACAGATGATGTTTACTCTGACTCACTATCAAAGAATCAGTTTCTCCCGCCGCCCCTTTCTTCGGTTCCTGGGCGCTCCCAACCAAATGGTACACCCAGACGCGACCCTGGACCCTCCTAAGTAGGGTCTGGACCCGAACCAATCCGGTCGAACGAGGGGGTCGGGCGTTTGCCTCGCGTTGGCGCACACGAGGCACAGGGTGGCAGCTCGACCGACCTCGTGGAAGGTGTGGTTCGGGACATCGTCTACCCAGCCAGAAAGGACCAAGAAAGGGGGTCTATATATTGGATATACACACCCACCCCATAGGATATACCCATTATACCCTCTGAGAAGGTCAGCCGTACCGAACCTGAGAAGGTATGTGGGATCCCTAGGGCACACACTGCTTGTGATCACCTAGGTCACAAGCCCCAGAGGAGAAGGCCTTGGATTCGGGCAAAAAACGTCACCGGACGTGGGGAGAGGTGATTCGTGCAGAATGTCGCTGCTGTTCTCGGGTAGCCTTGCAAGTCGATATACAACTTTGGACACTCGGTCCATGGAGATCATGATTTGGTCGTAGGGCAAGTAAAGCGAGAATCTTGCTGCCTGCATGATAGCACTTGTTGTTCATATATACGCAACATAAACCAAAGAGTAAACCAAAGGTTTCGCATCGCTTGAAGATGTTTTAGTCTCGTTGGTCCTTCCGATATTACCGTTGGTCACCCTTGCCACTGGATACTCCATCACGACACCGGCGTTTCCGCCTCACGGTTCCGGCGTTTCCGGGTGCGTCACAGGCAGCGCCATCTCCGGAAAAGGTCGTTCAGGACACCGGTGAAGCTCCGATGTCCGAGCTGCGAGCGTTAGGTCCCGGAGCGTCCGAGCCCTGAGAGTCCCCCTGTGAGCTCCTGGCCGATCTATTGATGTGTGTAATTAAAGTTTACCAAGATAAATTGATAAATGGACAGTCAACTCCCTAAGAATCAAGGACCCTCAGTTCGGTGAAGGCTTTGAGGGTCCAAACCCCGGTCCAAAAGCCTCCATAGGACGAGGGTTCAATGATTCTTAGGGGATCGAACATGCTCTAAGGGAAATCGATGTAGGCATCCGCCAAAAAAATAACACCACTTGGTTCATCTTGGTTCGTTTCCATGTGGTGCTGGAACCTTGTCGGATGAGACTCCCTCCCTAAGAACAGTTTTCTCCTCTGACTCATCTCAGTCATATCTTGACAGCTCCTCCCTTGTCCCTTTGCTCCTCCCTGTTGAGTCCCTTGGCATTTCCTGGTGTCGACACCAAGACCTTAAGTTGACCTTCTTGACCGCAAAAGGGGTCCCTTTGTTTTCTTTTAAGCAGTATGTAAATGTCGACATGAATAAAGGATCTTGAACATGTTGACATTTACTCCAAGATGTGACCTTTCATGTGCGACCTGTGACACTGCAGACACCTCCGTCCTCCTCCCGTCCTCCGCTCCAGGCGGCCAAACGGCCCCTCGCGGAGGCGCGGCCCCTCGTTGCGCGCCCCGATCGACCGAACGAACGACGGCGGGAAACGCGTTGGACGGGAGATGAACGGAACCGGCCGTGTGGGGGGGTCCACCCATGACCACGGTGTGGTCACAAGCCCTAGGGCTCCTGTCTCACCTCCTGAGAAGATGGGCCAGGGGTGGGTGCCAGGGGGGTCGAACCACCTCCTGAGGATATGGTAGGAGCCCTAGGGAAGTATCGTTATAGGGTGGTGGAGCCCTTCAGATCCATTTTCGAACCTCAGAGTTGTGGGCGCCCCGCTTAGCGGCAGGTGCTACGCGCGTGGCGGTTGTGAAACGGTCCAGGTCAGAAGTGTCAGTGCTTTTAGTGCTTTGGGGATCAATTTTTTAGAGCTGTACTCATGACTGATGTAGAAGAACTCCAACTTTGCCGCAGCATCCAGCAGCTCAAAACTCTTGCAAGGCCGGCCGAAGCTCCCTTTTCTTTGACAGCGACTCAGTCATTTTCGCAGAACTGGAGGCATGTATTTGGACGATGTCATTGGACTGTAGATTCAGATGTATTTGGAATTATGTATGTATTTGGAGGACTGTATATTGGATCATGTCATTGGACTGTAGATGTGTTTGGATCATGTATACGGGTCATGTGTTTGGTTTATGTATATATATTTGGAGGACTGTATTTGGATCAGGGGCACTGTTAGCGCTCAGTCATTTTTGGTGAACAGACACTCTGCCCGTTCCCGTCTTTTCGTCCAGAACGCGTGTTTTATCACCGACCAAAAACACCAGAGACCGGAACTGTGGTTGACCCAATAAGAAATCAACATCGGCTTCGCTCCTGGTCCTCAATTTTTTTTCTGTTTTGGAGGTCCAGATTGACCCCTTAAAACCTCATGCTGTTCATCGTGGTTTGTATGTTTTTGGTATGATCAACTCCTTAGCTTGAAATTTGAAGGATGGGTTGAAGACTTTCCCGAAAAGTTGTTGAAGCTGCGGCGGTCTAGCTATGGCTTTGATTTGCAAGTGCGTTCTTGTTGTGCTGGCTGCTGCTGCCCAGTCATCTAGCCCCCTTGCCCGCGAGCAACTCAAGCCGCTGACAAAATTTTTGGCAGCAGCATCGTCGCTTGGTGCCTGCATTGCCCAGCCAGTGTCAGGCAAAGAGGATCGCCTGATGTTTGTCTTGACAGTTGGATGGCCGATTGTACGCAGCCATACGCAGCCGCATTTGTTCAGGCGTGGAGTGTTTTTGTTGAGTTTTCTCTTCACGCGGTCAGTGCGTGATTGCAATGGGCACGCTTCTGGGACGAGCAAGTGTTCACAGGGTGCTCCGATGCCGGGCTAGACGTTTTGCGCATGTTGGCAATGGGGCGTGAGTGCAGTGGTTTAGGCGCCAAACCCTCAGGGGGCCAGCAGCCGTGAATGGTGCTACGTAGAGCCGCAGGTTCGCATGTGCCTTTGCGTGAGACGTGGGGTTCTTACAATGATTTTCAGTGGGCGGGGCAAATCGGAGCCATGGAGATATTGTGGTGGGCAGCGTTCGGGGCTCTTGTCGTGTGGCATTGCAGCTCTTTCTGTGTCTCAGCGCCAGGATGGCTTGTCGCCCATGTGCGATGGCGATGTTTGCGCAGTTGTGGACTATGAAGAAGTTCGTGTGGCCGCTGTTGCAGCTGCAGACGAGAAGGTCAAGCAAGTGCGAACTGATGTGGCAAAATTTGGTCAAGCCCAGCGAGCCGCTGAGACCGATGTGAGTTTTGGCTTTGACAGTGTGTACAGGTACCGCAAGAAATGCAGCGCACTGTGACGCGCGCGACAAACCTATAGTGCCCCATGCAAGGCGTGTTTCAGTGGTGACAAAAGCGTGCTGCCACCTGCCAGCGGCAGCGCGTTCGAGTAGTGTCGCAAGGGAGAGCTACAGCCTCAAAGCACAGTCCGGCTAATGCTGGGCAATTCGATGTTCGATTGACGGGTTGAAGACTTCCCCCTTGTTGCTGCGGAGGCGGCCTAGCCATGGTTTTGACTTGCATGTCCAACTGACCTCGTCGTATAGGGTCAGTTGGACTCCAAAAAAGCACTAAAACTGTTCAACTGGATTTCGCCAGGAAACGGCGCCGGATGCAGATGCTGCGGGTGCACCGGCCAAGGAGGCCTTCGAAGCTGTTGGAAAGGAAGCGGAATCTGAATTGTTGAGGTGTTGTATGTGTTTGTATGTTTTTTCTCTAGGGCTCCATGTGGAATAATGAATAGGCAGGTGTGTGCTCAGTGGGTTTCAAAAAGTTTGAGCACTGGCCCTTGAACACTATTTGGTGCGTCAAAAGCACAAGTCTCATTTGGCACGAAAGACGTGCAAAGCACAAGTCCCATGACATGTGTGTCCAGGGTTTTCTCATGCATGAAATCTACTTTCTCAGACATGAGGAGTCACCAGTCACGGGTGTATTCGGTCGGTTGGTGTGGGCCGCGTGCAGTTTTGTGAGGAACCAAGGAGGATAATTTGCTTAGTCCACAACAAATGTGCCCGACCGTCCCAGACACTCCATGAGGCTGGCATATGTGCTACATTTAGGTGTTTTCAGGGGTCACTGTATAGGCATATATGACATGGAGTGTACATGGGTGTTCCCATGTCCACCATTCAGTTCCTGCCGGCTAGAAGTTCCCATTCCTGCCCAGTTCCGTATGTGCACCAGCCGCCAAAACCGAAACTGCTGTTAACGGTAGCAGCTGGGTGTCCACCGGTCAGCCGCCAAAGTCGTTGAGATCCCACGGGTTTTTTGGGGTCACTTCGATCCTATCGAGGTCACTTATAACTGAAAGAGAGACTCCAAAGAGGTCACTGACTGAAGATCTTTCACCGGGCGGAAAGTCCTTCAGTTCACCTGATTTTTTTCCGCCGCAACGGCGGCACTGGACCTTCACTGGACCCGTGGAGTTCGAGGCCAGAAGAGATGTGCAGGGCACTCAGACAACCCCACGACGGAGGGTCCGACTTGGGACGTCTTTGGGTAAGAAAGATGTGAACAAACTCATATAGATCACATCGCGTGGGGCGTGGTCCCCAAATAGATAGACACGGTTATTTAAAAATACATTTCCGAACGGGATCTACTTTTAATCTTTGGAGGTCTCTATACTCCCGAGCGCCCACTTTTGGGAGGACCCAGGGTGTTTGGTCTTTGGAGGTCTCTATACTTCCGCGACCATGTGGTTTGCCTGGACGGCCTCAATTGGGTGACAAGAGGTCTCATCACTTAACCGGTGAGAAGGTTTGAAATCACTCACCTCACCAACTTGCGATCGTGTTTGAACGAGAATTCACAGCCCTTCCACAGAAAACGGGATCGGTATATAATGCAATGAGAAACATTGGTCAGACATTCTGGCTGAGTACCCACAGCCGCTTCTAAGAGTACCGCGCTCTACTTCTCTCTCTCTGGAGCCCTGATGACCAGCCTGGTGGAGCGGAAACGTTGGAGACTTCAGTCCCCAGTCACCGACCGCGGGCGATTCACATGCCCCCGAGGGACCGGGTGTGACAGGGGCACTCCCGATGCAGCGCGACGGTGTTTGAACGGCCCGGTGCATGTTGGTGCTAAAGAATCGTCGGACTGGACTTAAAGACTACGACTTCCAGGGCCTGGATACGATATCCATGGACCATATCGGTCAGGTGGCCTGGCACCTGGATGATGCGATCAGGTGGACCTCAAGATGGTCCATGCCAATCATCCCAGGGTCCCAGACCATTTACAAATTAGCCCCTGAAATCAATCCATCAACCACCCCAAATGCATGCAGGGCACGATGCCAGCCCCACATTGGGCGGTCGCGTCGGCACGATGCTCCCGTTCGCCTGACCGGTTCATGGTCCCCCCAGGCGCGACGTGACGCATGTCTCCGCGTGACACCCAGAGCGGAGCGTTCGCCCGGGTGGAAGACAGCGGGTCTGAGGCAAGGTTCGAGGGTGTTCCACAGGGCGATTCAGGTGTCAAAGTCGGTGGGGAGATGGATTCAATTCTGGATACAGCCTCCTTCCGCGTGGCCGCACGGTGGACATCACATCGGGTGCCGTCACGCAGAGGTGCTGGACCTTCTGCGTCGGCAGCAGGCTGTTGAAAAGGAACAAGAGGAGCAGTCATTGTGTGCATCAGTGGCGTGGTTTCATTGTGTGTGTGTGTCTTTCAATCTTATAATGTTTGGGGAAGCTTGCGGCTTGGAGAATGGATTTCCCAACCAAAAAACGACTCATTCGACGGAGATCGAAGACGGATCGGGCGTGGCCCCAAAGATCGGGTCTGGATTTGGACGCCAAACCCAGACACGACCCAGACGGGACTGCCAGTCCGGACTGCCGAGAAACGGCCAGGGGTGGTGCCGGGGGGGTCAATTGATCGGCATATATGGCAGTCCCATGGAGTGTCTGGGAATGTTATGAAGGTGCACATGATTGCAATGTATATTTATTCGACGGACACGAAAAACCCATGTGTTTCGGACTTGGATGTTAACTTATAATTCCTGCTTTAAGGGTGTCCGTTCCGGCATCAGCCGTGGTGAAACAGCCTATGTTGTGCCAACGCATGGCACTGCATGTCTTGCACTGCATGTGTCTTCGCTCCGAAGAAGTGAAGCCGAACCACAAAGGGTTTTCGCGATCGGACGCCATGACGGCGGGCGACGGGCGTCGGGTGATGGTCCGGTCTATTGGAACGCCGTGGAACATGGCCGTGCATCATGGTTCATCCGTTCATCCATCTTCCAGGTGGACACCGAAACGAGCAAACAAACATGCATATGAAATCAAGATACCAGCACCTCCAACAGGTCACCAATTGAAACCTGTTAGGGCCTAACAAACCTCCAAAGGAGACCTGTTGGAAGGTGCTGGTATGAACACTTCTTCCTCGAAATGTCTGGAAGCTTTAGCCAGAGGCCAACAGGACCGACCACCTGCATGTGACTGGTGACCCAGGACCTAGCTGCCAGCTACACCCTAGCTACGCCACCGGAGTCTGTCGCCACCGGCGTCGCTCGTCGCTCGCGCCCCGGCGCCCCGGCCGCGCCGCAGGAGGTCGCCGAGGCTCGGAGGAAAGAGCAGAGGCGACGAGCACGGCGTCGGTTGTGTCGGTCGTGGTTGGACCATGACTGGAGGGGCGAAGCAATGAGTTGGGAGGAGAATCCGAATGAAGATCAACACTGGAATTTTCACGCGAACAAAGGGGTGTGATGCATGATTTTCCCGGGTTGAATCCCCAAACCTAGGGAAAGGTGCTTTCCTTGTTTTGTTTTTGGGGGTTCCTGGGAGCAGCAAACCCAAGCGCTGACGCTCGCTGTGTGAGACACCCGTCGCTCTGCTGGGAGAGACACCCCGGGTGGGGACGTCACTTGACCGGGTTGGAACGGCGGTCGGTGTTCATATTTGAGCTACACACAGAGCTGGAGAACTGAGAATGCCCTGTCAAGCACCTGATTCCTGTCATCTCCAAGACAAATGAAGAGGAAGTTTGGAAGCTATGCCTTTTTCGATCTTGGCCACTTGGAAGTGCAAGGAACCCTCCCAAATCGTCCGGATCGGATGGGTATGTGGGCAGCGTCGTAGTCCGGATCTGGTGGAGATGTCACAAGAATCTGGACCATCCAATGGGTGTCCTGTCTGGAGATCCCGAGTCGTAGTGCAGGGTAGGGCAGGACACCCAGAACGAGTGGTCGTGGTTCAGTTCCGTTGTTTGGTGGGATTTCCCTCATAGTGGCTTGCCGGATACCGTATGTCATGGTATTTGATCACTTGATGCATCGCGAGGCTGCAAGCCCAGAAGCAAGAGGAAAGACGAGCCGAGGAGGAGCGACAAAAGCAGGCCCAGCAGGCACTCCAAATGCAGGCGCACCTGCCTTCGGGGGCCGCGCTCGCTCGGATGGGTCGCTCCACCCGCCATGTTCACGAGGAGGTCGGTCGTCCAGACCGAAGGCCGCGAGGGAGTCCGACGGTCGTCCACCAGGTAGGTCAAGTGGTTCGGCGTCCAGGTGCCCTGAGTCGTGGTATAGAAAGTTGGTGGATTCCCAGTGGGTTATCTATACCCCCAATTGGCAGTTCCAGTGCTTTGGGAAGTTGCACTCCAAAAGAGTCCATGAAATCCGTGGATGGAGAAGAAGTGGGCCGCGCGGCCAGAAAAGCATTCTCCGAGCTGCGATGTGTCAGGGCGTGTGACGGTGTTGTTCCAACCCAGACACTCCGGGGGACTGGCATATTTATATACATCGACCGCGACTTCAACCACCAATCATGTATCCCAGACACGACCTGTCTGGGCTACTGTACACCTCTCGGTGGTCGGAAGCGGTGAAGCGACGATTCCGATAACTGGTAGCATTGTAGCATCTAGTAGCAGTAGTTACGTTGCAACTATATATAAAGCTACCCTAAGAATCTGGGCCCTCAAGTGGAGGGTCCGGACCCACCCCTTGCCATGAAGGGCCCAAAAGATTCTCAGAAGAAAGAAATCAACTACCCAGACGCTCATGGACCCTCCTAAGTAGGGGCCGGACCCTCATATCGAGGGGTCCGGACCCTCAAATCCCTAGGGTTTCGAGGGATCAGTCGAGCTGTTTGGAGCGTCTGGCTAATTGTTGCTTTTGTTGACGGTCTTTTTGTAGTATATTGTGACGTTGGCGCGATGTTTCTCTTGAACACGACCCAGGCGTCCGACGTCCAACCTCCGCACGTCCAGGCTCAGTACCAGCAGATGCAGATGCAGATGCAATGGGCTCAACACGCCGAATTGCTTCAGTGGCTCGGTCCGGGAATGCAGTGAGATCAGCGGTGAACGCCTGATCAGCTGGGAAGTATAGGAAAACCTATGAAAACCTTTAGGAAAACCTATGAAGTCTATATGAAACTTGCCAGCTTTTGCTTTTTGTGGAGGGGTTTTGGGCTTGGAGCTTGAGGGGTTTTGGGAGATCCCTAGACATGTCTCAATGGTTTTCCCTAGACATGGTGTGGTGAAGAAGTTTCTTCTTCAAGAGCGCGGGCATGGCCACATTTGTGAGCGGAAGATGCAGATTCTATATGAGACTCCCTTTGCTGGAATAGGTCGGCGAACATTGGTGAGATATTGCATGGATACAGTACAGTTGGCAGAAATCATGGATACATCTGTTTCGGGAAAAAAAACATGATATCGATAGATGGACTTGTATCCATGTTCAGTTGTGTATGTGAATGCATTTCTGTCTTGGGACACCAAACGACCGTGATGTTCACGAACCTGGCTTGGTCCCTTCACGGCGTGGCTTGGCCAACACCGTTCGTTAAGGCCACGCCACCGTCCAGGTGGTCAATATGGATCCCAGACACCAGAAGTAATGCATGGGACTGGAATAGGTCATGTGCCGCCCCAAACCCCCATGGATTCCACCTATGTATCCCGTTTGGCCTCACAGGTCGCACCTTCGTTTCGTTTCGGTGGGACTGGGGGCCCGGGTGTCATGTTCGGGTCCAGTCATACCGATGGTGGTGAGGAGGTATAGCGTATGCAAAGATACGTCTGGAGTGTCTGGAGTATCTGGGCCATGTTGATTCCAGTTTTGGCAAATCATCCGGTCAGAAACGCTGATCCGCTCATCATCGCCACCCAAATCACCCAGGGCTGACCTGACAGACCCCGGGCTGACCTCCCGGGTGTGAGGCTGACCAGACCTGCTTTGATGAATGTGTTGCCCATTGTGGTTCTATCACCGTGTGTTACCCTTCAGAATCCTTCAGCACCAGTCGTCAGTGGAGCGGCTTTTGCTCGTAGCTGCACTTGGTGCTTCGCCTTGCCGAAGTCCAGTCCGACGAACATGAGCGGGAGCCACCGAATCAGTGTTCCGGACATGCCTGACATCGGAGTCCTCTTGAAAGTCAGAGTTTTTTTGAACTTACAGTGGTTTCAGAGTAGATGGCACAGACCCCAAGATGTCCTTTAGATGAGGGTCCATATAAAGACATGCATTGTTCCATGCTTTCTTGAAGAACATCTCCCGAACATCATCAAAGCCGACTGGACGCTCCGGACAGGACACTGAGCTCGGCTTTGAGCCACGGGTCTGTGATGCACCGGTAGTACTTGGTGCCAGACTGATGAGTTTTTGTTCGAGGGGGCTGATGTTTGTTGTGCAATTCTCAAATAATGTGGGTCTGTCCTATTACCTGTAACAGTCAGTAAACGGTTAAACAGTTAATCACCACTAACCATCATTCATCCCCTGATATATACCCAACAAATCCCAACAAATCATCGTCAAATCCCATCAACTCCTCCCCAGACCATCCAGCATAGACTTGATGATGGGCCCATGGATTTGTTGGATGGATTGGGCATGGGGTCATTTCATGGGGGTTACATGGATCGGTCACTCTTCCAGTCCCGGTCGGAAGATCACTCCCGTGAACTCGCTATTGGCTCGCTGAAGACTCTCCCTCCCCTGGCCTGCCCAACCATCTCAGGCGGCACCTCTTGGGCGCCTTTCCCGGTGCTTTTCCCGGCTTTCCCGGCGCTTGCGGCTTTGGGACGCACCAACCTCGGGGGGTGGACGGCTCGGCTCGGCTCGCCGCGAGTTGGTGGACGCGGGGCGATCCGACCGGGCTCGGGCTCGGGAGAGCGCAAGCAGGTTGAATTGGATGAAGGCTAGAGGCTAGAGCTTGATTTGGAGCTTGATTAGGCCTATAGAGCTTGATTTGGAGCTCAAAGCAGCTTGCTGATCGGCCCATTCAGCTCCAAGGCCCATGACAGCCTTGCAGGTGCGCGGCGGGGTTTGGTTTGCCCCGCCCCGCGCGGCGCGGTTTGAACGATGTACGTCATAAGCCAGACACTCCATATGTATATGCCATATGCCTACATTGACTGCTGAGATCACCCCAATGTATGGTTAAATACGGCATGACATGTTGTGTTTGGGTATTACAGAGCTGTATACGTGTTTGTGTCAGGACGCGGCTGGATGTGTGTTTTTCTTTTGCCTTGCATTTCGATGTGGTGAAAGATCCATCCCACGACTCTTTGGAAAATTTTACGCACCACCTGAGAATGTGAGAATCTTCCAGGGTCTTCCACCCATTGAATCTGTTTTGGGGTAGATCCAGATGTCTCCCGTTCTCACTCTTCCACGGTTGGCCTATTCTGCGGAGGCAGCTCCATCGGTGTGTGCATCTTAGTCGAGCGCGCCCACTCGACTCTCAACGAAACACCGGGCGCTTCGCAACCACACTCGATGTTTGTAGGGGCCCTGAAAACCATGAAAAACACAGGTTTTCACATATACAAAAAAAACATGCTTTTTGCTAGGGAACACCAGGTTTTTGATGGGCCCTTGGTGGATCCTATAGGTATTTGATGCCTCATTGACTCGTGAAACCCCATGAGCCTGAACTGATCAGCTGCCAGCCTCAGTGCCAGTCGCATGCCTGTCGTGTTTGGGCAGAAATGGCGAGGATGTTTTCAGGAAGACGTACGACGTCGCAGTTACGACGGAGTCACACATGGGCAATCCTATACGGGTACTTTCAACATCTGCGGACAGATCTTTGTCAAGTGCCAGTACCTATAGCTGAAGTAGGATGTGGAAGCGAGGGGCTTTTGATGAAACGACGCTAGAGAATATGCCGACCTCCTATCAGAAAAAACCTTTGGTCAGTCTGCCGAACCTCTCAATGAATCGGTCGCTCCAACTTCGGCGCGATCTTGGGCGGCTTCTCTTCCGATGGTCCTTACAGTGCAGTCCGGATATGACTGCTTCGCTGGACCCGACTTCAAACTCATCCCACCCATTCCCACCCAGACGCTCCTGTTACAGACCTTTCCTGGTCCCTCAAAACCATAGGGATTTGAGGGTGTTTGGACCCTCCATATCAGGGTACCCCTACTTAGCAGGGTTCTTTACTGCGTCTAGGCAGTCAGAATGTGAAGTTGAAGCTTCATGTCGACTCAGAACCACTTGAAGACAAGTTGTTCTTCTTCGCTTCATGGCAAGTTGAAGCTTCGTTTGGGTGAGTTTGGATGTTCAAAAGCCACACAAATCACGTCCAAACGTGAAGGTGATTTGATTTCCTGTCCAAATCATATCCACTTTCATGTCTGCGCCTTGATGAGGCCAGCAGGACCAGTGCCCGGCGTGGTCTCGAAGGTGATGCGGAAACGTGCGGCATGTGGCGGTCGAAAGGGTGGGGGAGGCACCTGCGAGCCCTGTGGGGCCAGAGAGAGTTTTCGTCCACTAGCTACAGGAAAAGCCTACAGTAATTCCTGGAATCCTGATGGAGACCAACAGAAAACAGGTACGAAACAGCAAAATCCTAGCCAACAACAACGAGCAAGTCCCAAGGAGCGAAAAATCACCCCATCTCACATTACCTTATTTAAGAGGTACAGCCCAATTAAAGATCCTTAAAGCTCACATGATCAGTCCTGATCAGCCGTGCTCAGTCATGCCAGTCATGTATTTCATCACTCCTCCCAGCGCCGGAGGCATCGGCTCCACCGCCGAAGCCGGCCGACGCCGCGTCGTGCGGCACCCAGCGGCTTCGGCTTCACCGGTAGAAGCTCGGATGGGATGCCAAGAAGAAGAAGAAGGAGCAAGTCCCCTCGTTTGGAAGGACCGAAGGGTCGAAGATCAGCTTGTTTTGAATGGTTTTAACCACGTGGTTAGAGTATGTTAGAGTTCTTTTTCTTCTTGTTTCGAGTCCAAGAAACGATCATGTTCTCTTGATTAGAGGTTACAGTAATTCTGATTCTGTTTCTGGCGATTTTCACCCTCTTTACAGTGGTTTCAGAGTAGATGGCACAACGCCACAAATTTGGTCCATTTGCACTGTTTTGTGAGATAACATCATCAGGAGTGGGCATCAGATTTGTACTGATCAGCTTCCATCAGGCACTTGGAATGTGTGAAGTCATGAATCCGAGGCCGGCTGGCCCGGCGCAGGCAATTGATGGGAGCAAGGGATGTTGACCTGCAGAAAACCCTGAAAGATGTTCCCTTGAGAAATTGATTTCACCTCTTGGAGATGAACACAAATAAAAGCTCAATGTTATGAAGATAGCAATGAATATTTAGAGTTCTTCTTGTTGCATCATTGGATACCAATCCGGAAGTCTTGGCTCAAGCATCCTGAATCACGAGAAAGCTCTGAGAATAGCAGAGAAATTGACACAGGAATTGACTCAGGTTGACATCGCATGAAATTTTGTGTTTGAATCGTACAGGTCATTATTTCACAGGATGCCCAGATTGATCCTTGATAAGCAGGATCATCATGATCTATCATGACCCAAGCGAGTCCGAGACAAAGACAGCTTGACAGCTTGACAGCTTGCTAGCTCTGGCACTTGGATTCCAATAGGGACTATGATGCAATACATCAAACAGATCAACAATCAGCAAAGAAAGAGAGCCTTCAGAGAGCTTATACCATCGTGCGCCCTGTTGTTGATCACATGATTTGCTAAGAGGCTAAGAACTTCGATGTTTGTCATCTTTGTTTTATGCGAGCTGCTTGGGTGGTGCGCCAGACCCAGTCACCTGCACGTGACATGGCTTGCAGAATGCTCCACCATGGAGGTGTGGCCGATGAAGGTACCAACCACCCTGGCGCCCTGCCTGGGGGCAGAGGGGAGAGACTTTGAGCTACTCTCTTGCAGGTGCATCTTTTGCTACTTCCATTGGTGGCTGCGGAGTTGCAAGGCAGAAGGGCTGGCGGCTGGCGAAAAACCATGGGGATGTTTGTTGATGAACAGCTTGATTTAAGCAAAGAAGTTGGTGCAGTTACGGAGTGATTCCTGTTTTAGCCCGGTTTTAACCACGGAATCGAGTTGCTCAATAGGCCCTAGGCCAAACATTAAGCTGATTTGTGAGTAACCCTGGAACAGCAACTCTCTGAACATCTCTGAACACGAATAGAACAAGAACTGAACATAAGTCAACTGTTCTACTATGAACTACTATTCAATATCAGTCCTTCGTTCCATATTCCCACAACTCTGCGTCACTCAGACACCTTGATTTATCCCACTCCGAGTGAAGACCCGGATGAATCGGTTTTAGGGCCGTTCCGAGCGAAACGCTTAGATCATATGATCACCAGCCAAGTTGCAGGACGGACCCGCGGTGCCCGGGGCGGCCGGCGGAACGGAGCGAGGGAAAGCGAGCGAGCGTCCTTTGCCGTGGCGTGGCGTGGAGCTTGTTCGGCTCACAGAGCTGCAAGGACTGTGTGATCAGAAAAAGTGAGATCCTTCAGTCCCTATACCTCCAGTCGTACCTCCAAACCACCATCGGTATGGGACCCGAACATGACACCCAGGCCCCCAGTCCCACTGAAACGAAACGAAGGTGCGACCGGAGACCAAACGGGTGAGATCCTGTGGCCTCGATCCTTGGATCCACCAACAGGAGAGCAGGAGAGCTGCTGCATCAGGCTTTTGGGGTCTTCTAGAAATTCGGGAGCTCGTTTTGAACGGTGAGATCATCACCTTCAGGCCACTCTCACCATTCATTGCCCATTGCATTAGCGTCTCAGACCGAAGAACACCACCACCTCCACGTGTTTTTTTCGAAGAAAGCGTCCACCGAAGCTTCACTCCTTCCTCCTCCCGTGGTCTCTCCGCGGTCTCCACACGGTCCAGGAGTTCCGGTCCAGCAAGTGGATTGGACCAGGCGTGGACGTTCGCAGCGCGCGCGAAGCTAGCCCCCCCGTTTCGGGACGTCGAGGGGTGCGGGCAGTCAGACGAGATGGGCTGTGCCACTGGGGACGAAGCGAACATATTTCTTTTTCGGCACAGTATATATACCAGGAGTCACAAAGTGGTGGTGTTTAGTCCCAGCCAGTGAGTGGATAATTCATGGGCACCCCGACTTCCTCCAAGTTCGGCACCCCGTCTTGTGAATGCTGGTGCTCGAGCTTTCTGTGGTGAAATGTTGAAAGAATGTTTGGACTTTCACGCGGATCACATGGTGAGTTGGAGGGTTTTTGGAGGTGGTATGTGTCCAAAAAAGCCTTCCGTATGCACAAGTCTTCACAAGATGTCCCTGAATTTGGGGTGTGAAGTATTTCTATATCCTCAAACGGTTTCATGGAGTGACTCGTCGAGAAGTTCGGACACTTCGGTTCAGAATACGTGGTGCCCCACGTTGGCAGATGTGAATGCACCCAGACTCTCCATGGGACTGGAATAGTTGTGAATAGAGTTGAAATACATTATATAACTATCATTGTATCATTATAATACTGGCCTGCTTTTAGAGAAGTTGATAAGTTGATTTCCAAAAAA
>CAXAMN010021418.1:532710-559118 GCA_963970005.1 Durusdinium trenchii | reverse complement strand
AATATTTTTTGGAAATCAACTTATCAACTTCTTTAAAAGCAGGCCAGAATATAAACATATGTATATATATATATATGGTTATTATGTATCTCTATTTATGGACCATTATGGACCTATATTATGTACATTAACCATTCCATAATGTTCCATACATGGATGGTCTGCGCCAGGAAGAATCCACTTTTTCCACACCACCAACTGGCCTCGTGAGGTTGGATGGTCAGTTTCTGGGTCTTCCAGACTTGCTCCACACGAGGCCCGAAGGGTCAGAGTCCGTGAAGCGCGACATTTCGTGGACCAAAAAAAAGCACGTGTTGCACGCGTGGAAATGAAGGAGAGAGGCTTATGACCCAGACTTCATGGAGGAATCTTGGTGGCCAAGTTTCATGGGCTATGTGGGTGATGCTGCGAAGAGATCACACGGAGTGAGTCATTTGCCGGGTGGTCTTCCACGGTTTTTGTATTTAATTAACGCAGGCATTGTAGGCCAAGTCTTGAGAACGGTAAGAGAATCTGAAGGAAACCAAAACCAACATATCCCTACGGGTCAAGTCTGACCAGGCCTGGTCCTGAAAATTTCATTCTTTTTCGTGGTGCTTTGGTATGATCAACTCCAGTATTTCGGTCCGGATATCTGACCGAAAGGATTTCGGGAAGTCCAGGCCTGGAGGGGCCCTGGTCAACCCTCCTTCTACCTCTTTGCTCTTCAGTGTTTCATGCTCTCCAAACGAAGCTCAGCTCTCCAAACGCCCCCCCAAAGGCCTGACCGTCCCTCGTTGCACCGGACCGAGCTCGCAGGCCGCGCTTCACGGACCTCGCCTCGTTGCGGCAGAGCTGTGCCGGACCTCTGCTCTGGGGCCACGCAGGCGAGGCGAGGTGTTTCGCCCCGCGGAGCGGCGTAGTTTTAGTGCTTTTGGCGGTGAGGGGCTCTAGGGACGGGAAAAAAGGGGTGGAGGGGGGTGGGGTGTTTTCCGGAAAGGCAGACTTGGAGGCGGACCGAGATGACTGAAAGGGAACCGTCCGTGCCGAAAAGTCCATATCTTGTTGAAGAGCTATACTAAAGTACAAAAGGTCAGGGCTCACATTTTTCAGAAAACATTGAAGTGTTAATGTTGTTTGAAAACAAAAGATAGCAATCCCAAAAACCATGCCTACTAGTAGCCTTGTGACATAGTGACTGTACACATCTTGGCGTCATGTCGATTACTGTAATATCTAGTTACTCCCTCTTTCCCGCCCCGGCATAGAAACTAATAGATTTAGATCATTTAGGTACCGAAATGGCCGGCCTTGCCTGTGCAAACACATACCGATGTCGACTCCACTGGGATGTGCGATGTCGAAGAACCAGCGCTTTGGAAGTGCGATCGGACTGGTCGACGGTCGGGACGACTTGGTCGACTTAGAGGTCTGCAGGGATCTGGACTGTCCATGTAGACACAACCGGTGGTAACTTCCCACCTTCCTACGCCGGCGTATGCTCGGCGTGACTTCTTTGTTTGCGTGTGCGGTGTGGGACGGCGTGTGCGGTGTGGGAAGGCTAAAGCGCTAAAAGCATGGGAATGCGGCGCGTTTCCTTACTTGGCTACGGCCAGGATCCATACCTAGATCCATTGGGTATTGCCGCAAAAAATAGGATTTGTCATGACGGCGGAAATCAACGCTGCAAGATTCTCTAGGTATTTCCTTGCCTTCAAGAATAGTGAAAACAATACCCGAAAACAATGCCAAACGGTACCCTCATCGTATGTTTGGATGCCTCGGGAAGCTGGGCAATTTGCACTTGCATAGCTATGACTTCCGATTGTAGGAACTTGCAATCAATGATAGTGTTTCTTTTCCCCGCTCACTCGTCCAACCCTTTTACGTAGCAATTCTAGGAATGCTTGTTTGGGATATTGCATCCACTCTCACCATTCGCAAACCCAAGCAAGCACTCATGCAATGGACAGGTTGGTTGCTCTGTTGGCGATACTTCCCGAAAAAAAAAGAAGGAACCGATTGAAAAATGATAGCAATCCTTAAGTTTCCACCCACTCCTCCCTAGCTTTGCGGAAAAGTCAATTGGCCACATACCTTGCTGAAGAGCTATATATATTTACATGCTCCTGAAAAGATGTTAGAAGCCAATCCGATATAATATAGTGTTGCTGCCCATTTTCTGCTTTTCCAAGTCTTTGACAACATGAATTTCTTGATTTAAAACGATGTGGAAACATGGTCTCGCCGTGAGTAGAGCCGACTCTTCTCAAATCTGCCGCCGGCCGTGGATGTCGCGTTTGATGCCTCAAATTTGCCGCTGTTGAGGCTTTGACTTTGCCGACGACCAGCGAGCCACACAGCTTCAGGCAGTACAGCTATGTCACAGCTACAAGTATTATGTGGAAGGGTTGGACAGTCATGCTCATGTGGCCATGTCGGTACATGTTGCTATGACTCTAAAACCTATATAAGAAAATGGATGAAAAAACACTGCGGGCAAGCGACGTCCACATCATGCTCCTCCACAGCAGATCGAAGGTTTTTCTTGCAGAGAGCTTGTTGGAACTGTTGACTGCCTCAGGACATGATCACGGCAGCAATCCGAGATAGTGCAGCAGGAGCCTCAGAAGGGTTCAGGGAATGTCGAACTAGATTGAAGTGATGTGGCAAAGAATAATTTTGCTATAGCACTGTATGTCTACACCTGACCTTGCTGTTCAACAAACGTTGATAGGACAGAGGGATTAAGTCCGATGTTTGCTGTGGGCACAATCCCTCTTCTGACAAATGTTCTCGTTTTTGTAAGAGCTTTCACCATGTTTGTTGAGTGCACTCAGTGCAAAAGTTGACGATGTGATGTGTTTTCTAAACACCTTTCCGCTGGACGGACGAACTTGTTGAGCTTCAGATTCCTTCGCCCACCCATGATGTGCACAAAATCACCGCGGCCCTCCACTACAGCGCCATGTGTGGGCGTGTGCGAGGGCGCGTATCTTGGTCCGGCTACATTTTATTTGGTCGAAGGTGAGCTCGGTTAGCTCACTGATCTCAGGTGATGTGGCAGGTAATCCAAACTTGTCCAACACTTAGTGCCCGAAGCAGCTAAGCGAAGGCGAAGGCAAAGAGCCAGGGACTAGGCTGACAGGAATGTATGGAGCTAATTAAATTGGAATTGGGTGTTCATAAATGGTTCCATCAAAAAGTTGGACTACATAAATTTCCTCAGACACATTGAGTATCCAGTATCCATTGAGTCATTGAGTTGCTGCGAAGTTCTTGCTCTTGCTCTTGAATTCATGAATTCATTGCTCTTGCTCTTGGAATCTTCATCCATTCCACAGACATTCTGACGTTCGACGTTGCTTTCAGGCACACCTCTGGCTATGAAGCTATTGCTCTTGTTCCTGGAGCAGGTCCTAAAGGCCCCGCAGTGCGACGCTGTGCAGGCGAAGCGAACCCGTTGTTGAGGGATGACCATCCTCACCAGGGCAACCCTTCCCAGTCAGCAAAGGATATATCCCATGGGATATGTCCTATAGTATCATATAGATATGATATGACTAGATGATCAATATGACACAAATTTGTGAACATCCTTTCCTCTTTGAGTTGATCAGGTGATCGCTGCATCAAGTCTCCCAAGTCACTGGGTCTCCTGACCCAGCAGGGCATGGTTTTTTTCGAGGTCTGTGACCCCATCCCCCAATCTGACTCAGCATGACTCAGCATGACCAGCAGGGCGTGGATGGGGGAGACTCCGTTTTTGCGGGTTGTGATCAACGCCAAAGTCCTTCTCCAGGTCAGGTGTCCATTGAAATCAAGAGAAGGTATAAGTTGTATAATATATAGTCTTGGGAACTGTTGGCGTAGGGACTGCGGGCCACCGACCTGGTTGTTTGAGACCAACCCGCATGCATCATAGTAAGGCTTTTCATCGACCGACCTGCATCTCACGAGGCGCCTGGTGAGGCAGATCTACAGGAGGCCAAGGAGGCTCACGTCGCTTTCAACACACTCAAGGAGCGACCAAGTCGTCTTCGAACGCGCGAGCGCGGTCTTCGCCTCTTGCCTTGGAGAGATGTTGTTGGGCCACTGGAATTCCACTGGAAGTGGTCCATGTTGGCTCGTCCCAGGGTTCTTTGTTGTTGTTTTTGCTGTGTTTTCCAACACGGAGGCCACCGCAGCATAGGAAGACAGCACATGGTGCGGACGATATGCCGGCGAGTTGTTGGATGCTGCGACACATGGATTGGCTCGTTAGGCTCGTTATCAGCGGAGCCGCCAGGGGATCCGAGCCGAGCGAACGTGCGTGTTCTGTGTTGGAACTCGGAACTGTATGTGACAGGTATGGCTGCTTCAGGATGTTTTGCCCAAAGAGGACCCAGAGGAGCTGGGTTACCGTCGGCGGTTGACGGGATGTGTCTTGGGAGATCGTTTCGTTCGTCTCTTGAGGGGGTCCAGGGCCTTCGGGCATGCCAGGGCCTTCGGGCCTTCCCTTTTGATCTTTGGTACATGCGACATTCACCCGGGTCAGCATTTAGGATCAGCAATTCTGAAAACTCCGCCACCAGCAGTATTGATGAATTAGTAGATGTTAGTAGGGATTCGGATTCTACCAGGCAATTGACAGTTGTTAGAATAATAGACACCATATTATTCAGAGGTGCATGTGCTTTTTGAAGTTAAATTGTCAGCTATATAGACCCCACATAGATAGGAAAGTAGTTTGGAATCCGTTTCAACGACTATTTGGCGACCTATATAGGTTCTTGGTTCGGATTTTCTGTTCTCCGCTTCTCACCCGAACCTACCCTCCTCGCGGTCCCGGTCAGGCGGTCTTGAAGGGTTGGGATCTTCATCTTACGGAGGCAGGGTTGTTGGGTGGAAGCGGGTTCAAGCGCCCATTCGGGATGGCTCTTCTGGTCGATATGTCCGAGTAATGAGTTAGGTTAAGACCTGAGTGAGGAAGCTCCTCCCTTTTTGGTAAATGCACCAACGCTTGTTCCTTCCTGGGAATGTGCTCGTGAAGTGGGGCCAGTCATGTTCTCATGTTCGCCAAACCGTCACGAGGATGGGGTTGGCTTCTGCCTTCATTGTAGGATCATCATGTGCCAAGCCCCATGCCAAGTACAGTAGACAGAATGAGAGCAGAATGTCCAAGGCAAGAGTCTTCAATCACTACAAGCAGTGTCCTCAGCTCCCCACAAAGCGGATGCTGGAGTGTAGCTCTGAAGGTGATGGAAGCTGCCATTCAGGCTGCACTTCTCAGACTCAAATCATGTGACTGAGGAATCTTTGGCGGGCTGTTTACACCAGAAATGCAGCAGAACGTGATGGCCAGGATGGGATAGCGAACAGCTTTCGGAAGAGGTATGCGCAGTGCGTGGCTGCATCACGGCGGTTCCTCCCATTCTGACAAGCAATCTCGCACTTGCCAGATGTGCTAGGCTAGGTTTATAGATAGATTGACACATGTATTAGATGGATAGATAGGTATACCGGTAGATATTTTGATGATAAAGACTTTTAGACTGCTTTTGGGTTGTTTAATAATGAGATTAACGGGCCATAGGCTATAAACCAGAGGTGCCTTACGTATGAAAGACCTCGATCTATGCTATATGCTATAAGTGTCCACCACCAGGGTTCGACTGCCCAGAAGCAGATCTTTGATAGTTGCACTAGCGGCTCTAACTTTTGAAGTTTTCGTGCGACTTTCAGTCAGTGACCTTTCAAGATCCCAGGCTGAGGTCGCAAAACAGGCCTGTAAAAGGTCACGAAGAGAGACTCCAAAGAGGTCACTTTCAAGGTCTTGTATGTACTTACTTCAGATGATGCATGCTGCCCTTCGATTCAGGAGAATGCTCCAGACTTTGTTGCCATGGCTTTGGATCAAAACCGGACTCTTGGCTTTGCAAGCAGTTGTTCAGCCGAGACTGAGATCAATTGGATGAGAAGTGGATGAGAAGTTCCAAGATGAGTTTGGGCGTCACTTGCTTTGTAAGTTCCCAAGCTGGCGCCAGTTGAGAGCGAGGAACAGTGATCTGAGGAAGGGCGAGCAGAGTCGGTCGAAGAGCTTTTACCAGCTTTGTGGGATGCCCAGTGAGTTGCCCAACCAGCAAAATGGTGGAAGCCGTACATGTTGGGCAAAGCAAACACACGAAACAAAACACCCTCTTCAGAATCGAAAACTGCCCCACCTAACTCCATCGTCCAATGGGCCATGCCTCGCCGTCCAGACCCACCTTGCAGGCCCAGCCGCCCAGGCATCGCAGCACGTGAACGTCCTGGAGGCCGTCTGGGCCCCCGAGTTGCGTCGGTCCCATACGCGGCGGGAGAAAGCGCGTCCTCATGGTGCAGTAGCTAGACGTATGATGTACATTGTTTGGCTAGTTCTGATGACACAGCAAAACATTTAAACAAAAATCAGTTAACAATGATTAACAATGCACAACATGCTGCAAAAAATGCACAGAAAACGCAAACACAACCAGTCACAACAAAATGCAAAGAAAGCAATTGTCCACTTAAACAATGCAAAACCAATGCGCACAAAATGCAAACAGAAAGCAAACAAAAAACAAAACAAAAGCGAAAAAGTACGTTCTGGTCTGTGCGTTGACGGGTTTTTTTGTTTAATGCCTTTAGATTGCCTGTCCTGTTGCGTTGTTTTTGCATTTTTAGGTACATTTTTTGTGCGTTTCCTTGGGAAAACGCATAAAAGAAAACAAACAAAACGCAAAAAATAGATCAGTAAAAACACAAAAACAAAAATATCGCACAAAACACAAAAAGTAATCGCACAAAAAAGGTGGTGTGTGAAATTGGTTGCGCATGTGCATTTTTTGTGCGTTTTTTGTTGCTTTGTGTTGCGTTTATTAAACTTATGGTTTCCGTTTTGTTTGATTTTTTGTGGCTTCCTTTTGCATTTTTTGTGCTTTTTGAGATGCACTCTTTTTGACCAGCTGCCTTTTTTGCCTTTTTACTCGTTTTTAATGCCTTTCTGTTGCATTTCCTGGTCATCATTTCTGAGTGTGGTTCTGCATTTATTTGGCTTTTTCTTGAATCCTTGAGATTTCAGAGTTAGGCTGTAAGGCGCATCATAAATCTAGACCCTAGTTGCAGGTTCGTTCGGGTTTGCTGATGCTGAAGGGGTGCCCTATGGTGCCCTTTAAGATGTTTTTCTATATAATGTTGGATCTTAATTAGCAAAACGGGTCCCTCTAGCAAACAATCGAGGGAGTATGAATAGAATCCCCGCCCACAAGAACCATTAGTAGTATTCGTAGCAGTAGCAGTAGTAGTAGTCGTAGTAATAATAATAGCAATCGCAGCAGTAGTAGTACTATACTAGTAGGCGTAGTAGTATAAGAGTTACATAAGGATTTGAAAGGGCAGCAATCAATAAGAAACTACTTTTTGCCCTTGGGGTTCCAAGTTTGCTTAAGAATACTACCCCCATCCACCCCTAAACAATTGATATTCTTCACTTTCCCTGGGCTTGTGTACTACCCCCTTCAAAAATTGTTTGGAGCAATGAAATCGTTGAGTTTAATAAGGGTTTTTGAACACGATTTCAGGTCAGAATTCCGTGAATCAAGCGAACCTCAGAAGAGCTAAGTAAGGATGTTAATGGGGGAGCAATAGCAGAACAAAGTGAAAAGACATTTTTCCCTCCCACTAAACTATTCAGGGTGTTGGAATAATCTGGCGAACACTTTTTACTATTCCGTCCCATTATCCCATTATACTACAGTAATTTGGATGCGACATTGCGGCATTGCCCTGATGGGTTTTCCAGCGAGATGTTTCCCTTCAGCCCGCACTAATCCCGAGTACCTATTTAAAAGCGGACCCCAATTAAGAAAGTCATGTCGGATCCCCCTATAGATACGGTTTATATTTGTTGTTAAATAACCGCCCTTTCAAGCTGCTACTAAACTACCAACATGGCCGATTTTGGAGGGGTTTTTCTTATTAGGTTCCAAAAACAACCGTAACTGCCCACCTCTGTCCGCCCTGTCTATCCACCATGACACACCGCGCTTACACCAGCAGGCTATTCCCTCCCCCAATGGCACGGACTCACGCAAACGCACTTGCCACCGAGGTCATGCACAGCGACATCACCTTTCGAAAGCTTTAGCTGTTAGTCTACTGAAGAATCACTATTCTAATGAAGGTTTTTGCAGGGGAAAACCCTTCGATCTGGAGGTTTTTTGCATTCTTGATACGAGTTTAATAAAGGATTTTGTATAAAATTTTCCTGGAGTAATTTTTTGGTGTTGAAACTCTTTCCAGGTGACCCTATTTTGGACTCCCCGATTTCAGGGACCCACTATTAGAAAAAATGCGACCGAGGTTTCCTTATTAGGGGGGGGGGCCCTCGTGTTTTTTAATAGGTGGAAGGGACTACACGTTGCCCATTCAAAGCGGCGGTGGATCGGCATCGAAACTTCCGGTCCATTCCTTTGATGAGTTGAGGCTTTGAGGCGTTTATATACTTGTGGTGCAAACTTGTGTTGTTTGCCGGCTTGCAAGCACTTGGAAGATCTTGGAAGGAACAAACCATCCAAGCAGAGAATTCTTGGATGGCATTCACAGCGTCAGTTGCAGATGAGATCAAGCACATCGACGATGCTGTTGGGGACATCGAACACAGAGAAACCGATCGGTTGCAGGCTTGGATGCAGCAACAACACGACAAAGTCAATCAGGAAAAGAAGGATCCATGACATGGGCTGTTTTACTGTGGGATGTTTTTCGCAGTTTAACTTGCATAGCTCCAAGGAAATTGGTTGTGAGAACGGGCCAGTTGTGAGATTGCTCAAGGTGAAGATCATGTATAGCATGAATTGTTGAGGGCCGTTCCTTTTCATTTTGTGTTCAAAACGATTGCTTGACTTGCGCTCATACCATGCACAACCATTCACTTTACCTTCCTGGCCTGGCAAAGCCAGTTTGGAAGATGTCGCAGAACGTGTTGCCCACCACGACAGGTGATGGTAGAACACATGTATTAATCCCTAGAGCTCCAACCATATCCTCAGAAGGTGGTTAGAACCCCCAAACCCACCCCAATCATCTTCTCAGGAGCCAAGAGCCCTAGGGAATTCACGCTTCAGCCGATCCAAATTGAGCCGCTTGCATGCGGCCAAGCGGCTTGGGCGGTGAGATCGTCTCACCGCAAGCGGAACCGCTTCGTCCCGGGAAGCGAATCAAGCGGAGTTCGTACCGGACGCACCGCGGAGTTCGCGGCGGAGTTCGTACTCCGACGCAGCAGATCAAGGAGTGTTTGCATTCTTTTCAATGTCGCATTGAGACTGGCCACGGACATCAACTACACGTGAGCAATGTTTGGGCAGCCAGCAAGCTAAGGGCTGCCGCCTGCTCATTCCGTGCCAAGTAAGTAGAGAGGTGGGAGTCTGTATGAGTCTGTCTTAAGCGCCAGCTAAACCTTTTTGCACAATGCGGTTCCGACAGAATCCGGTCGATGAACTCCGCCTAGCCTACTTAGGGCATATCGGCGTGCACCACCCCACATATGGCCATTTCAACATTTCCTTGAGGAAAAGCATGGAGGTCAGATGAGGTCAGACGGTTGGTCTATCTTTTTTCCATGGCAAGCCGACCGTTCGACACAGGCAGGCCGATGGGGTCAGCTGGTGGAAGGTTGAACACTCAGACGGACCGCACCGCACCCGGCGCGGACGTCCCGGCGCGTGCCTTGACGCAGCGATCAGGTCCAGTACCTTCGAAGATGCGGCTCATCGGAAATAGTCTTTCTTTGTATTGGCAGGCAGGTCACGTCTCTCGGGGTCCATTGGCAGGTCGCACGGAAATCCCCCAAAGTAGCTGGAGTGGACTTTTTTTGGTTGGAGTTTCGGATGTCATGTGTCACCTTGGACAACGTCAGACTCATGAGATTCACAGCTTGTGTTTGAGTCTGAATGCCGTTTGCAGCAATAAACCAACTGCATGTGTATGTTTCATTAATAGGACTCAACGTGACTCAATTAAGGGCACAAGAATGTCAAACATTATAAAGTAGGAACACCACATATTTGTAAATGAATGTTGCCACCCCTTTACCCTGCCCCAGGCCCGCGCATTGTCAGAACTCGTAGTGGCCATAGTGAATGCCACCGCAGAACTTCAAGCTGACTTGTCAAGTCTTGTCAGTATGCATATATGAATATGATTCTAGCATATTCAACCCAGATCATTGCATTCCGCACAGGTTTCTGTCAGTCATCGGCATTTGCATATTTTACCAAAGTAATTAATCGACAGCAAGCCTTCACTTTCATTCTGATATATATATATATATGTTATATATTATATGTATATAATGCATCCACCAAACCTGAGAGTTTGTTTCTTCCTAGACTTTACAGTTGACTGTGACTCGACCAAGCTTGGAGCATCCTTCCTCTCCAGCACTGGCCAAGAAATGGCCCCTCGGCTGGGCTGCTGGGCGGGCGAAGATCGATGTATGTCCTAGCCTTCCAAGATACATATAGACCCATTAAACGAAAGGTCGACCTGGTTTTGTAGCATAGAATCCCTAGACAAAAAATGGTTGTTTGGCATCTATTCAATCAATGGTGGTTGGAATCATAGGGTACAGACAGAATGTTCTTTTCTTTTCTTTCTTTTCCTGTGTGGCCAACATTTCCTCCCGAAACTGGGCGAGTTGTGGTGGCATGTGTTCGGCAATGTGTGAGCAGTAAGATGCAGCACATACAGCCTAGCCACCCTTAAAATTACAGTGGTTGTTGCAATCCTTGCCCCCAACATTCACCCACCCTGCCAAGAAACAATGGCCAAGCATAGTATCGTTCATGTTCGGATCACCAACTTTGTGCGGTTGATGTGCGGCTCACTTCTCTATTCCGGAAACTGTATACATACTATAATAATAGTACAAAAACAATACACAACATACAAAAAAACACATAAACATCACAAATGCATAAATGTGCGCATGATTTCAATTGACGAGATGTCCATCCTGGATCCTTGTAGCCGGCCACCCGGCCACCAGGGCCCGTACCTTCGTACCTCGCCCGTGACTAGGCAGGACGCTTCACCGATTTCCTGCCACGGGCGACGCAGGGCAAAGCTCCTTGGGGCGCCTTCGACGGAAAGACAGCTCGAGGAAAGCAGCCTTGGGCGTAAAAAAAACAACACGACCAAATCGAACCATTAAACCAAGACGATTTTCATGCGACGTTGGTTTTCGTTGTATACCATGACTTGCGTGCGACGGGTTAGGGGGTTTTTGGGGTTGACCAAATCGTGATGAAGGAAAGCCCCAAGCCTAGAGATGTGAACAAATTATGGATCACTGGAACTTTTGAGGGTTTAGTAGAAAGTTTGATTTTGGATGCATCCACAGTCAACCTTCAAGTTCTTAAAGCAGCATCGATGATGAGTTGTATCCCACAGGATCACCCAGTTTTTGACCCCAAGAAGCAGATTTAATTTGAAAGATCTGACATTTGCGGCATTTGAGGCTCCAGACTTGCTCCGCAGCACTCCTAGGAAGTCCATGCTTGTAGGATTTCCTCCCATGATTACCAAGTATTACCTATGATATGCTATGATCATTTTCGGGTCGGTGGGATGCCCTTTTTCAACATCCCAAGTCGTTTCTGGTCATGTTCAAATGCGTTCAACATCACATGGACAGATCCCATGAAATAACAACTGTATGGTATAACACATATTAAAACCCTTAATGCATCAATGATCAAATAACGATCCTATGGATCCGATCACTCCCTAGGGCTCCAGTCGTACCTCCTCAGAAGGTATGACTGGACCCACTAAACCCACCCTAAACACCACCTCAGAAGGTACTTGGAGCCCTAGGGACTCTCTTGGTCCTTGGTTTTGATGGATTTCGGCACCTGCACACACCGAGGCAATGCATCCACCGAGCTCGAGCTCCTCTGTGGCGCCTGTCCCAACGACCAGGACTGCAGCGAGACGATGGGCGGATCGACGTGACCGTGGCGGGTGACCGTGACCGTGCCCAGGACTGGAGATGGCCTCATTCCTGTGGGGTGCCACAACGGCTGCGGGGTCTGCCGGGGGTGGAAGGGGTGGGTCGGGGTCTTGGTTGGGACTGTTTACAGATCCGGTGGGAACAAAGAACTGTGAGGACAGTTCAAAAAGAAGTGTGAGAAGTGGACTTTGAGACGTGATGCTTTAAGATGAAGGGCGACTTGGTATGTGCCTGTGAGCCTTTTTCTTGCATGGCCTGAGGTGTTGGGGTGTGGATTCATCCAATCTTGCCAATGGTGAAGGCTGGCGAAGACTTCGCGCGAAGACGCACCATGTTTGTGATATGCCATGAATGTTCTGCAGGTAGACACTCAACGAGCTCTACACGCAAGTGGCGCAGAAGGGGTGCTGGAACTCAGCATGAGAAACATCGAAAAGTCATGAACCGCGAGTACATTTGCGCTTGAAAGTCCCACTGGTTAGATAAAGAGCTCCTCAGGAGCTTTGTTCTCTGGAAGCTGCAAAATGAGATGCTCTTAAGAAGATGAGGTAAAGGTTCAGAAAGCTGCAGGGTTTCAACTACTGCATGAAGTCACTGCTCTCAACTGCTCAACAGGATCAGGAAGGCAGGTTGGCCAAGCTTAGGAAATGTGATGCAGCTTGGCCATTCAGGGCAACTCTAACCTATTTCTTTTACCACTGCTCCACATGAGCCGCAACTTGGACCGATGAGCTGAAGTCGCGGAGCTGCGCAGACACCTCACCCGAAACATCTCAAGACATGGGAACCCAATCATGAGGCTGTCGCGACATTTCTTCGAAAGCACGACGTGACTTGGCAACTTGCAGATCGGGAGGGGCACAACATGGGACCTGCGCAGAGACTGGCGCGCACGACTGGTGTGTGTGAGCACGAAGCTACAAGTACACACTTGTTGCAATTCGTGTTTGGTACTTCAGTTCCGATGACCTCGCTGGCGAGCCGCTTTTCTTCGACGCCTGGCACCGGGGGCCAGGCGGTGATTCACTTCCGTTGCTTCCCCTTCTTCGGAGGCGGCCGTTTTCGTGTGCGGTTTGGGCGGGAGCCGAACTCGGTGGGAGACCGCTGTTCTCAACGCAGGGAGTCTGGTGGAGTCTGCTGAGCGGTCACCTATTTAGATGATTTCGATGCCCTTTACTTGGGATGAGTCCCAAAGGTTTTGAAGTAGGGAGATCTAGCAACAGACCCCCTGGAAGAAAGGAAATAGACCCGTTTGCCCATTGGTTGGACGTCTGCCTGAACATATATACATTCCACAATGGTGTTTTCCTGAGTTCGTTTGACAATAAACAAGACGAAGCACTATTTGGGTGTTCAGGCACAAGGCAACCAAGTAGCCGCTGTTTCGGACAGACCAACCGATCATCGGTGAATGTCTTGACCAATCGAGGCCAGTATCCTCTTGCGGCCTTCTCTCTCTATGCGGCGTTACCTCCCAGTCTTGCTGTGAGAACCTGAGGATGGGAAACATCTATCAAGGCTTTGCGGAGTTTGTTTGCTGTTGCTGGTGGTGTTGTTGTTGTTGTTGTTGTTCTATCCCTTTTTGGAGACATGAGACCTGGGATGTTGAAAGAGATCCTCGTCTCCTCGTCCCACAGAATGTGCTCGCCTTTTGGAGTGCTTGCTCGCGAATCCTACGGGAGTCTTTGGGAGTGGGGGGGGGTTCGACCACCCACCTCAAAACTGCACATTGACATGTTTTACTTGCAAAAACCGCTGGCAGATGGCCGAACTGAGCCGCACGTGTGGCGCGATGGTCTTGACATGACCAAACCACGAACATCAGGTGCAGGACGACTTGCGCTTCATCATCGTGGCGGGGCCCTTGGGCCAGCGAGAGCCTCAGAGCTCACAAATGCGGAAGACGCAGGTGAACAGATGTGTTAACAGCATAGGTGAACCGCATAGCATGACAGGTTTTATATCGTTGTGTCCCACTTCTGGTCACTTCATGGCATGTTTTTTGCGTCAAGAGGAGCTACCAAGTGGTGAATTATGGCGCCATAGTCATATCGCTTCCATCACTTGCAGCTCCTGAAATCACGAAACGTGTATATGAAATATCATGAAGATCACCTCAAATGGCAGCAGCTCCCGTCAGTAGACTTAGATACAAGCTATGCCTCGAGGAACTAGCTGTCCAAGAACGATCAAGATGCAAAGCATCACTGTAGCCTGTTGTTGGGCAGAGGCTTACATAACTGATAAGTCTGTGTATATATGCAAAACGACCTCACTATGGTACAATGACAGAACACCCTCACTAGGGGCCTTTATTTTGTGTTTTGATCTTCCACGTCAAAACGGTTTCCTGGAAGACCAGTTTCCTGTAAACAACGACGGTAGTTCGGGGTAACTCATGGGAAACCCTACATTCCTAGTTACTAACACGGAAGTGGAAACAACCTGTTTGTAGAGGAAATGGACATTCTACGCGGCATGGTCCACTTCGATGATAGTTTCAGGGAGTGTATGCTAATTCAGTGGATCTTGATTAATAATCACTCCTATTGGGATTCAATCACCTCTTCATATGGCGAGTTTATTAGTCAGGATTATTGTTTAATCCACCAATTATTGTACAAAAAAAGACTGTTTGGATTCCAACAATAATCAAACAAACCTGGGATGATTCCAACCACTTCTGTTTATTGATCAAGATCCTACATGATGTGTTCTACCTTCATGGCTTCCAACCACTCCTTTAATGCGAGGCCGTGTGCTGCGGCGGCCCGAGCGTTAGCCGCCTTCTTGCAAAAGCGCTTTCCGCAGGCTCCGGGCGGAGGAGTTCGGAATCCGATCATGTTTGCGCTAAGAGAAGCTACTAGGAACAAGTGCATCGCTTCTAGTAACTAGTAGTAACAATGTTTGCTATTAGAATATAGCTGCAATGTTTTCATGTTTGGGCCTTAGGTAGATGGTCAAGCGCGGGTCCACAGCGGTCGGATCCAGGCCAGCGTGGTGGAGAAGTTCAACGGGTCGGCTCCAGAGGGTCTACTCTCCGAGGAGAGGTTTTCAGACAGAGTGAAGGTGGAGAGGAGGTTGTTTGGGGAGTGGGAGGCGTGGGAGTGGAGAGTGATGGCTGGGGAATGGAGTTTGGGTTGCGGTTTTGGATGTCTTTTGGGGTTTGTTGGGGTTGGAAAGGACACTTGGAGTGTCAAGAAGATGTAGGTGGACATGGATCGACGTGGGTAGGAGAGGAAGTTTGTCATCCATGTGCGACGGTTGTAGAAAGAAGAGAAAGAATCAAAGGGTGCATCGAGTTAGTTCCTATGAGTTTAAATGGCATCTCCGCACAGGTATAAGCACATATGAACCGCAGCAATATAGATCAATGGCAATGGGTGGAAAAGCTGTGACTTTTGGGAGGCCGTTCCAAGCATCTTGGAAGTACATGAATTCTATCCTCATATATCCTCATAAATAAGTATGTGTGATAGCATGTGATAGCTTTTTGCGTCCTTTCAAAACTTCTTTGCGTATCATTTACGTATGTATTTGTAGCCATGGATCAAGGCCCTGACACTCCACTCCGTTGAAGTTCTTGGTGGCCCATCAAGAGCCAGCACCGGAAAGGACCTCTCTGGCGATGGGGCAGAGGAGGAGTTTGATTTCGCTTTGCAGGCCACAAACGGGTCAGCAAGTCCTGTACGTATTCTGCTAGCAGCCAGCAGGTGCTTCGCCGGCAAACAGCGTCCAACATCTTTAGACAGAATTTGTCAGGACTAATTACTCCTTCTTCAAACATCTTCGAAGATCATTTTTTCAGATGTGTCAGCAATTAAGTGCCCACGCGGCCACAGACAGTCTTCGGCGATCGCAAGAGCACAAAAAGAGAAGAATGTGTCGATCAGCACTTTCGGATTCTTTTTGTGTAACGATGAAAGCATGAGACCCAGCAGTCACAAAGGGGTGCTTAATGGAGGTTAGGGGTGCCCATTATCCACTCACTTAGGGACCAAACACCACCCCGTCTTGTGACTCCTGGACAAGGTGTTTTTGTTCTCCATGCTTTGTTCATCACGACGCTTGGCTCACTGGACGAGGTCTACGCTCCCGTGCTCATCCGCTCGCATGGGGCCGAGCGCGCGTGTCGAGCAGACGAGAGCTGGCTAGTGTTCCTTTGGGATGCTGCACAGATGCTGCAGAAGATGAGGAAATGCCGAAGTATGAAGGGAAGTCCACATCCAAATCAAAAGCAAGAATGAAATAGAGCTCGAGATCCCGTGCCGAAATCGAACCGGTTTGCATTTGGATTCCAGCCACCCGCCCTATTTAAACCGGGCTTCCAGATCAAGTTCCTCAGCTTCTTAGAAGCTTGCCAAGCTGTTCTCTCCACAGTGCTTGTGTTTGAGGCCGAGTTCATTTTCTTTGTGGGCGGCACTGGCGCGAAGCGAGGAGCACCAGTTGTACCAGTTGACTGGCTGTCTTCGGCCGAAAGCCTCCGCTGTCTTACTGCAGACAGACACTGCAGACAGACACACACAGACTGGACTTGTTGGGAATCCACCGGACTTGCGTCAGGATCAGCTGGTGATTTCTTCTTGGAATCCACCAGTACGTGGTGACTGGGGTGCCTCGCTTGAAAACTAAGGAGTCGCTGGTGAGTCGGTGGTTGTTTGTAGGGGGAGTAGACTGGAGTTCAAGAAGGTCAAGATGCCAAAAACGTTCTATCCTAGTATTGCTTAAGATAGCTGCCCCTATAGGCTATAAGTAAATTTCAGTACCTTATAATGTTGGAAATTCCTTCTTTCAGGCATTAGAGGAGTCTTTGTTGCCTCGGTCAAATTGATGACTGTGCATGTTCAAGACACGACTGGCGCCAGCAAGGTTGGCGCTGGCCTTCAGCGAATTTCGGCCGGAATTGGCGCTGGGTAGAGGCAGCTACAGGAGTTGCAAGCACGGGCGCCCCCTTGACGTTCTTTGGGATTCTCTTTGGATCTAAGTCTGAGCGGAGTTTAGAGTACAAACATCTTCCTTGTAATTTTTGTTCATGCAAAGGCGAACGCGACAACACCCGCCAGCCTAAGCGCCTCTTTTTTGACAAGCCTTGCTTCGCAGCTAAATCAGATTGTCTTGGGATGTATAAAATCATCACAGTTGCTTGTCCAGCAAGTGACTCAGCAAGTTGGAGAAGTTAATCAGGCGATTTCTGTTGGCTACGGCTACAGTGTCAAGACCTGAGGTTTATGTCAAGTGCCTTTCCGCCCTCACCGGGTGAGGTACCTCTTCTGACAGAGGATGTGGTTGCAGAGCACGGATTCGAGTTCCAGGAGTTGGAGAAATGTGGGAGAAATCGAGTTTCCGAAGACTTCAGAGCTATCCGAAGATTGCTGTCAGCGTTGCACATCATGTCCATGGACAGCTGAAACATGCTGAAACTATGTGCAGTTCTTTGTTCAGCACTGTTTGCGAGTTTCCCTCAGTGCCCCCCTTTGGCTAGAAGTGTACTTGTAGGAGGAAAGGACTCCCCGCTGTTGTTCCTCTCTTTTTCAGCAAAAGAACCCGCCGGGTAACCCTTCTCACGATGGATCCAGATAGACGGTTACCAGGACCGACCAACTGTGTATGGGAAAAGTGTTGCTTGTTCCATCATGTTCCCATGAAGCAGGAGTACTCAGCTTGGGTGAAATGGCTGGAGATGCACTGAGAGCTGTCAAAAAGGAGTTTTTCTTCGCATCCGCGGAAACGGGGCAGATGAGAGCGGTGTTCACATTCGGAGTTGGGTCTCCTCTTGTGCTTCATCTTGCAAGATCCTGGCACTGCCAAGACTTCATGCACCACAACACCGCACATCTCACATCGCGTTCGTGGCAAAGTCCAGCCACAAACCGTTATTCCTTGATGCTGCCTGTTGAACTTGTTTTGTGTCGCCAGGGTGGACTCGATCGTGCGAAGAAAGGCGAGGGGCCTCAATCATGCCACATTGTGACAAGCCTTGTAATTAGGAGGGATGTTCATTGACTTTCCATCTTATCCCGGCGGTGTAAGTGGCGGTGCATTTATCTCTCAGGGTCTGAGAATTTGGAGACACAGTTCCTTTGATTCAAGACCTGAGAGTACACATGCCCCGAAGCCCAAGAATGTCCTCTCCACTGTTCGCTTTGTCAGAAGGTTGACCCGTCCACTGTCAAGCGAGAAGGAAGAACATCAAGCAACACCAGATCCGTATCGCATCTCAGGCTTGTCTCCCCACAAAGACAGCGACGCGTGTTGCAGTTTTCGGTTTGTGCATGGAAATCCATCTTTGCACCAGGCACAAGACCGATACCGCGAGCCCTAAAACACCTTTGACAATGGCCCACACATGTACTATAGCTGTGTTAGTCTGGCATGTGCTGTGCCATGGCGTTTTGTGTGCCACAGCACAAGTAAGTGCACATAGTGCACATGAACGTACTTGGACAAATGTTGCAGCGAGTCAAAGCACTGTAAAACGATATGTGGAAGAAACAGCGATAGGACTCGAGAAGGCTCGAAATGGCAAAGGGAAAGGTAGGTGTTTTAAACAACCTCATGCAGCTTGACGCACAGATCGGATCCGATTCATGAGAATCATCGGTGGACCGTGCAGTATATCGTACAGTCAGCATCAAAGGCGTATGCACCAGTCGCCTGCGATGCTCAAAGCCCCAAGATCATGGATCAAGTCGATGCTTGTCAAGTCATGTCAAGTCACAAACGAATTCTCAAATCCGATACTCAAAGTTCATCAAGAAAACACATCTGCTTACCTCCAAATGCCAGATGAACGTGACGTTCTTTTCTGCCAGATGAGTCGACCCAACTAGTGACCTGGGGTTCTCGGGTCGACGTGGCACTGCCAGGTACACTGAACGGTCAGTCCAATGCCCAGACGGGTGCAGGGCGACAGGTGCTACTTGGGACGAACTCTTGAGATGAACTGTGAAACAGATCTGCTATGAAAGGCATGTAGTTAAACGGAGGAACATGTTTCTTTTTTCACAAGTTCTTCCACTCTTTTTGGATGTTGGCCCGAATCATTCGACATTCCCTGGAGATGAGACGGCAGTGACAAAGGAAAATACGTTGCCTTGAAACGTGATTTGGATCCCTGATGCTCCCTAACCAACATCACAAGGTCTTGTAACATGTTGCTTCCTCCCTTCGATCAGCGAGGATCTTCGAGAATGGAATCAATCTGCCAGCTGAGTTGAGGCACTTCTTCCAACCTTTTTGTGTCCAACAAAAGACCTACCAAACTGCAGCATCATGAATGAACCTGCTTCTGCCTCTTGATGCCTCGTTGATGCCTGCATCGATCGACGGTTGATGAAGACGATAGACACGTCCGCGCTCGGAGCTCTGAAGCTCTCGTGTCCCGTCCTTTTCCTCCACCTTGCCGGAGCCTGAAAAAGAGAAAGGTCCTGTTTGTTTGCCACTCTAGGGAACCAAGGGGAAAAGACCCTTACATACCCTATACCTTCGTTTAATTACCAGGTCCTGAAATACCCTTAGCTTACATACCCTTCCATACCCTTAGCTTCGTTTAAAATCAAGGGTATGACCGTGTTACATACCCTTACATACCCTTACACACCCTTACCATTATTGTGTTTGTTTGTTTTGTTTCAACGAGGCGACGCAAACATCCCAAATCAACCCACAACGGTCCACCGCTCGTTCTCCCGCGCGCCACTGGCCGTTCTCCCGTCGTGCGGTCCGAACGGAACCCCACGAGGTCCTGGGATCCACGGGAACTCATGGCGGCGGCGGCGGCGCCGGGGACGCCCGGGGTGACGTCGACCCGTGAGATGCTGAACCGATCCGGTTCGGGACGACTGGACCCGACCGTTGTGGCACCTACTGGACCCAAGTGTCGAACACGTCGTCTTCTGAGAAGGTACTTGGATCCCTAATAAATCATGTTCATGTTCAATGCAGTCAAGCAACCGTGTCCAATTCTGAGGCAACTGGTTGAAGCACAACAAACAACTGACCTTCGAAATATAGGATCAAGAACCAATACCTGACATATCCAATTAAAAAATCAAATAACATAATATGTGAATTTCCCAAGAAGCATGAGCATGACATGAGCATGGAACCCCAGGAATAGCTGCCACCTCCCTCGCACTTCAGACTCGACTTGCATCCGCAGGGCGCCCTTTCAGGCACAAAAGAGGTGCCATCGGCCGGACCGCCGCGTCTTGGTTTTTGATGGTTAGCGGAGCCCTTTCGTAAAGGGCGACGCCTGGCGCTGACGCTTGCCCGCGCGCGCTTCCTCGAGCGCCCCGCTTGCGCTTCCTGCGCAGCCGGCTGCCGACGGCGGCTGCTGGCTCTCCGAGCGCCCGCTTCGGCCGGTGCTCCACGGCACTACGCTCGGCTCCTTGGTCGCCATGACCCAGCGCTTGGATGTGGACAGGCACGGAGTGCCCCAGTTCAGTGGCGACCCGGAGCTCTACGATGAGTATGAGGAGAGAGCTTGGGACCTTTGGCATGGTCGAGATGGGCAGCCCGCCTTGCAGGCGGTAACCGCAGTGCATCTGCGGGCTGGCTTGAGTGGCCCGGCCTATGAGGCCGTGAGAAAAATGGAACACTCCCGCATCAAGACCAAAGATGCGGATGGCAACCCCACCGACAAGGGCTTAAAGGCTTTTCTTGATGCCTTGAGGACGGCAATTGCAGCAGTGAAGCCCGTCCGCATCAATGAACTCTTCCTCACCGCCTTCTACAGCCCACAGGTTTGGAGGAGACCTCAAGAGTCCATGCAGCAGTACATCATCCGCCGAGAACAGGATTTTCGACGACTTGAAGAAGCTGGAGGTGGCACTTCTGTTCCTCGCAGCTTGAGGGCGATGATGCTGCTGCTCTTCGGTGGCCTGAGTCAGCAAGAGCAGGTTTCAGTTTTGAGCTCGGTGAACAACGAGTACGACTTCGACAAGATCGCCAATGCCATGAGGATTCAGTTCCCACAGGCCAATGGCAAGCCGGTTCACCGACGTGATTTCCTCGGCTGCGGTCGCAGCCCTGCTGCTCGTGACTCAGGAATCCTCTTCCGGAAGGGCTACAAGCCAGGGAAAGGTCGTGGACGACCCCAGCAGATCCTCGCCACGGAAGAAGCCTATGAGGCCTTCGATGATGACATGAATGAGTATGACGACGAGGTCTTCCTAGAGGACGAGGATGAGTATGAGTCCCCGGCCCACGATGGAGCAGAGGCCTTTTGGGAAGATGAGACATGGGACACCTTGGTCCAAGATCTGCCCGACCTCGAGGGCAATGAAGAGGTAGCTGAAGCTCTTGCCACCGTCATGCAGTTCAAGAAGGGCAAGGGCAAGGGAAAGTCGAAGGGAAAGCATTCCTCTTCACCATCGTCGCAGTCCCTGCCATTCAAGGCATCAGGTGACATCTCCTTTGACGCCAAGGCCAAAGAGAACCGGAACACAGCTGTGAAGTTTTTAGAAGTCAGTCACCGCTTGCACCAGCTGTGGACAGAAAGGTCATTGGGTTGGAGATGACGCATGTCCAAGCACCCGCAAGAAGAAGATGCCCAAGACCGGTCCGTCACCTCGCAAGAAGAAGTTCGAAGGCAAGACCACCTTCTTTGTCTTGCACGACAGCTTGGAGTCCGACGATGAGAAGGACATCAATGCGACTTTCACTGGCCTTGCATCCACTGAGAATGACGTGGCCTTTGAGTACCACAAAGCCCCTGTCGAGCATGAGGTCTCATCGAATGCCTCAGTCTCCAAGTATGACCAAATGCCAAAGAACCTCAACTCCTCTCAGTATGAGCAAGTCCCTGCGGATGAGAAGACTCTCAAGTATGCGCCAGGCATCGTTTTGGATGAGCCCAATGACAAGCATGAACCAGAAGTTGCTCCCACTGGTTCTGGCACCTACATCCAGGACAAGAACACCATCGAGCGCAACTACAAGGACGATGGGCTTGCACCTGGAGCATGTTTCACCTACAATTCTCCTCCAGCACATGAAGTGCTGATGGTGCTGAAAGACACCCAGCTTTGCGAGCACAGCTCCTACTTTGGTGGAAATGAACGTGAATTCCATCGAGGAGCCAACGGTCACACCCGTCACGTGACCTGCAAGGACAAAGATTGCAACCAGACCATCATCGTCGCCAAGAGGAAAGACGCCACTCAACTTTGGCGCTACCTGGTGCAGATCGCTCTGTGCACCAGATGGGGATCAGCAGCTCGATCTCGTGAGCTCTTTGCAAGTGTCTGTCGAGTACGTGATCAGGCCCTCAAGGACGATGAAGATCGACGAGCTTTACAGCCTCCACGCGGCTATCCTCATGTACCGACAACACCTGTCAGCCGCAGGTCAAAGGAGACTTCATCACCTTCCTCACCGTCAACGGCAAGAATCATTCGACCTGATGCACAGCAAGAGCCTCGTTTTTGGGCCTATGGAGTGTTGATCTCGCCAACAGTTGATCTCCCTGCATTTCCGCCCTTGGCAGAGGATGACTATGATGTGCTGCAACCTCTTCCGAGTGATGCTGCAATCTTTGGCCCCGGAACTCCATATGAAGGATACACCTACATCCAGATCGCTTCGTCAGTCGAGGCATCAGTGTACTGCCATCAGACCTTGAGAATGGCACTTGATGACCAGGCCATGTCCCCGGAGACCTACCGCTTCGCCTTCTACCTGTTTGGTCGTGTCCGTCTCCTACATGGATGTGCTATGAGGACATGGAAGGCTGGCATCACTTCTCCCTTGAAGAGGAACACTGATCCCGACGACATGGTGGCCCACAGGTGCATCCGAGTTCCGATCTGCATGCATGAAGGGCATCCCGAGATGGCACAACCTCACGACTTTGAGGTGCTCATGGTCAACCAGGACATCAGCGATCATGAACGACTTGATCTTGAGACAACCTACACCACGAGCTCCCAGGATCCACCTGGACTTGCCATCCTAGACTCAGGATGTACCCGAACCATGCATGGCACCGATTGGGCAAAAGCGTTCGAAGAAGAGCTCGAGAAGCTCAACTTGTCACCACGCAGACGCCTCAAGAAGCAGTCGTTCAAGGGTGTTGGAGGCCAAATTGCAAGTGACACAGTCAAGATCTTTCCGGTCGGCATCAACAAGGTCAATGGCGAGCTACATAGCGCTGAAGCTCCAGGCAGTCTCCCACTTCTATACGACCCTTCATGGAGGAGCTGCAGACCGTGATCAATATTGGTGCATGCACCGTGAGCTTCAACAAGATCGGTGTCACTGACCTCCCATTGGTCAAGACCTCACGCGGTCATTTGGCAGTGAGCCTCCTGGACTTTGACATGGACTCTTTTCAAGATTGCTCCCCAGAGCATGCAACCGAACCTGAGGAGACGCTCACAGCACAGGAGGTCGGCTACCACTCTCCCACTCAGTCTGAGTTTGCTGAGGCCAATGATCCCGACATGGTCCATGACTACCACGGCATGAACCCCGACGACTACCACGATGAAATGATGGCCCGTGATCTGTTCCTGGAAGAAGCTCGTGGCATCCGCCGGCAGCTTGAAGCCGAGGGCATTGATCTGTCACACCAGGACCCCATGAATCAAGGGTTCATCTGTGAGGACGTCCACTTCATTGACGACAACCCTGACCAGTTCCTCGTTCGCAAGGCCACCAACAAGAAGAGCAAGAAGATTGACTCTTGGATTGATGCCGTAAATGGTCAAGACTGGCATCAGAGGCAATTGCTCTCCGGCAGCTTCAAGAAGGTCAAGCACAAGCCACCCTATGGCAAGACATGGCTTAAGCAGCTCTTTGCTGGCCAGATGGGACTTTCCTTGTTGGCCATCATTGTTGGACTCTCCATCGGCATCCCTCTGGACTCATCTACATCGATGTGGGATGCGAACACCTCCAGTGGCTACAAGAGAGTCTGCCATGATCTCCAAGTTGAAGATCCCTACCTGACGGTGATCACACAAGCATGCGGCCCATGGGGCAATTGGAGCAACTTCAACTTAGCCAAAGGTGGCCAGGCCGCCATGACGGTCATGGATCTTCGAGAGAGCAATCGCCAGACCCTCGCCCTCGTCAACAAGATCGTCAAGGATCGGGTGCGTGCCAAAAGACACATCTTCATTGAACAGCCTCTCGGATCAACTTGGTTGAAACAACCGGAGTGCTCGGACATCCTCCGCCTGATCCAAGAAGGCATCCTCCTGGTCTTGCGCGTTGATGGTTGCTGCGTTGGTTACAAGGACCTTGAGAGCGGTTTGCCCAACAAGAAGCCTTCGCTCTATGTCACCACCTTTTTGGCAGCTGAAGGTATTTTCCAAGGCCTACTTTGTGATGGTTCACATCAACATGAACACCTTGAGGGCAACAACAGATATGGCTCCAGAACCGCACAGGCATCAGTCTGGCCTGACCGACTCAACGAACAGGCTTCTGCAGAGTCAACAGCAGCACACAACATCTCCGAGGCCTTTCCTTCTGAAGTTCGACCAGCTGAACAACCAGCCGAAGGACATGAACCAAAACGGAGAAGAAGAAAGGGAAGAGTGTCTCAGTTGACCAGTCAATATGGTGCACCACCTGTCTACTTGCGCCCAAGTCAACCTGCACTACCAGATGCAGCTCCAGTTCCTGCGCTACCTGACATTGATGAACAAGAACCAGTACAAGATGATGCATCTCTACGAGCATCTCAGGTGGCACAACTGGACCCCGTCCTCAACATCACAGAGGGCGAGAGGCGCAGAAGGTGGCTCACCATCTCACCAGAGATCAGAAAGATCCTCCGAGACCTGCATGTCCAGTTCGGACATCCCACGAACACCACACTTCAGCGGATTCTTCGTCGGCAAGGAGCCGTTCCTGAAGCTCTACAAGGTGCTGATCTTTTGAGTTGTGACGCCTGTGGCGACAGCATCCGGCGAAGAAGGCCAAAGCCAGTTCGGCTTCCCACCAAGTATGTCTTCAACCACCATCTCCAGATAGACGTTTTCTACGCCAGAGATGTGACTGGTGCTTCGTTCTCCTTCCTCAACATCGTTGATGACGCCAGCTACCAGGTCGTGTCGTGCTTGGGACAATCAACTGGTCCGCCCGCATCTCAAGCGGTTCTCCGACACTTCTTGACTTCCTGGAGCTCTTGGGCAGGACTACCTCAGTCCATACAAGTTGATAGAGGCAAGGAGTACCTGGCCTACTTCAGTGACTACCTCAAGGAGTATGGTGTGGAACAAGAAACTGTTCCTCTTGAGGCACCTTGGCAGAACGGGAAAGTTGAGCGAGCTGGCGCTCTATGGAAGGAAGTTTTCTTCAAGACCGTGCACGAGATGCAGCTTCAAGGGCTTGAGGACGTGATCACAGCCACGACGATTGTCACTCAAGTTCGAAACTCCCTTCCTCGATCCAATGGCTTCTCGCCTGCACAATGGGTCCTTGGAGTCTCTGAGATCCGCATTCCGGGATCACTACTACAAGAAGATGAAGCACAGAGGCTTGAACTGCTCGAGGCAGCCAATGACCCAACTTCTGCCTTTGCCCGATCACTCGGTATCCGAGAGAGCGCTCGCGTGGCCCAGATCCGTTTGGACAATGACTCTCGTGTTCGACGAGCCCTACTACATCAATCCACGCCTACAAGAGGCCCATATCCGATTGGGAGCTATGTCTACTTCTACCGTGCACAAGGATCAACAGCTCACCAATCTCGAGGGCACGCTCGAAACTACAGATGGTTTGGCCCCGCTCGTGTGATCGGCATTGAAGCAAGAAACCAAAGAAGAGCTGAAGATCCAGAACCTCTCACTGAAGGTGGCCAACCTCATGCATACTGGCTTCGCTATGGCCCTTCCGTGGTACTGGTGACTGGAGAACAGCTGAGGTTCGCAAGTGAAGATGAACTACTTGCTGCACATCTCCTTCCAGAAGAGATCATGCACCCTGCTGCCGTTCGTGGAGCGCGAAACTACACTGACCTCAGAGGGCACATCGCAGTACCTCTCCAAGATCAAGCACCTGCATTGCAGTTTAGCCCAGAAGGCAGTGGCGGCGCATCATCAGCCAGCCGACCTGCCCCTGCAGCAAGTGCCCCTGGTCAGCAACCGGAACAAGTGCCACCAGACCCTCAAGTACCAATGCTACAGCAGCCACTTCCAACGCTGCAGAGCGCACTTGATGCCGTGAACCAGGCACCACGAGACGCAGCTGAACTTGAACCAGCTCCACTACCAATGTCGACACCAACTCCGTCCATACCTCCATCACAAGAGGTTTCAAGGCGGCCAAGTGAGATTCTCCCACAAGCAGCAGAAATGCCGGCACCTTCAACTCCTCTACAAGATGCACTACGAAATCCAGACCGGCTAGATTCACACCAGTACCGTCCAGTCCGGACAGAGTACCAGCCGGCACCAGGTCC